>CAJGYO010000005.1:59198689-59654193 GCA_904845875.1 Miscanthus lutarioriparius
ACAGGCTCCACAACTCGCTGACTCCCGGCACCATCACCTGTGTGAGCTCCATCTACCCTGGACACCGTGGCCGCCCCTCCTCCGCTTGTACCTTTGACGTTCAAGGGGGCGGCAGGCGATTGTAACACCTCGGGTGTTTAAATACTAAAAACTGCCATGTCATCATATGCATTGTAAAGCAATTGGTCATATTGAAAACTTTGATGTGCATTCACTAAAACAAGTTTACATTTATGTTATGAGTGTTGCCTTGTATGGTTTGGATTAAGTTCACAGATTTGTTGTGATTTGGATTTCCGAAAACCCTGATTTCCAGTGATTTGTTTTTCCCCAAAAACCTAATTCTAAATTGAAGTACATTTTGGGGTTGAGCCTTAAAGCAAAAATGTAGAGCTTTTCGAGTAGTACAAAGTTGGTTTTTGGAGTTTTCACAGTTGTTTAGAAAAATTTGAAGTAATTTGAAAAGGCGTAATTCTTTAAATGTCCCATTTTTGAATTCAAATTTGCATTTCAAAATGTAGACCGAATTAGGGGGTGGTTATATAAAGCAAAGTTGTAGAACTTTTGTTTTTGAACAACTTTTATTTTTGGAGTTTTTTGAGTTGTTACATAAATTTGGGAGTAATTTGAGTTTCAAATCGGATGGCAGTTCTATAAATATGGTGAACAGTGCTCGCCGCTTAAGCTACACCGCCGGCGACCTTCTTCTCAGTTCCAGGCGTGCGTGTGGCCGTCCTCAGCTTCGCACGGGGGGCTCCTTCGTGGCTTCTTCTTGCTTCTGAGCCACGCTATTTAGCCTAAGCCGTCGCCGTTCGTTTCCTTTCTTCTCTTTGTTTTCCAGTCGCCGGCGCCAACGCTCCGTCGAGGTCTCGCCGTTGATTTAGCGCCTATGCCATCTCAGCAAAGCGCTCAATAGCTTTGCTAGTTCCTTGCGCACCCAGTCAGCTAGCTCTAGTCGCCTGATTCCACCGGGAACCCGCTGTGCGCGCCTTTCTTCCTTGCGGCCGGCAACCTCACCGTCGTGGCCAGCGCTCTTCGGTGAGCCTTTGCTCTTGCTCAGTGTACCTCCAGCTTCACCTTGTTCCCATGATGCTCTATGACCGGTTGATTGCTCCTTTTGTCCACCACAGCCACCGGAGCACCACCGTCGCTGTTGCTCGCACCACCACGATCGCTGTGACCGTCGACCCGCCTATCTGTTGTTCCTCCGGCTCGTCCATCGCCTTCAATGTGTTCGAGGTGAGCTCCTGGTTCTTCCCGTGTGGTTTGTTTCACCGCTACCGGTCTCCTATCGCCGGTGTAGTGTCGTCGATCCGCCGTGTCCGCCATGGCCGGTGCCGTGCTTGTTTTGAGCCGTAATCGGTGCAAGTAGGGACATCCGTAGGTGCGCCTAGTCATGGTGAACGTGTTGGTGTCTTCGCCGTCGCCGTTGGTCTCATCGGTGGTGAGAAATCACCGGTCAGCGTGTAGTCGCCGTGGTCAAATGCGGGAGGTCGGGGATGACAGGTGGGGTCACCTTGTCAGTGACCGTGGGTTTCAAAATGAATTTTTCCTTTTTCAGAAATGAATGAATAGTGTATGTTTTTGTTATTTTTGTGTAGATTTATTTAGAGCTCCAAAAATTATGAAAATTTTTGTGTGACCTCTATGTGATGTATAGTATTTAAGAAAAATATGAAATGTTATTTTTCAGTAATTTTGAATGTGATAAAAATTGCTCAATTAATTAATAAATGAGTTTCCATGATTTTTTAGGCTTATTTATTTATCCACAAATTATGAAAATTGTTTTGCCACTTAGTTATCATATGATGAACATTTACAAAAATTTTGAGCTCAATTGGAACAAGTTGATTTATTTCATAAATTTTAATTAAATAATTAATTCATAAAAGCAAATAGTAACCTTTAATGATTTAGGTTTTGATTGAATTTTGGATTGAGTGATGACCTTGGGTCATTAGTTGTTAATGATCCTTGGCAATGGAATTAAGTGTTACGAAAAAGGTTTAGTTAGTTTGACTTGTAACTGTACCGCGAAGGAAAGTTGTATTCAAGTTGTTATTTTGCATACATCATCAAGCATCATGTTTTGTATCTCGCATCATGTTAAACATGGCATTGTTACTACGTGTAGTGAACGAAGGTGAGCACGTGGTAGTTAATCAAGTGGTTGAGGAAGTTAATCTGCCTGTTGAGGTCGGGTTTGAAAATTGTGGAACGACTCCGGATCCTAACTTTTCCGTCAACGAAGGCAAGCCCTGGATGCATTTAAACCTACCTTGTGTTTTACAAATTGATTTCGCTTTTGCTTTACTTTAATGCATTAAGTGATTAGGAGTTAAGTGAAAACCTAATTGGTGCATTACCAACCTTGTTTTTCCATATCTACCTTGTTACCAGTTTTAATTCGTATATGCCTAGTTATGCTTAGCTATG
This sequence comes from Miscanthus lutarioriparius, assembly GCA_904845875.1. Taxonomy (NCBI): domain Eukaryota; kingdom Viridiplantae; phylum Streptophyta; class Magnoliopsida; order Poales; family Poaceae; genus Miscanthus; species Miscanthus lutarioriparius. The sequence continues at coordinate 59,201,129 of CAJGYO010000005.1, forward strand.
CTTAGAACGATGAAAGTCGTGTGATTACCTGTCACCTGCAAGTTTTAAATGGAACTTTGGTTACTTATGTTATCATGTGATATGGGAATGTGGAGTAATAAATCTAGACCGGGCGGACTCGGTGTGTGCGAGCCACAAGGCATGGAGGTCTTGTGAGCGAGTTCTTTTCGCCTGTGTTGATTAAGGTTCATCCGTTGTTGAATTGCATGAGGTGAGACTTTGTAGTACTAGCCACATACTCCGGTAAGCCTAAACTTGGCTATTCTATTATGAGAATGGCTACTCGCGCACTGGGAGTGGAGAGATGGCGGGAATAGTGTGTACCCATGTGGCAATGGGCTAGATTGGTGGAGTACTGTATTCTCGGGTGGCGCGGACCCGTTCTTGTTTTAGAGGATCCGAGGGTAGGTTGATATATGTAAGTCGGGGACCTACATATGTCGTGTGGTATGGAATTCTCAGCTGGGTTTAATCGGTTCGAATCGTCGTTGCTCCTCGGTTATGGAGACTCAACTCACTATTCATCATCATAGTTTAATAACTGAAACTTGAGTAAGGTTTGAGAAAGTGTTGGATATGGAGTTTCATGATCTCATTACGGGTCGTGTCAGCTTTGTATATGGTTTTATGAAGTTTTGATATAAAGAATTTTGTAAAAAAACTTTTACGCAAAAGAACTTTGATTATTGCTAAAGCCATACCTTGAATCCCTAAGCCTGCATTCCTGAGTTCTATCAGTTTTTATTTTCGGTTAAGTCTTATTGACCCTTGTTGAGTACTTTTGTACTCAGGGTTCATTGACCCTTGTTGCAGGTGAGCCTCATGAGCAGATCTGTTTTGGATCGTGCTGCATGACTGTTGTTCAATGCGATGACGATAAGTAAATGTGTGGCCCTTGGGCAGGGCAATCTCTTTGTGTGTTTGTATTATGTTATAATGCCACTCCACTACTTTGGTTTGTATTAATTATCGAACTTAGTTGTATGGTTTGAACAAATGGTTTGTAAATTATGTTATTGTAAGACTTCTGCTGTTTTACTCCGGTGTTGATATTTGAATAAATGTTGTAATACTGCAATGACTCTGTAAAGTGATCCTACTCGGAAATCGTGGATGATTCGGGGTTCCCCGAGGACACCCGACAGTCTTCTTAAGTTACCAGGAACATATGCATAGTTGTCAGAGGTCGTCGGATAGTGACAAGTGCATGTGGGCCCTATAATTTTGGAGGTTCTGCCATAGAATGGTATCAGAGCGCGATCGTTATAAAGTCTTTGTTGTATTATTTTACAAAAACTTCAAAATGATTTGGGATGACTAAACTTAACTTGTTAATTTGGTCCAAATTGCTTCTAACTTATCTTATTTCTTTCTCACCATTCCTTATTTGATTAAAAAGGCTTTGTGTGGTGGAGTAGTAATATTATTATGCCCTATATAATAACAACTGTTGTTTATGTACTTTATGAGCTTTGATGTTTTTGTTCGTAAGAATGATTCATGCATCATGATTAATTCACTTGTTACTTCCTTCACCTCTGAGTCTGGGTTGGGTAGTGAGTCTGGGTTGAGTTGTGTAGTCCACCCTTGCTGCTCTTGAGACTGTTGTCAGATTGTCTTATTTGGATTAATCTTGCTTCCTATAGTATGGCTCGTACCAAGATGACACCCCGTAAGTCCGTTGGACCCAAAGGAGTTCCTCGCCACCAACTTGCCCCTAGGAATGACGGTGCTAGCAGTAGCAGCTCTAGGCCTGATCCTCAGGCAGAGATACAGAGGATTTCTGTAGAGTTAGCACAAGCTACTAGGGATAGGGCCTTGGATGCCATCTAGGTTGGAGAATTATAGGATCAATTGAGGCGTCTCACCACTGCTCACAGGAACTACGAACGTATGTTAGTTCGTATGGTGGACGGAAGAAATGAAGCTTGGCATAGAGAAAACGTAGCTAGAGCTAGAACTCATGAGCTAGAATTCTATGTAGGAGATTTAGAAGAACATAATACTTATTTGCATGAAGAAGTTCATAAGTTAAGAAACCTCCTGGATCCAAATCATGAACCTCAAGCTGATGCAATGGACCCAGGTGTCATCCTTGCCGATGAAAGTGAATCGGAAGAGGAAGAAGAAGAAGATCCGGAAGAATTAGTGATGATCGATGAAAGTGATAATGAGGGCGGAAATATTTCCGGAATGGATACCGAGCCTGAAGTTTGAGGTGATCAAGGAGAAGAGTAGGGTTGTATAATAGTTAGTTCTAGTTAAAGTTAGTAGTCTTGTTTAGATGCGGTCTTGTGTATAAATTAGTAAACCCTATGTAATGTGTTTTGGAGTAAGCTCTTGTTGCAATTCAATAAAGACTTGTGAGTAAAGTTTGGTTTGTTATGAACAGATGAGTCATATGCGGGGTTCTCATATTCCTGGTACTTCACAAGATGAGGATGGCATTCCTGATCTGGCACCAGTTCCACCGAATCTAGCTGATGCTATCGCCACCCTAGTCAATGTGACTGTTGAAAATGCTCGATTGCTTCGAGAGATAGCTCAGAGTAATCAGAATATGGTGCAAGGAAACCATGGTCGCAATCATAATAGGCAGGAGGCTACGTATGTAGATTTTACAGATTCAAAACCACCGGTGTTCACCAAGGCAGATGAACCATTGGAGGCCGATGATTGGCTTCGGACTATGGAGCAGAAATTTGATCTTATTCCCTGCATGGAGATTCAAAAACCTGTGTTTGCCGCCCAGCAACTTAGAGGAGCAGTAGGTGCTTGGTGGGCAAACTTAGTGGCTATGCAACCAGCTGGCATTCCAGTAACTTGGGCTGAGTTCTGTACTACCTTCCGAGCCCACTATATTCCAGAAGGAGTGATGGCTATGAAGCTGGATGAGTTCCTTGCTTTGAAGCAAGGGGATCAAACAGTGATGCAGTATGTGGGAAGATTCAATCACCTGTCACAGTATGCGTCTGAACATGTCAATACGGATGCTAAGAAGAAGAGGTGGTTTATGAGAGGTCTGAATACCAAGATGCAGACAATGATGACTACTTGTACCAATGTTACTTATCATGAGGCAGTGAATATTGCAATTGCTTCAGAGGAAAAGTATCGGCAACATAAGGAGATCAAAAAGAAAAAGAGTGTGCCATCTGGATCTTTTGGTGGGAATCAAAAGAGGCAGAGGGTGATTTATCATCCAGTAAACCATTATCGTCCTCCTTATCATCCACCGCAGTTTCAAGCCGGGCAACAATCAAACGTCCATCCTGCTACAACTTATTAGAATCCACAACAGACAAATACTTCTGGGGTCAGTGCTCCAACATCCCAGGGTCACAAGTATCCCTGTTTCAATTGTGGCAAGCCTAGCCATTTCTCGAGAGAATGTTCGTATCCAAGGCAGTCTAATCCAAATTATCAAAAGACCCCTGCCAATCAACAACAGGGTCAAGCACAGAATAAGAACAACAATCAGAATGCTCAGAAGGGCAAAGATGAAAGGAAGACAGGAAGGGTTTTCTATATTCAAGCCGGAGAGATTCCTGAAGGGGAGCCAATGATGATGGGTATGTTTCATGTCACCAACCATCCTGCAGTTATGCTTTTTGATTTGGGTGCATCTCATTCATTCATCAATAGAACATTTGTCGTGAAGCATAAAATTCCTATTGGGGCAACAAAGGAAAATTTCTTTATACAGTCGCTCGGGGGACGTCTGTATACTAAGGAAATGGTATACCAGGTACCCATAAACCTGGGTGGGCATATTTTTCCCACTACCATGATTATCCTAAAGGATCAGGATATAGATGTAATTTTGGGAATGAATTGGATGTATCAGCATAAGGTTGTTATAGATGCTTTGAATAGGACTATAAGGGTGAGTTTGCCAGATAGTAATTTTCAACTTCTCATCCAACTTCCAACCTTAAGAAGATCAGTGGGCAAAGTTTGTGCAACTGCTGTCAAAGGGATTAGATATATCCTGGTAGTGTGTGAATTTCCTGATGTGTTTCCTAAAGATTTACCCGGTCTACCACCAGATAGGGATGTTCAGTTTAACATAGAGTTGAAACCTAGAACAGCTCCAATTTCTCGGAGAGCTTATAGGATGCCACCCAAGGAATTAGCCGAGTTGAAGACTCAGTTGCAAGAATTGATTGATAAGGGGTTTATCCAACCTAGTTCATCACCTTGGGGATGTCCGGCAATTTTTGTGAAAAAGAAAAGATGAGACCCTGAGGTTATGTGTTGACTATCATCCGTTGAATGAAGTGGCCATCAAGAATAAGTATCCCTTACCTCGGATAGATTTGCTTTTTGATCAACTAGCCAGAGCCAAAGTTTTCTCCAAGATAGATTTGAGGTCAGGCTATCACCAAATCAAGATTAAGCCTGAAGATATTCCCAAAACGACATTTACCACAAGATATGGATTATATGAATACTTGGTAATGTCTTTTGGTTTGACAAATGCTCCAGCTCATTTCATGTATCTGATGAATTCAGTATTCATGCCTGAGCTAGACAAGTTTGTAGTGGTGTTTATAGATGACATTCTAGTATATTCCAAGAATAAGGAAGAACATGCGAAACATCTCAGAATTATTCTAACCCGCTTGAGAGAACATCAACTATATGCCAAGTTCAGCAAGTGTGATTTTTGGCTTAAGAAAGTATAGTTTCTTGGACATGTCTTGTTAGCTGAAGGAGTTGCTGTTGATCCAAGCAAAGTTAAGGATGTGCTTGATTGGAGACCACCAACCACAGTTCATCAGGTTCAGAGTTTTCTAGGATTGGCGGGGTATTACCATCGTTTTATTCTAGATTTCTCTAGAGTATCAAAGTCCATAACTGAGTTGTTGAAGAACCAAGTCAAGTTTGTTTGGTCATCTTCTTGTGAAGAGGCTTTCCAGACTTTGAAGAGACTGTTGACCACTGCACCAGTATTAGCCCAACCTGATATCGAGAAGCCATTTGATGTTTATTGTGATGCTTCGGGTATTGGTATTGGATGTGTATTGATGCAAGAAGGCAGAGTCATTGCTTATGCATCCAGGCAACTTAAGCAACATGAAGAACACTATCCGACCCATGATCTAGAGTTAGCAGCTGTTGTCCATGCTCTGAAGATTTGGCGGCATTACCTGCTTGGTAATACGTGCCATATTTATACAGACCACAAGAGTTTAAAGTATATCTTTACTCAGTCAGAATTGAACATGCGACAAAGAAGATGGTTAGAACTGATTAAAGATTATGACTTGGAGGTACATTATCACCCTGGAAAAGCAAATGTGGTTGTAGATACCCTTAGTCGCAAAAGTTATTGCAATTGTCTGACAGTGAGAACAATGGGTCTGACCTTATGTCAAGAGATGGAGAAGTTGAATGTAGAGATAATTCAACAAGGTAGTTTGACCAACATAATTGTTGAAGCCAATATTCGAGATCAGATTATTGCTGCTCAGAAGGAAAAGAAGGGTATAGCCCATATCAAGGAAAGAGTCAGGAATGGAAAAGCGGAATGCTTCAACATAGATGATGATGGTGTGCTATGGTTCAAGGATCACCTGGTGGTACCAAAAGTTCCTAAGTTGCGACGGTCAATTCTTGAAGAAGCACATGCTACTAAGTTATCTATCCATCTAGGAAGCAACAAGATGTACCATGACTTGAAACAAAAGTTTTGGTGGACTAAAATGAAGATAGAGATTGCTAGATATATAGCAAAGTGTGATACTTGTCAAAAGGTGAAAGCTATACATTTGAGGTCTGCTGGAGAGTTAAACCATTACCTATTCCAGCTTGGAAATGGGAGGATATTAGTATGGACTTTATTGTTGGTCTACCCAAGACATCAAAGGGATTTGACTCAATATGGGTGATTGTAGATCGACTAACCAAATCAGCACATTTTCTTCCAGTCAAGAGTATATACCCCACTGTCCAATATGCCAAGATATATTTAGCAAGAATCATGAGTCTCCATGGAGTACCAAAGACCATTGTGTCCGATAGGGGTACACAGTTTGTCTCCAGCTTTTGGAAACAATTGCATTCTTCATTGGGAACCAAGCTCCTATATAGTACAGCTTATCATCCGCAGACTGATGGACAGACTGAAAGAGTCAATCAAGTACTTGAAGATATGTTTAGGTGTTGTATCCTTAACTATTCCAATAAGTGGGATGAATACTTACCTTTGGCCGAATTCTCATACAACAATAGTTATCAGGAAAGCATTAGAATGGCTCCATTTGAAGCACCCTATGGTCGTAGATGCAGAACATCGCTGAGTTGGTCTAAGCCCAGAGAAAGAAGGTTCTTTGGAGTTGACCTTGTGAAAGAAACAGAAGACAAAGTTAGGCAAATACAAAGTAATTTGAAGATAGCTCAGTCCCGACAAAAGAGTTATGCGAATAAACGACGTAGACCATTGGTGTTTAACAAGGGAGATTTTGTATATCTGAAGGTATCACCAATGAAGGGAGTTACCCGTTTTGGTGTTAAAGGCAAGTTGGCACCTCGATATATTGGACCATTTCAAATTTTAGAGAGGTATGGAAAAGTGGCATATCGCTTGAAATTACCAGAACATCTATCAGCTGTACATGATGTGTTCCATGTTTCTCAATTGAAGAAGTGTCTCCGAGTGCCTGAGCAGAATGTTGAGGTTGAAGGAGTGGAACTTGAACCAGATTTGACTTATTCCGAATATCCTATCCGAGTTTTGGATCAGAAAGATCGTGTTACTCGAAGGTTGACAATCAAGTTCTACAAGATACAATGGAATCAACATTCAGAAGAAGAAGCTACTTGGGAATCTGAAGATTACTTGTTAGAGAAATTTCTAGAGTTTCTTGTGTCGATATAGAATAATGTTAGTTTTGCTCTATGGTTGCGATCTATGTTTGTAAAGGAACCTTAGCTGTTTTATGAACAGGTTTTGGATATTTTTGGATTGACACATTTCCTTTTCCATTACTTATCCTATGACTTTGAATCTCGGGACGAGATTTCTTTTAGGGGGAAGGATTGTAACACCTCGGGTGTTTAAATACTAAAAACTGCCATGTCATCATATGCATTGCAAAGCAATTGGTCATATTGAAAACTTTGATGTGCATTCACTAAAACAAGTTTACATTTATGTTATGAGTGTTGCCTTGTATGGTTTGGATCAAGTTCAAAGATTTGTTGTGATTTGGATTTCCGAAAACCCTGATTTCCAGTGATTTATTTTTCCCCGAAAAACCTAATTCTAAATTGAAGTACATTTTGGGGTTGAGCCTTAAAGAAAAAATGTAGAGCTTGTCGAGTAGTACAAAGTTGGTTTTTGGAGTTTTCACAGTTGTTTAGAAAAATTTGAAGTAATTTGAAATGGCGTAATTCTTTAAATGTCCCATTTTTGAATTCAAATTTGCATTTCAAAATGTAGACCGAATTAGGGGGTGGTTATAAAAGCAAAGTTGTAGAACTTTTGTTTTTGAACAACTTTTATTTTTGGAGATTTTTGAGTTGTTACATAAATTTGGGAGTAATTTGAGTTTCAAATCGGATGGCAATTCTGTAAATATGGTGAACAGTGCTCGCCGCTTAAGCTACACCGCCGATGACCTTCTTCTCGGTTCCAGGCGCGCGCATGGCCGTCCTCAGCTTCGCGCTGGCATGGGGAGGGCTCCTTCGTGGCTTCTTCTTGCTTCTGAGCCGCGCTATTTAGCCTAAGCCGTCGCTGTTCGTTTCCTTTCTTCTCCTCTGTTTTCCAGTCGCCGCCGCCAATGCTCCGTCGAGCTCTCGCCGTCGATTTAGCACCTGTGCCATCTCAGCAAAGTGCTCAATAGCTTCACTAGTTCCTTGCGCACCCAGCCAGCCAGCCAGCTCTGGTCGCCTGATTCCATCGGGAACCCGCTGTGCGCGCCTTTCTTCCTCGCGGCCGGCAACCTCACCGTCGTGCTTGCGCCGTAGTGGCCAGCGCTCTCCGGTGAGCCTTTGCTCTTGCTCAGTGTACCTCCAGCTTCGCCTTGTTCCCGTGATGCTCTATGACCGGTTGATTTCTCCTTTTGTCCACCGCAGCCACCGAAGCACCGCCGTCGCCGATGCTCGCACCGCCGTGATCGCTGTGACCGTCGACCCGCCTATCCGTTGTTCCTCCGGCTCGTCCATCGCCTTCAACGTGTTTGGGGTGAGCTCCTGGTTCTTCCCGTGTGGTTTGTTTCACCGCTACCGGTCTCCTGTCGCCGGTGTAGTGTCGCCGTGTCCGCCATGGCCGGTGCCGTGCTCATTTTGAGCCATAATCGGTGCAAGTAGGGACATCAGTAGGTGAGCCTAGTCATGGTGAACGTGTTGGTGTCTTCGCCGTAGCCGTTGGTCTCACCGGCGGCGAGAAATCACCGGTCAGCGCGTAGTCGTCGTGGTCAAATGCGGGAGGTCGGGGATGACAGGTGGGGTCACCTTGTCAGTGACCGTGGGTTTCAAAATGAATTTTTCCTTTTTCAGAAATGAATGAATAGTGTATGTTTTTGTTATTTTTGTGTAGATTTATTTAGAGCTCCAAAAATTATGAAAATTTTTGTGTGACCTCTCTGTGATGTATAGTATTTATGAAAAATATGAAATGTTTTTTTTCAGTAATTTGGAATGTGATAAAAATTGCTTAATTAATTAATAAATGAGTTTCCATGATTTTTCTAGGCTTATTTATTTATCCAAAAATTATGAAAATTGTTTTGCCACTTAGTTATCATGTGATGAACATTTACAAAAATTTTGAGCTCAATTAGAACAAGTTGATTTATTTCATAATTTTTAATTAAATAATTAATTCATAAAAGCAAATAGTAACCTTTAATGATTTAGGTTTTGATTGAATTTTGGATTGAGTGATGACCTTGGGTCGTTAGTTGTTAATGATCCTTGGCAATGGAATTAAGTGTTACGAAAAAGGTTTAGTTAGTTTGACTTGTAACTGTACCGTGAAGGAAAGTTGTATTCAAGTTGTTATTTTGCATCCATCATCAAGCATCATGTTTTGTATCTCGCATCATGTTAAACATGGCATTGTTACTACGTGTAGTGAACGAAGGTGAGCACGTGGTAGTTAATCAAGTGGTTGAGGAAGTTAATCCGCCTGTTGAGGTCGGGTTTGAAAATTGTGGAACGACTCCGGATCCTAACTTTTTCGTCAACGAAGGTAAGCCCCGGATGCATTTAAACCTACCTTATGTTTTACAAATTGATTTCGCTTTTGCTTTACTTTAATGCATTAAGTGATTAGGAGTTAAGTGAAAACCTAATTGGTGCATTACCAACCTTGTTTTTCCATATCTACCCTGTTACCAGTTTTAATTCGTATATGCCAAGTTATGCTTAGCTATGCTTAGAATGATGAAAGTCGTGTGATTACCTGTCACCTGCAAGTTTTAAATGGAACTTTGGTTACTTATGTTATCATGTGATATGGGAATGTGGAGTAATAAATCTAGACCGAGCGGACTCGGTGTGTGCGAGCCACAAGGCATGGAGGTCTTGTGAGCGGGTTCTTTCCGCCTGTGTCGATTAAGGTCCGTCCGTTGTTGAATTGCATGAGGTGAGACTTTGTAGTACTAACCACATACTTTGGTAAGCCTTAACTTGGCTATTCTATTACGAGAATGGCTACTCGTGCACTGGGAGTGGAGAGATGGCGGGAATAGCGTGTACCCACGTTGCAATGGGCTGGATTGGTGGAGTACTGTATTCTCGGGTGGCGCGGACCCGTTCTTGTTTTAGAGGGTCCGAGGGTAGGTTGATATATGTAAGTCGGGGACCTACATATGTCGTGTGGTCTATAATTCCCAGCTGGGTTTAATCGGTTCGATTCGTCGTTGCTCCTCGGTTATGGAGACTCAACTCACTGTTCATCATCGTAGTTTAATAACTGAAACTTGAGTAAGGTTTGAGAAAGTGTTGGATATAGAGTTTCATGATCTCATTACGGGTCGTGTCAGCTTTGTATATGGTTTTATGAAGTTTTAAGTGTTGATATAAAGAATTTTGTTAAAAAACTTTTACACAAAAGAACTTTGATTATTGCTAAAGCCATACCTTGAATCCCTGAGCCTGCATTCCTGAGTTCTATCAGTTTTTATTTTCGGTTAAGTCTTGTTGAGTACTTTTGTACTCAGGGTTCGTTGACCCTTATTGCAGGTGAGCCTCATGAGCAGATCTGTTTTGGATCGTGCTGCATGACTATTGTTCAATGCGATGATGATAAGTAAATGTGTGGCCCTTGGGCAGGGCAATCTCTTTGTGTGTTTGTATTATGTTATAATGCCACTGCACTACTTTGGTTTGTATTAATTATCGAACTTAGTTGTATGGTTTGAACAAATGGATTGTAAATTATGTTATTGTAAGACTTCCGCTGTTTTACTCTGGTGTTGATATTGGAATAAATGTTGTAATACTACAATGACTCTGTAACGTGATCCTGCTCGAAAATCGTGGATGATTCAGGGTTCCCCGAGGACACCCGACAGTGTTCTTAAGTTACCAGGAACATATGCATAGTTGTTAGAGGTCGTCGGACAGTGACAGGTGCATGTGGGCTCTATAATTTAGGAGGTTCTGCCACAGCGATGTCGTGCCACTAGATCCTTCTCCAGCCTTGACCAACCGTAAGGGGTCGGTTGACGGTTTGCTGCTCCACAACCAGTGTTTGTTAAAATATTTTGAGGCATCTATCAGAACAGCTCGATGATTATAGCAACCAACAATTACTTACTAGATCATCGAATGGTGAGCTTGATCTTAAGCAGTCCGTTAGGGCCACCCATCCTGGCCCTCGCCCCGCTTGCTCTTTCAAAGCCTAGCGGCACTGGGCTCGCCTCTGCAGTAACCACGCCGATGGATGCGCCGCCTTCGTCTTGAACCTCTTGCTCAGGCTTGGGGACTTCAACTCCTACCTATCGACTAGGACTTCTTGTCTGCTCGGCGTCCATCGCCAAGCGAGGACCTTCTTCTACCGGAGGAGGGGGCGCAGTAGCCCCACGATGAGCAATCCTTGATGACAGTGTCTCCCTATCCTCTGGATCACCGCCTTCATTGCTGTCGTCATCACTCCCCACCCCGCCAATGTAAGCTCGGTGCTTGTAGGGTGGAGAGTCCCTTATACTGATCCCGCTATCATGGTAGGGTAGTGTCGCCACCCTTTTCTTCTTCTTGGTAGCTGGTGCCTTGCAAATCGGCTCCTTGCCGCTACGTAGGATGCGACGATCTGGGCTTAGGGCAGCTTCCTATCCATCTGATGAGCTGCTCGGCTTCCTCCTGCACATCACCACTGTGATCTCCGCCTTAGATCTCTGTCACTTTTATCGGTCTTCACCGCCTAGCCATGTTTTGTCTAGAACCCCTAAAACTTACACCCTCCGGTCTTGTCAGGCAATTCAACAAGCAGGTGTTATGCATGTGACAATCACTGATGAATCAAACAAGGCTATTAAATTATAATCACCTCTGGAGGTGGGTTCATCACACAAAAGGCCCTCTAGGGGTGCCTCCTCTCTCGAGTCTTCTTGATGGTGAAAAACTTTGCCACTCGTCGGTCGATTTCTTCATTGCTCAGTGCCTCGAGCGCTTCCCGTATGAAGTCCTCCTGCTAGAACTCGTATGCAGGATGCGACCTCTCTTTTCACGGCTGGATTCTGCGGCCGATGAAGTTTTGCATGCACTCAACCCCATCGATGTTAATGTGAGCAAGAAGATCTAGAAGCTCCTCCACTTGCACCATTTCATCACTACTCGGCTTCATTGACCAGTTCGGATTTGTTTTTGCGTTAGTGTCAATATCCTCTGACAGCCCATGTTCTATATTCTCGATATAGAACCACTTTGATTTCTACCCCTTGTTGGAAGTACTAAGCGGGACTAGATTATACTCTGCCGCCTTCCCATCCCATAGTACAAGATAAGTTGCCCTGACAACTTTAGCGCCAGCAAATGATTTGAGGTGGAAGAAATAGCGGAAAATGTTGAAGTGTGGCTCTATGCCAATGTAACACCCTAAAATTTGCCTCTTTTGAAATAGAGCTAAAATGATTTATTTATGAATTTTTGTGCACATAAAATATAGGGGGGAAAATTATTAAATTAAAATTCATCATAAGGTAGCAACATGTTTGAGCATACATGCCATTGCATTGGATTCTATTGGTTGAGTGGTTTTAATTGAAAAGTCAAAATAGTTAAAATGCTTTTGAAATGAAATTAAAAATGGCTTTGAAATAAAAGAAAAGAAAGAAAAGAAAATTAGAAAAATAAAAGTATTTTTAAAGTTTATCTTGGGAAGCCTAACAAAATTGTCTATTTTTATTTGAATAGGGAAGTATATTTGAAAACATACTTGAATTTGATTTGAATTTGGCTTAGATTTTAAAACTAGAAATAGGAAAGAATTTGGTTTGGAAAAAACGTCTTCCTTCCTACCTTTTCAGCCCAGCCAGGAATCGGCCTAGCCTCCTCTTCCTTTCCTCCCGTGCTCGGCCCGCTTGCCGGCCCAGCCGCCCCTCCCCTCCTTCCATTTTTCCTGAACGCGGCCCGCTCGCACTGGCCCAGCTTGCGGCTGCTTCCTCGCGTGCAAGTCATGGGCCTAGATAGCATCGGCGGCCTGCAGCCGCGCTTGCTCCTCGTGCGGCCGAGCTAGCGCCCCGTGGCCACTTTAGCCCTTCACCGCACGCGCCCGACCGCTCCCTTCTCCCTCGCTGCAAGCCAGGACCTGCTTGTCAGCGCGCACCCGCACATGCTTCGCCCTTCTCCCTCACTGCCCTGCTGGCCCACCCGTCAGCCAGCCCCATTCCCTTCTTCTTCCCCTTCCTTCTTTCCCCTGCTCTTTCCTTCCATCGTCCCGCCAATGGCGCTGCCCCGATGGCAAGCTGTCGGCCGCCGCACCCGCATGGAAGGTAATCAATCCGCCTGTGCCCCCACTCCCTTCCTTTTTCCGTGCCTCTCCAAGCCTATAAAACCCGAGCCGAGCCCTCCCCTCTGCCCCTTCCTCCGTTCATCCGAGTTTGCACTCACCGCCGCCGGTGAATCCCCCACTCCTAAGCGCAAACCACGACGCCGACGCGCCTCGGAGCTCCGCTGCGATCCACCGGTGCCGTAGGTACCAATAATTCGTTGTTTTTGGTCACGATTGGATCGATTCCATCTCACCCGCGCCCTCCCTCTGTCCTCAGATCACCGCCGCCGTCGACCGCCCCTTCTGAGCCTCCTTGGACGTTGCGCTCCCCTCCAAACGCATCGTGGTGAGCTCCTCGTCCTTCCTCTGCCCTCTGTTCATCGATTTGTGCACTAGAACGCCGCATCCGCAAGCTTCGAACCATCGGCCATGGCACCGCCGTGGGGGAAGCTGCCCAGATGTGCTCTCCGTCCCCGTTTTGGTACCCTAGCTACTTCGCGAGCGCCTGTAGATCACTTCCACGTATTTGTCTTGTCTCGGGATGGCCGGAAACGTTGGATCCACGAACACCGGTGAGATGTTCACCGTCGCCCATGGCTGACCGTCGTGCCGTGCTCTGTAGCCACCGGCCGACTCTCCTATCCTTCCCCGCGATCAAATCACCGCCGTCCAAATATAATCCGACCATCCAGAATCCACGATACCCCTTCGCATGCCAGATTTTCATAAGAGCCCCTTGGTTTATTCAATATAGAACCCGCCGTCCATTACGTATTTCTTAGTTTACGCTTTCTTCTTTTTAAAAGCGTATTTTGCCCGGTTGGTTCCAAAAATACGTTTTAGTTATTTATAGTTTTGCCATTCGATTTATTTAGGCTATAACTTTTGCGTTTTAAGTCCGATTTGACCCGTTCAAATTGCGTTAGGACTGTATTTATGTTTTCTACATGTTCATAGTACTATTAGGCATGTTTTCAATATCTAAAATTTATGGGTAGATTTAATTTATTATCTAACTATAGGAAAACTTGTTTAAATCATAATTTATTTATTTTAACTCCAAAATAGTCCGTTCAAGTAGCGTTTGTTTCATAACGACGAGATCTACGCATTTGTAATGATGTTTACTATATTACTATTTCATAAAAATTATGGTTTAAATCATATCTTGATTAATGAGTATGCAACTGGGTTTTATACATAAAATATGATTTTGTTTACTTTAGTTTTATAATTTAAATCTAAAATTGACTTAATTTAATCTATATTATTTATAAAGTATATTTGATATATGAATTCATATAGTTAACATAAACGAAGCCTATTGTTTTCTTTTCCACGTATAAGGCAAATCTCTCGGTAGTTGTAACTTTTCAACCGTAGCTTCGATTAGCGTGTCTCTCGTGACTGTGTGTTTGTATCGATGCGTAGAATTGTAATTCAATCTCTTTTACTTATTTTTCTATGATTGGTGTACTATTCTGATAAAGATGCAATTGTGTGCTATGCATGTATGTGTATGGATGTTTGTGTGGTGTTCTACGAATATGTCCAGTCGGTGAGATACACGTGATAATCCAGAAGAAGAAGAAGGACATGAAGATTAAAGCTTACCGAAGGATCAGTGTGTAAGGCAAGTATAACATGGGACCATCCTTGATACCTATTCACCATTAATCATTTCATTCATGATGCATGTGTCTACCTTGGTAACTATAGTAAATTCCCTAGCTAATTGATATCCTGGATTCCTTGATACCTTTGGGATATTGCATTGGGTAGTTTTTGCTAGTGCTTAATTAAAACCATGATCTTGTAACTTGATTAATGGTATATGCAATAAACATTAAAATATGACTTTTTAGCAACATGGAAACAGGGGGCTGGAGTGTTTAGCTACTTTCTAAATGCTTCAGATTCCTCTCCCTAAGGACTTATCTGTAAGCGATCATCCAGGACTTACAGTACAGCTGTGAGGGCTATATGGCTCTGGCTTTAGCTCAGTATGAGGACTTTTTCTAGCTTGTTAGTGGTTACCTTTATGGCGCATGAGGGTATGTTTCCGTTACTGCTAGGTTGTGTGTACCGTGCTGCGATGCCCACGCGTGCCACTCCTAGAGATGGGCCACATACGCCTAGCGGCCCTAACTTGTTAGACGAACCTTTAGAAGGCTTCATAGTGAACCCTGCCGACCTTCCTTGGTAGTGGGTCAAGAGGCTGATCACCTCGGGCGAAAGGGTAAATCACGACTCACAGTAAAAGTGTACAAACTCTGCAGAGTATAAAACTGTTATAACAGCTGTGCTCACGGTCACGAGCGGCCTTGGACCCTTATGGAATAGAGATGATCACAAATGGATAATTGTACTAATAATCAATTGTTTATGCTATTCATTATTCATGTTTACCTGATCATGTGTTTAAGGGAATGATAAATTCTTTGCCACTCAATTGCTTAAAAAGATGACCAATTAAAGCTAATCACAGTTAAACCAGTGTCAGCCTTTTGAGCCTCATGAACCCCATGATATAATTGTTAAGTACGACCTGTACTTACGCTTGTTTTACTTTTCTATACAATGGATAAAAATCCCGGATGGGTACTAGATTGCTGGTTTGAAGGAGTTAGGCTTGTGGTCGACCAGTCAGTCGTCCCTGTGGATTTGGAGTCTTCGCCTAGAGATCAGAGTCAACTTTCCGCTGTCTATACTCTGAGGTTATTTTCCTTTTACTAATACGTTATGTAATAAGTATTGTCTCTTGATATTACCCTTATTTGTGGCTATATGCGAGATTTGACTTCCTAGGCTCACATATAGTATGTATCTGGTTTTGCCTTTAAAACCGGGTGCTACAGCCAAGATAGGCCTCACACAAATTGATGAAGATTGCAAGGTGCAGAATCTAGTTTGGGTTGAGATGGATGAGCGAAATCCCATAGTACGAGAGCAGTTTGCGCAAGAATGGATGTGCCAAAGGCCAAATCCCCGATGATAAAAATCCTCAAAAATGACTAATTCGCCAGCGCGAGGATTTGGGAAGCGCTCACCTTCTGTAGGGCGCCACCCGGCCGTCACCTCATCTGGTAGGATCCCGTCCATCACCATCTCCTCCAAGTCCTACCGGGTACTACTTGACGCCAGCCACTCCTTACTGTGGGCATTCATCTTGCGCGAATTCTTAGACGGCGCCATTGTTTTGGATTTGGATCTGGGGACTCGCTACGCTTGCTCTACCTTCATGGTGAGCTAGGGCACTCAAGGTTAGGCATGAGTGGTGGTGGCAGATGAAGCAGTAGCAGCGGCAGAGTGATTCTAGGTCGCTCAAGGAAGAAGATGAGAAGAATGTGCAACCGCTCAAGCGAAAAAGAATTCACCATGGGCAAAGTGAGCTTGCTATCGGTTCACCTCCACCCTTTCATCTCTAGGGTTTCTGAAAAACCGTGCTGCACCACACGCGCTTGCTCCCACAAATGCTGCGCCACATGCACGCATTTGTGCATAGTTACTGCACATCGCTTTCTGAATTCTCCGTGGACACCTTTAATGGGCCGTCTTATGGGCCATCGCATTTTCCTTTGACTGGAAGATACAACGGGTAGCTTGGTTTTACATGTTGCTCTGATATTTGATGTGTTATTTGTGCACTGGTGATTTGTTGGTTGTTACTTCGTGGAAGATTTTTCTTTGATTTGGTGGCATCGTTTCAAGGCTTTTTCTTTGACCTTGCTACAAAATTCACGGCTCATCTTCCAGTAGGCTCGGGGACTAAGTGTGTACACTTCATCTCGTGGTGAATGTACTGATTTTTTTATCACTCAATTATTCGACAACGCCGGGGACTGATTGCTTTCTCAGCCATGCTGGGGACTGCATGTTTTTTCTTGGACCCTGCTACAAGATTAATTCCTCATCTTCCAACAGGCTCAGGGACTACATTGTGTACAATGCACCTTGTGGTGCATGTACTGTTTCTTCTTCATGGTGTTTCAACTTCATCAAGTCTGTCGCTTAATGCCTCTGCTCTGCTCTGATGACTACATCATCAAGGCCATCGCAAGTGGCACTTAAGTGTGTACACTTCACCAACCAAGATTTCAAATTTTTCTGCTGAGCTCCTTACATCCTATTGGTGAGCCTCACATGGCTAAGTCCAAGATCCGTTGGCTGGTTACGCTGGTCTGCAGCTGCCCTTACAGGTCGGTAGACTAGTTAAACTAGTCGACGTGCTTTTTCACCACCCAAGTCATCGGTTAACCTGGTCGGCTTCCTTTTTCACAGCCCGGATCATCAGTGGAGTTGATTGGCTTCACGGCAAATTGCTCGGACTTGATCAAGATGGCATCACCAAACGGATATAAGGCGATCAGGTACTAGCTGTGGGGGGTCTAACCCTAGGTACCCATGGTAGACTACATGGGCTACACTGCAAGGGATAGCCCAGCCCACAAGATGATGACTTGCGGCTCATGGCATAGCTCGGTGAGCGCCGTAAGGCACCTCGGCGACATCCTAAAGATCACGTTGTCATCCCTAGCATGATGCTAGAAATGCGTTGTTGGTAATTATTAAGAACACTTATCAATTTAGAAAGATCATATAAGTTGAAGTAATCCGCAAGTGCACAGATAATATATCATTGTAGCATTTCACCCAGGAGTATACCAGGTATCGTTATTTATATTTTATCCACAGGGAGGAGCTATGGGGTTGGCATAGAGATATTGACAAATATGTATACTTATGATAAAATCACTCTCATGCTATTGCAGGGGTAAGTCAAGTAATAAATAAATGATAAGTGTAAGATATTAATAGTATTCCATAGATAGAAATAGATACTCATAAATATAGTATGGCTAAATAGGAGATTCGTGAAGAGCAAAAAGATTCCTAAGTCATTCCATATTTACTAAGTCTTTTGTGCACCCAAGTATATACACTCTCATCTATAGCATAATTAACTTTGGATTTATGCATAGGGAACATTATTAAGGAAGTTCAAGAACAGAGCTTGGCTTCCTTCGCAACCGGGTTCTACTTGTTGTACAAATGGAGAGTGGACTACAAATGACTCAATGGGAGCGTCACATCCATGATCTACCACATGACCCAGAGTGTAGAATGCATCCGCAGGTAAACAATATTTAAGCACCACACTTACATAATATCGACCACTTAACTCACTCGAGTATTGAGCTAAGCGCTTTGCGAACATATGCATAAATTCATCATCAATTATAACTATATTAAGCATACAACTAGAGCAAACTAGGAACATAATAAATAGCAACATACTATTGAAGTACCACAAAGTCATAAATAAAGAGGGATACAATGGATATACCGGCCTCTTGATGGTGAATCCGAATCCTGAGCAATAGCCCAAACTCTAATTCAACCTTGCTAGCTAGCCTATACTAGAACTTGAAGAATTGGAGCTCTATTCTCTTCTCTCTTGAAACCATAATTTCTGGTCTACTCTTGACTTATGGTAGATTGCAATGCTGAGGGAGGGGGTAGGGGCTGGTATATATAGGCCGGAGCGTCAATCCTGAGCCCTCAGATCAAACCAACTTGAATAAACGGCGTAGATGCAATCCATAAGGCGGTGGAGCACCAACGTACGAAGGAGGGACTGCCAGGTGGGGACAGGGGGCCGGCTGGCCTGCGGGTGGGGCCAGCCAGCCCCACATGTCAGCGTCTCAGCCTCCGCTTTGGTGTGGTGTGTTCTTGAGTCTTCTCGAACCTTCTAGGGTAGTTTTCGCTACGGACAAGCATGATTTTATTTGACAATTTGATCCCTATTGACGGTTTTTGAATAAACCCTGCTGAAAACATAGATTCACCAAAACTTGTCGAAATTGTCAGTTTAAACCCCTAAGTGTATGTTGGTGATCATTTTCATGCATGATTTCAAGTTATTTTGACAATTCATGATGGATGGTAACTACCGTCAATAGATATGCTGAATGTAATATTCCATGTATATCTTATTTGTTACCCGATTAGTTGTAGACTTGATCGGCATGTAACCCTACCCCTCGGGCTATATAAGACGGGTAGGGGACCCCCTCAAAACATAGGCAATCATATATGATAGCCAATAAAAACTAATGGGACATAGGATTAGGGTATTACATCAAGCTGATAGCCTGAACCTGTCTAAATCTTGTGTCTTGTCACCATCTCGCTCCTGATCTCGCTCACCTCTATGATAAATCTACCATCATGGGTATA
This sequence comes from Miscanthus lutarioriparius, assembly GCA_904845875.1. Taxonomy (NCBI): domain Eukaryota; kingdom Viridiplantae; phylum Streptophyta; class Magnoliopsida; order Poales; family Poaceae; genus Miscanthus; species Miscanthus lutarioriparius. The sequence continues at coordinate 59,220,312 of CAJGYO010000005.1, forward strand.
CCCCTCGGTGGACAGCCGAGCACATTTAGTTGATAGGTGGACTTGACGCTCGTGGAGTCCTTACCCCTCTTTATATAGGCAGAGGGGTAGGGTTACAATGAGGGTGTAACACCCTAAAATTTGAATTTCTAGAAATGGACCTAAAAAGATTTAATTTTGAGTTTTTGTGCACATGAAATATAGGAAAATAGAAATTTTCATTAAATTAAAATTCATCATAAGGTAGCAATATGTTTGAGCATACATGCCATTGCATTTGATTTATTTGGTTGAGTGATTTTGATTGAAAATTCAAAATGGTTAAAATTGCTTTTGCAAATGAAATTAAAAATGGCTTTGAAATAAAAGAAAAGAAAATTAGAAAATGAAAGAATTTAAAAAGTTATTCTCAAAAAACTTATCCAAAATTTGTTCATTTATGTTTGAATTAAAAAGTGTATTTCAAATCATATTTAAACTCGATTCGATTCATATTTGAATTTGTTTTGAATTAAGAAAAGAAAAAGGATTTGGCAAAATAAAAAGAAGAAATATCTCCTCTCTCTTTTCGGCCCGAAGGCCCATGCTTCCTTTCCCCTGGCCCGCTCTGCGCCCTTCCTCCCTTCCTCCTCCGCACGGCCTGCTCTGCACATGGCCCGACCCGCTCACGGCCCGCTGCTCGCGCCTTTCCTCCGCCCCGCTCACGCGCCTGCTGCATCGCCCGCGTGGCCCAGCTCGGCACCCCTGCCCACATTGGACTGCCCCGCAGTGCCCTGGCCCGCTTTAGCCTTCACCGCACGCTGCTTGGCCTTCCCCGCACGCGCTCCGCTGCCTTTCCTCTCGCTGCGATGCGGGACCCGCTCATCAGCGCCCCTTTCCATTCTTCCCCGTGCTTCCCCTTTCCTTTCTCACCGTCGATGATGGTGTTGCCATGCTTGGCAAGCCGCCGTGCCAGCGCCCTTATGGCAGGCTTCCAAATCGCCTGAGTGCCCCGCTTCCCTTCCATCTACTGTAGCACCGCCAGCCTATAAAGCCCCAAACCGAGCGCCTCCCTCTCCTTTTTCCCATCCGTGCTCAAGCTCACCACTGCCGCCGCAATTCACCGCTCCAGTGCCGCAAACGCCAACGCCGATGCGCCCGTGAGCACCATCGTGACCTGAGGCAGCCGTAGGTACCATCAATTCATCATTGTGGTTATGGATTGCTCAGATTCACCCTCACCGCGCCGTGGTTTCTCTCTCTAGCCGCCACCATCGACGATCCGCCCCTTCGGAACCTTCCTGGACGCCGCAATCCATTCCTTCGACCTCGCGGTGAGCTTCTCGTTCTTCCCATGCTTTCCGTTCATGGCACACTGGAATGCCGTATATAAGTTTGACCCCAACATATATAATAATTATGTCACTAGATTTATAAATATAATATAATAAATTCCACTTTGATTTTTAAAACCAAATATAAGTTTGACTTAATTCAACTTAAGTATTTTCTCTGAAATATCATATACATGCTGTTATATAATAAAATAAATAAAGCTTATGGTTTTCCATTTTATAAGCAAAATCTTTTGGTAGATGTATCTTTTCAACCGTAGCTCCGATTAGTGTGCTTCCCGCGTCTGTGTTCGTAGCAATACGTAGATCTGTTTCAAATCCTTTTTCTACTAGTTGGTGTATTGTTCTAATATGGCTATGTATGTATGTTATGCATGTCTGTTTGGATGCTTATGTGGTGTTCTATGATCAAGTCCAGTCGGTGAGCTATACATGGTGAGTGCAGAAGCAGTTCTTGGAAGATTTGGACCAGAAGATCTGATCTAAGTTTAAGGCAAGTAAAGCATGGGACCATCCTTGATACCTATTCACCTTTAATCATTTAATTCATGTTGCATGTGTCCACCTTGGCAACTGTAGTAATTTCCCTAGCTAATTGATATTCTGGATTCCTTGATACCTTTAGGTTCTTGCATTGGGTAGTTTTGCTAGTGCTCAACCAAAACCATGATCTTGTAACTTGACTATTGGTATATGGAATAAAGATAAAAACATGACTTTTTAGCAACATGGAAATAGGGGGCTAGAGTGTTTAGCTACTTTCTAAAGACTCTAGATTCCTCTCCCTAAGGACTTATCTATAAGTGACCATCCGAGACTTACAGTACAACTATGAGGGCTATATGGCTCTGGCTTTAGCTCAGTATGAGGACCTTTTCTAGCTTGTTAGTGGTTACCTTTATGGTGCAAGAGAGGCTCCAATAGGTATGATCTCGGCCTGCTAAGAGGGTGCACTTTGTTAGTCACTCCTTGGAGGGGGGTTTATGCTTATTGATGGGGAGACCTTAGCGGCCCTAACTTGTTAGACGAACCTTTGAAAGGCTTCATAGTGAACCCTGCCGACCTTCCTTGGTAGTGGGTCAAGAGGCTAATCACCTTGGTCAAAAGGGTAAATGATGAGGACATCAACACCAACGATACATCCACGTCGACACAAGTACCAGTTTCGCGGACACAAGTACCAGTTTCTGGTCCTATTACTCACGCCCGTGCTCGTCAACTTAATCATCAAGTAAGTTCACTCTTGAGTTCATGTCCATCATATTTAGACCATGGAGACGCGTGCACTCTTGTTTTGGTTAGGAACTAGGGAGAGGACCGAAAGGGAAAAGGATTCGCGCAGGCTAGATTCGGACTCTAGGACAACTCCAACTTGTGATGGTCACCACGGTCGCATACGGACTCGGATTGGGGCGTTCAAGTACTTCATGGAATCCTTATGAAGTCTATTTCCACATGGATCTAGAATCAAGTCCATATCTGTTCTGAGGTGGCCGCAATAATCGAATTACTACTGAGAGGTTTTCTATCCAAAGGTGCTGCGTCGCCTTAGTTTGGTCTAATGGGCCGTGTATCAAGTCGGGTCCATTAGGGACACGTCCTAGGGTTGGAGCATGACCCCAACACCCTGGTGGATGTCCCTCCACCTTCATATACCCCTTAGCCGCCACCAAGAACAGTTGGGTTTTGTTTAGATCAAGTTTAGCTCTCGCCACTTGCTTGTAAGCGCACGATGCGAGATCAGCCGCCCGTCTTCTTGTCTCCGGAACCCCACCTTATTTGATATTGAGTTTGAAACCCTTCATCTTCATCTAGTAAATTCAGTACTTGTTATACTTGTTCTTGCTAGTTCTTCAATTGCTTGCAGGACGAGTGCCCTAGTGGCCGGGTGACGTGCTCCACAAGATCGCGGTAGCCATTGGAGGTGGTGTATCGGTTGCTAAGGCGCAGCTTGGAAGGCTGTAGTCGGGCCGTGAACGTCGTCTCCATCCACCAATAGAGATATCCCACGCCCTCTCATCGAAAGTTCGGGATTCAACCCTAGCGGGTTCATACTAGTTGGTAATCAGAGCAAGGTTTATCGGTGATAGATTTTGAATCCTTCGCAGTTTTTTAATTTTTCCTATAGTCCAGAAAAGCCAAAAAAATAGTAGATTAGTTTACCCACAATCCTATAAACCCTTTGAGCCTTTGCTAGCACTGCTTAGTTAGGGCTTGTTGAGTTTTTGGTTGCATCGGTTGTGTCGAGTTGCTGGTCTTAGTGTCTATTCCTTTAGAGTTTTGAGTTCTATCATGTTTTGGTCACCACGAGATCCACCATCACCATATATATCTTTGCTTCATTTTTGCTACCACAGATCCATATGATGTCCGATTTGAGAGTTTAAATACAATCTAGAAAGATAAAGTTGTCTTCTTTCCAATGCATCTGACCTTTAAGAAAAATCCTAATAACATACCACGAACTTGGAATGCTTTGAAACAAATCATGAGGGCCAGATTTGTTCCTTCTTACTATGCACGTGATTTGTTAAATAAATTGCAACAACTGAGATAGGGTGCTAAAAGTGTAGAAGAATATTATCAAGAATTGTAAATGGGTATGTTGCATTGTAATTTAGATGAGGATGAGGAACCTGCTATGGCAAGATTTTTGGGTGGGTTAAATCATGAAATTCAGGACATCCTTGCGTATAAAGAATACACTAACGTAACCTGTTTGTTTCATCTTGCTTGTAAAGCTGAAAGGGAAGTGCAGGGGCGACGTGTCAGTGCCAAGAATAATATTTCTGCAGGGAAGACTAATTCATTTCAGCCCCGCACGACTACTACTCCAACTACACATACTCATAAGCCATCATACATCGACAAGCCTTGTGCTACTCCCACAAATTCAGTGGCGAAGACGATCCAGAAGCCTGCTGCGAGTGCTTCATCCGTGGCATCTACAGGTAGAACAAGAGACGTTTAGTGTCATTGGTGCAAGGGATATGGACATGTGGTGCGTGACTGTCCAAGCAAGCGTGTTATGGTCGTCAAAGATGATGGTGAGTATTCCTCTGCTAGTGATTTTAATGAAGATACACTTGCTTTGCTTGCTGCTGACCAGGCAGGTGGTGAGGAACAACCAGAAGAGCAGATTGGTGCAGAAGATGTAGATCATTATGAGAGCCTCATTGTGCAGCGTGTGCTTAGCGCACAAATGGAGAAGGTGGAGCAAAATCAGCGGCATACACTGTTCCAAACAAAGTGTGTCATTAAAGAGCATTTGTGTCGTTTGATAATTGATGGAGGTAGCTGCAACAACTTGGCTAGCAGCGATATGGTAGAGAAGCTTGCACTTACAACCAAACCGCACCCACATCCATATCACATTCGATGGCTCAACAATAGTGGTAAGGTTAAGGTGACGAAACTGGTACGAATTAATTTTGCTATTGGATCATATCATGATGTTGTTGAGTGTGATGTTGTACCTATGGAAGCTTGTCATATTCTGCTAGGTAGACCATGGCAATTTGATACGGATTGTATGCATCATGGTAGATCAAATATGTATTCTCTCATACACCATGATAAGAAAATTGTTTTGCTTCCTATGTCTCCTGAAGCTATTGTGCGTGATGATGTTGCTAAAGCTAAGAAAACTAAAATTGAAATCGATAAAAATGTCAAATCTATTAGTAGTAAGAAAGATGAGATAAGATTGAAAGGACATTGCTTGCTTGCTACTAAATCTGATATTAATGAATTGGTTGCTTCCACTTTTGTTGCCTATGCTTTGGTATGCAAGGATGCTTTGATTTCAGTTCACGATATGCAACATTCTTTGCCCCCCGCTGTTGCTAACATTTTGCAGGAGTATTCAGATGTTTTTCCAAGTGAGATACCAGCGGGACTACCACCAATACAAGGGATTGAGCACCAAATTGATCTTATTCCTGGTGCATCTTTGCCAAACCATGCGCCATACAGGACAAATCCAGAAGAAACGAAGGAAATCCAGCGATAAGTGCAAGAACTACTCGACAAAGGTTATGTGCGTGAGTCCCTTAGTCCTTGTGCTGTTCCTATTATTTTAGTGCCTAAGAAAGATGGAACATGGCGTATGTGTGTTGATTGTAGAGCAATTAATAATATCACCATTCGATATCGACACCCTATTCCACATTTGGATGATATGCTTGATGAACTGAGTGGTGCTGTTGTGTTTTCTAAAGTTGATTTGCGTAGTGGGTACCACCAGATTCGTATGAAATTGGGAGATGAATGGAAAACTGCTTTCAAAACTAAATTTGGTTTATATGAGTGGTTAGTCATGCCTTTTGGGTTAACTAATGCACCTAGTACTTTCATGAGATTAATGAACGAGGTTCTGCATGCTTTCATTGGAAAATTTGTTGTAGTCTACTTTGATGATATATTGATTTACAGCAAATCCATGGATGAACATCTTGATCACTTACGTGCTGTTTTTAATGCTTTACGAGATGCACGTTTATTTGGTAACCTTGAGAAGTGCACCTTTTGCACCGATCAAGTGTCTTTTCTTGGCTATGTTGTGACTCCACAGGGAATTAAGGTTGATCAAGCCAAGGTAGAAGCTATATAGGGATGGCATGTACCAAAGGCTATCACACAAGTGTGGAGTTTCCTAGGACTTGCTGGTTTCTATCGCCGTTTTGTGAAGGACTTCAACACCATTGCTGCACCTTTGAATGAGCTTACAAAGAAGGGAGTGCCTTTTTGTTGGGGCAAAGTATAAGAGAACTCCTTCAACATGCTGAAAGATAAGTTGACACATGCACCTCTCCTCCAACTTCCTGATTTTCATAAGACTTTTGAGCTTGAATGTGATGCTAGTGGAATTGGACTGGGTGGTGTTTTGTTACAAGAAGGCAAACCTATTGTGTATTTTAGTGAAAAATTGAGCGGGCCTATTCTGAATTATTCTACTTATGATAAGGAATTGCATGCTCTTGTTCGCACATTAGAAACATGGCAGCATTACTTGTGGCCCAAAGAGTTTGTTATTCATTCTGATCATGAATCTTTGAAGCATATTCGTAGTCAAGGGGAATTGAACCGTAGACATGCTAAGTGGGTTGAATTTATTGAATCTTTTTCTTATGTTATTAAGCACAAGAAAGGGAAAGAGAATATTATTGTTGATGCTTTGTCTAGGAGATATACCTAGCTGAATCACCTTGATTACAAAATCTTTGGATTAGAAACAATTAAAGACCAATATGTTAATGATGCTGATTTTAAAGATGTGTTGATGCATTGTAAAGATGGGAAGGGTTGGAACAAATTCATCTTTAGTGATGGGTTTGTGTTTAGAGCTAACAAGCTATGCATTCCAGCTAGCTCCATTCATTTGTTGTTGCTGCAGGAAGCGCATGGAGGTGGCTTGATGGGGCATTTTGGAGCTAAGAAAACAGAGGACATACTTGCTGGTCATTTCTTTTGGCCAAAGATGAGAAGAGATGTGGAGAGGTTTGTTGCTCGTTGCACGACATGTCAAAAGGCTAAATCATGGTTAAATCCACACGGTTTATATTTGCCTCTACCTGTTCCTAGTGCTCCCTGGGAAGATATTTCTATGGATTTTGTGTTGGGTTTGCCAAGGACTAGGAAGGGACGTGATAGTGTGTTTGTGGTTGTTGATAGATTTTCTAAGATGGCACATTTCATACCCTATCATAAAACGGATGATGCTACTCATATTGCTGATTTGTTCTTTTCGAGAAATTGTTCATTTGCATGGTGTGACCAACATAATTATTTCTGATCGTGATGCTAAATTTCTAGTCATTTTTGGAAGACTTTATGGGGAAAACTGGGGACTAAGCTTTTGTTTTCTACTACATGTCATCCCCAAACCGATGGTCAAACTAAAGTTGTCAATAGAACTTTGTCTACTATGTTAAGGGTTGTTTTAAAGAAGAACATTAAGATGTGGGAAGATTGTTTGCCTCATATTGAATTTGCTTATAATCGTTCGCTACATTCTACTACAAAGATGTGCCCATTTCAGATTGTCTATGGTTTCTTGCCTCGTGCTCCTATTGATTTGATGCCTTTGCCATCTTCTGAAAAACTAAATCTGCCTGTAGATTTGTGTTAGAGAAAATTAATAATAATGCATATAAGCTCGATCTGCCTGTAGATTTTGGGGTTAGTCCCACATTTAACATTGCAGATTTGAAGCCATATATGGGAGAAGAAGAAGAGCTTGAGTCGAGGATGACTCAAAGACAAGAAGGGGAGGATGATGAGGACATCAACACCAATGATACATCCACGCCGACACAAGTACCAGTTTCACCGACACAAGTACCAATTTATGGTCCTATTACTCGCGCCCGTGCTCGTCAACATAATCATCAAGTAAGTTCACTCTTGAGTTCATGTCCATCATATTTAGACCATTGAGATGCGTGCACTCTTGTTTTGGTTAGGAACCAGGGAGAGGACCGAAAGGGAAAAGGATTCCCGCAGGCTGGATTCGGACTCCAGGACAACTCTGACTTGTGATGGTCACCACGGTCGCATACGAACTCGGATTAGGGCGTTCAAGTACTTCATGGAATCCTTATGAAGTCTATTTTCACATGGATCTAGAATAAAGTCCATATTTGTTCTGAGGCGGCCGCAATAACCGAATTACTACTGAGAGGTTTTATGTCCAAAGGTGTTGCGTCGCCTTAGTTTGGTCCAATGGGCCGTGTATCAAGTCGGGTCCATTAGGAACATGTCCTAGGGTTGGAGCATGACCCCAACACCCTGGTGGATGTCCCTCCACCTTCATATACCCCTTAGCCGCCACCATGAACAGTTGGTTTTTGTTTAGATCAAGTTTAGCTCTCGCTACTTGCTTGTAAGCGCGCGTGCTGGAACAGCCGCCCGTCTTCTTGTCTCTGGAACCCGACCTTATTGATATTGAGTTTGAAACCCTTCATATTCATCTAGTAAATTCAGTACTTGTTATACTTGTTCTTGCTAGTTCTTCGATTGCTTGCAGGACGAGTGCCCTAGTGGCCGGGTGGCGCGCTCCACAAGATCGCGGTAGCCATTGGAGGTGGTGTATCGGTTGCTAAGGCGTACCTTGGAAGGCTGTAGCGGGTCGTGAACGTCATCTCTATCCACCAATTGAGATATCCCATGACCTCTCATCGAAAGTTCAGGATTCAACCCTAGCGGTTTCATACCAGTAAATAACGACTCACAGTGAAAGTGTACAACCTCTGTAGAGTGTAAAACTGGTATATCAGCCGTGCTCACAGGCACGAGTGGCCTTGGAACCCTTGTGGAATAGAGATGATCACTAATGGTTAATTGTTTATACTATTCATTATTCATGTTTACCTGATCATGTGTTTATGGGCTTATGATAAATTCATTGCTACTCAATTGCTTAAAAAGATGAGTTATTAAAAGCTAATCGCAGTAAACCAGTGTCAACCTTTTGAGCCTCATGAACCCCATGTTATATTGCTGAGTACGATATGTACTTACGCTTGCTTTACTTTTCTATACGTTAGATAAAAATCCCGGATGGGTACTAGATTGCTAGTCTGGAGGAGTTAGGCTTGTGGTCAACCAGTCAGTCGTCCCTGTGGATTTGGAGTCTTCGCCTGAAGATCGGAGTTGTCTTTCCGCTGTCTATACTCTGAGGTTATATTCCTTATACTAATACGTTATGTAATAAGTATTGTCTTTTGATATTACCCTTATTTGTGGCTATATGTGAGATTTGACTTCCTAGGCTCACATATAGTGTGTATCGGGTTTTGTCTTTAAAACTGGGTGCTACAAAGTGGTGTCAGAGCAATGCTAACTGTAGGATGCAAGCCTAGTTAGAACTGGACGTTTTAGCATGTTTCCATCTTTGCTTAGTTCTTGCTTTCTCTCTAACCTTGTTATTTGCTAAAAGTTATGCTCACTTCGGCCTCTGTTATGTTATGAAAACCTTGTCTCTATTCTAAATTCTCTCTCTTCATCTAAATAGATGGGTCATGATGAGGAGACCACCGGCATCAGAGATCAGGAGGATCAAGCTATGTTGTCCTTGACTGCATTCGACAAGGAGAAGCTTGTAGCTATGCAACAACAAGTACTTGAAGGAATGACTCAACATGGGAGTTCTCAACAGTGCTTGCCACAAGGTCAAACCAACATACCAAGGGGACCAGTGAAGAGACAAGTGACAGAAGCTTGGAAGAAAATGAAGTCCAATGAAGGTGCTTGTCGCAGAACCGACCAATTTATAAGAATACAAGTACAATGGCAATCCGCAAGCGGTCGCACTGTCATACTTGAACCCATATAAACCCGGTAGTCCGTCGAGTACCACGACGGGTCTCGATAAACGATTTACAACAACCAAGATCGTACAGGATTCAACATACATGCCACATATTACATAAAGTTCACAGATACTTTTCATCATCAGAGTACGAATAAAAAGTTATTACAAACCGAGTTTGATAATTAAAGCGGAAGCAAATAAGTTCGAAGATAAGTTTCCAACATAGTTTGATACGATTGCCATGCCGATCACGATCCACAAAAGCAAAGATAGGAATTACTAAGGAAGCACGCCCCAAGGCTTACTCCTCATCCACAATGGGATAGAAGCAACTCTTGCAATAACCATGATACACAATTGCCATCTGCAACATTGGGAAAATAAACCACGAGTACGAGAAGGTACTCACTAGACTTACCGTCATGAACCAGAAATAAAATGACTCCAAGGAGTATGCAAGGTCAGTATAAGTGGGCGTAACTTGACAACATTTTTTGCGAAAAAGGCAATTGATCCGTTGTACAATTATGATTCCTTTATCAAGTTAATTATAACTATCCATTTCTAGATTAGCAACTATCCTTGCATGCCAAACATGTGGGATATCATTTAGAAGCATACAATAGTAACCATAGCAGGTATTGTAATTCCATATTCATCTGAACCACCATGTTTCATAATATAGTAAGCTTCACGATGTTGGGACTAGCCAAGTTTCTCACTATCCGGGAGAGCGGCGATTCAATCGATTTCAACCAGGTGGGAATTTATTCCTAACACAAACCCAGATCTACCAGCCACGATAGCCTTAGGTCACCTTTGGTACAACTTCAGTACACATTTCAGCGGGTTCAGTCACGCCCGCTGTCTGGAACACCAGATGCCGGGATGCTCAGCCAAACCTGCCCTTGGGCTCACCGATCGTTCCCGGGAAGGGCGCGCTATGAAGCGATTCCGGCCTGAGTTGAATTACTCGGCTTCGCGGTCGGAACGAATTATCCGGCCAGCTAAGTGAGAGGCATGCGTTCAATCTTGTCAGAAGCGCCAACAACGGTACGGTCCTTAATCGACACAGACGGGGATAAGTCCACACCCAAGACCTCCATGCCTTGTTGCTTCCCTATCGATCTCCCGTCCGGTCTCAATTTACTTTTACCTCATGGTTCTGTTCCACGATAGCAGATATAGCCAACCGTGCTCCGGTATCCACCTATATCTCGCAGGTGACAGGACATCACCCGACTTCTACCGGTCTAAGCATGGCTAAGCATATATATATTCGATCCTGGACCTATACCGGTTAAAGGTGTAATATCTGGACAAGGAATGTACATGCATCAAGTGGTTTCATTCAACTCTTATAACCTAATGCATCAATCATAAATACGTAAGTAAACATTTGTAAATTACTGGGAGACTTATAATGCTCCGGGGCTTGCCTCGCAGAAAGGAAGTAGGACGGTGGTCAGGGCACTCCGGAAGCTCTTCAGGGTTCTGCTCCACGCCTTCGGGAGCTGCGGCTTGCGGATCCTCCTGCGGGTTCCCTTCCTCTGCTTCTTCGAATTCCAGCAACGTGATCTCTTCCTCCGATCCTAGATGCATGAGTATGGTATAAGTATTACGAATGCATATATGTTAACAAGTGCATCACGTTGTTTGAGTAGGTGCATATCTCTTCTCGCTTACTACTTAACTACTTCTACAAAGCATCGACTATGCCATAAACAGTATCTACTTGTTTCGCTCATAACTGGAGTTCTACAAATCCAAATCTAGTGATCTAGGACTTTCTGGAAAGCTTATCCAATTCTCTACAACTTTGTTATTAACCATTTTTACAGTACACATCAGTTTCAACATGCAAATCCTCACACTCTAGAATCAGTCCGGAAATGACTTAACATGCAACATAAAGTAAGAATACTTCTCCTTCAGGTAATCATTCAAAATTTGACAACCTAGAACCTACCAATAGTTTAAGCATACCAAATACAGTTAAGATGATATAATGGTAAAGCCCAAACTATTTATTAAATTGCCTTTATTATTTTATTTAGATATCTAGGTTAAATAATAAATATATATCAGATGTGCTTAATAAATTCTCAAAAATTTACAGAGCTTTACTAATGCTATCAAGAGACTACTGTAAAAATTTCATGTCATTTTACCAAGTAGAACATTCTATACAAAATGACAAGGCAGCAAGGCTTGAATTAGCATAAATGGAAAATCCTATTGAAAAGTGTCAAACAACAGATTTTATATTTTTCTTAGCATCCATATGGTACTAGGATCACCTCAACAAATTTCATGAATTTTGGACTCATACTTAATTTATGAAAATTCATGCAAGGATTAACTAGTCATAAAAGAAAAATCTATAACTTTAAATCTACCCATGCACTGGTCCTCAAATTTTTACCAGGGCTCACATATGCTAAGATTAGTTCACCACAAAAATTTCATAATTTTTGGAGCACAGGAACTCTAGATATAAAATAAACAAATTTGAATGCATTCAAAAGCACATTTCAAATCCCTATTTAAATCTCCAGAAATTTCTACTGTTGAAACCAAGAACATATTTTTCCAAAATACTACACTTCCTAAGCAACACAATCATATTTATTTCACCATTTTAGGAGCTACCAAACTAAAGATACAAAAATAACAAAACAATTCAAAAAGCTGGATTCAAAATGAGTTAGCCTACACTACTTACATGTCACGATGGTGGGACCCCACCGTCATTGACTCAAGCAGAGCAGCAAGGCTACAAGGCAGTGTTGGCGCTGCCAGAGCTTCGCCGACGGCGAGGTTGCCGGCAGTGAGGTCTTCACGACGTGATCTCGTGACCTAAGCGCATCTATTGAGCCACTTGGCCGGCCCTATTGTCGACGGTGAGGACGCACGGCGGGCGGAAATGGCGAGCGGCGAGGCGGGGCGACGGCGAGACGTCGGTGAAAGCTACGGTGACGCAAACACAAGCTTCGGACGAGCATCTACGAGCTATGGTTGGCCTATTGCGCGCTCAAACGTGGCATGGGGTGGTCTCGTTAGGTGGGACCACGGCGACGGAGGGTGGCGGAGGAGCTCCCGGCGAGGCGGTCTGGGGTTAGAGCTCACCGAGCTTGAACAATGACCGGAGGACGCGGTAGGATTCTTTTGGGTGGCGGTGGAGCTGTTGCGGTGGCGCTTGAGTGGCCAGCGCGAAAGTCTGTGCTGCTATGGCGACGGCGGGCGGTGGGCGCTTCGGCTCTGCTGCGAGGAAGGACGGCCGAGGCGGCGAAAATGGAGCGCTTGGCGACTTCGGGCGGACGCCGGCGACGTTAAAGCGCTTCAGGCGCAACGTGGCCTCTTGTGGTCGTGGCAACGGCGACGACTTGTGGCCGTCGCCGGGACACGCGCCTGCGAACTCTCTGCCGGTGTCGACCCACCGACGTCGCGATTCAGTTCGTTCGATGACTGATCGCGATTCGCTCGACGACAGCGGTTTTTCATGGAGCTAGATCTTCTAATCCGTGAAGTATTAGTGCTCACAATCTACACAAAAGTTGTAGCCCTAAGTACCATCTGTAATTCGTCCTAAACGATCAAGACCTAATTCATAGCGGTTAAGGAGCAATGTCATCCCAAAGATCGGCTGTCAGGCTAGTTAGTGAGCAAACACTTAGAAAAATTTTTGAAGTGTTGAAAACAGTGAAAAGCTGGTTTTTGTGAGTATAATTCGAACATGTTAGAGGCTAAATCAATCCATGACGTAAAAATAAAAGTTGTTCCTTATGTCAAACACTACAACTTTGCTTTAGTGAACTCCTCCATGCAAGGTCTCTAACACCTAGTTCAACTTTAGTCAAACATGTTACTTTGAAATCATGATACATACACAAACCAGGGCTAAATGACCAAACTAGCCTTAGCACTAAATACCAAAGTTGTTCCTAATGATATCCTAAGCATGTTTAAACAATTTGCAAGGTCATTTAAGCATTTCATGTAGTAGTCACTCATATAGCTATTCAGGTCAACACATGAAATATCACTTAAGTGCTTGATCATGAAATGTGGCCTTCATGGACAATGTTCCTTTTGTTAACCTAAGTGTAGCTAAAGTGCTATAGTGACCAACATTACACACTAGCATTTATTTGCACTTGATCATATGCATATGTTCCAAGAAATACGAGATAACAAGCAATGTTTCATATGTTTCGATCGAATGTTTCAATTGTAAATGATGATTTATGAATGCTTGATGCTCATGCTTATGTTATGCAAGTCAAGTTATGCAAGGCTAACACCGAGGTGTTACAGCCCCTCCCTTATAAAAAATCTCGTCCGAGATTTGCAAGACCTACCATTCTTGGAAAAAGGCGGGATAAACTTCTTGCGGATAATCTTCTCTTTCCCATGTAGCATCTTGTTCACTATGATTGTTCCACACCACCTTATAGAACTTAATGATCTTACTCCTTGTTACTCTCTCCATCACTTCTAACACTCGAATTGGCTTTTCTTCATAGGTCAGATCCGATTGAAGCTGCACGTTGGTGGGTGCAATAGCTTCTTCCGTACTCGAAGACATTTCTTTAGGTTGAGAAACATGGAACACGTCAAAGATTGCACTCATCTCTGGTGGAAGTTGTAACTTATATGCAACCTTCCCTTTTCGTTCCAAAATTTTGTATGGCCCTACATATCTTGGTGAAAGCTTCTTTTTCATCCCAAATCTTTTCACGCCTTTCATGGGTGATACTCTCAAGTATACATGATCACCTGCTTCAAAAGTTAGTGGTCTTCTTCTTCTGTCGGCATAACTTTTACTGTCTTGATTGAGCTTTTGCCTTCATGTGGTGTTGGATGATACGTATTTGCTCTTTGGCTTCATTTACAAAATCAATACCAAAGTATCTCCTTTCACCGGGCTCAATCCAATTCAATGGAGTTCTGCACTTTCGCCGCCATACAAGGCTTCAAATGGAGCCATTTTGATACTCGCTTGATAACTCATTGTTATAGGAGAATTCAGCTAAAGGTAACCATTTCTCCCATGAACCTTTTGAAGATATAACACAAGCTCTAAAGTAAATCCTCTAGGATTTGGTTCACTCGCTTCGGTCTGTCATCACGAAGTTTGCGGATGATAAGCGGAGCTTCGATTATTAGCTTGGTTCCCAAAGCTTGGTGTAGGTGCTCCCGAAACGAGCTATGAATTGTGGTCCTCGATCCGAGATTATAGTCCTGGGTACTCCATGCAATCTCACGATCTGGGCAACATATATTTCAAACAGATTTCCCAACTATATACCGCGTGTTCACGGGTATGAAGTGTCTTGACTTGGTGAGGCGATCAACAATGACCCAGATTGAATCGTGACCTTGTGGTGTTGTTGGAAGGCTCAGAATAAAGTCCATACTTGATCTCTTCCCATTTCCATCCTGGAATAGGCGTTAAGGGCTGAAGTAATCCAAATGGTTTTCATATGGACGGCTTTCACTCTCTGCGGTTATCACACCTAGCAACATAGGTGCGATCTCTTTCTTCATCTTAGTCCACCAAAAACGGGTTTTCAAATCTTGATACATTTTACTACTACCCGGATGGATAGACAATTTGGATGAGTGAGCTTCTTCTAAAATTTGATTCCTTAGCTCACGGTCTTTCGGCACCACCAATGGTCCTCGAACCATAATACACCTCTTTCGTCCAATCTAAAATGTTTGGTTTCTTGCTCTTGCATTTTCTCTTGATGTGACTTATTCCCACATCCGTCTGCTCAGTAACTCTATGATTTTGCCCTCAAGTGAACAACCCGATTGTGATATTGTGTAGTATAGCGAGGATGTAACAAGTTGAATCCATCTTCCAAAGAATGCTTCCACAAAGTTACAATGGGACTTCCGACTAAGTGCATCGGCTACTACATTTGCTTTACCCGGATGGTAATGCACTTCTAAATTGTAGTCCTTAATCAATTCTAACCATCTTCGTTGTCTCATGTTCAGCTCTGGTGGGTAAAGATATACTTGAGACTTTTGTGGTCGTAAAAATATGACATACATTGCCCAACAAGTAATGTCTCCATATCTTTAGTGCATGGACAACGGTACAAGTTCCAAATCATGTGTAGGGTAGTTGACTTCATGTTTTCTCAATTGCCGGAGGCATATGCAATTACTCTCCTTCTTGCATAAGCACACATCCCAAACCTATTCCCGATGCATCACAAAATACATCAAAAGGCTTTTCAATGTTTGGTTGTGCTAACACAGTCTTTGTAGTCAACAAAGTTCGAGGGTGTGAAAAGTCGTTTCACATTCTCGGTGTCCATTTGTACTTCTCATCTTTCAAGTAGTCGGTCATAGGCTTAGCTATCTTTGAAAAATCTGGAATAAACCGACGATAGTATCCTCGCTAACCCTAGAAAACTCCGAACTTCATGAACCGAAGTTGGGGCTTTCCAATCCATGACCTCTTGTACTTTGATGGGTCTCACGAGATTCCATCTCTTGATAAAATGTGACCTAAGAAAGGTACTTTGCTCATCCAAAATTCACATTTGCTAAACTTGGCATATAGCTTATGCTCCCTCGATGCGATAGGACAATCCTCAAATGCTCCTGATGATCGGTCTCATTTTACAATAAATCAATATATCATCAATAAACACGACCACGAACTTGTCAAGTTCGGGCATGAATACCGAGTTCATCGTGTACATGAAATAGGTTTGGAGCATTTGTTAGTCCAAAAGACATAACCAAATACTCGTATAAGCCGTACCTCGTAGAGAAAGCAGTTTTAGGTATATCCTCCGGTCTAATTTTTATCTGATGATAACCTGATCTCAAATCAATTTTGGAGAATACCTTTGCCTTCGCTAACTGATCGAACAAGATGTCGATCTTGGGGCAATGGATATTTGTTTTGATGGTCACAACATTGAGTGGTCTGTAATCTACACACATTCTCAAAGGACTTATCCTTCTTTTTCACAAACAAGGCCGGACATCCCCACGGAGATGAGCTAGGTTGGATAAGACCTTTGTCCAATAGATCTTGCAATTGAACCTTAAGTTCTGCTAACTCATTGGGTGGCATTCTATATGGCCTTCTGGATATGGGTGCAGTACCTGGCACTAGTTCAATCTTAAATTCCACGTCTCTATCCGGTGGTAGACCTGGTAATTCCTCCGGAAATACATCCGAAACTCACAAACCACTGGGATATCACATATGGTGGTGGTTTGATAGCACAAAGCTAAATGTTGGGGTTTGAAATCATGGAGAGTGGGACTAGAAAAGCATTCCCTCCCGTGGGTTCTCTCAACATAATAGTGCGGGTGCTAGTGTCAATAAGAACACCATGATCCTTCATCCAATTCATGCCTAAGATTACACTTATTGATAATCCGGGCAATATTATCAAATCCGTGGTGTACTCCTCCCTTGTATCACGATGAGTACATTTTTGACTATCTTTTGGTAATAACAGTACCCTCTTTGAACTTATGTTAAAACCCCTTTGTTTACTTCAATTATTTCTTGACTATGTCTAGATGCAAATGCTTGACTCATAAATGAATGAGAAGCTCCCGAATCAAATAAAACAACAAAGAGGACACTTGTTGACAAGAAACATACCAGCCGTGACAACTTCTCCCATGGGCACTTCCTCCACAATGTATAATGTACTTGTCCCTCGACGTGCCTCAGCATTCACCGCCTCGATTGTTCTGATTTGGGTTGCCATTCCTCTTGGGGTGGGGGGCATTCCTTGGACCAATGACCCAGCTTTGGTTGCGCTTGAAACATGGTTGATTACTTGAATCCGGTGGAGCTGTCCTCGATTACCATTTCCTTTTGGTAAGGCAATAGTGAACGCCTTATACGGAACGGTTTCGTGGCTCTGTTATTCTGAGCTTTGGTGGTGGAGGCCTGAACTTGGGTGCAGTGGATTGAATTGTGGCCTAGCTGCGATAGGCGCTTTTGATCGAAAGATCCGGATGCACCGCCTCATAGGCCCTCTTGCGACCTTTAGCAACTGCATGCATGTTGTTGTGGTTTTCTTGGGTCAAGGCATCACTAATAAACTCGTTGTACGTGGTACATCGAGAATTTGCCATAGTCTTCATCAGTTTGGTACCCAACCCTCGCTTGAAACTCTCTATCTTTTCTCTTTCAAGATCCACAAAACCGGGAGCATATCTTGACAAGTTGTTGAATGCGTGCATATACTCGAGGAGTGACTTTGTTCCACGAGTGAGCCTCATAAATTGGGCGCTTTCATGCGCATCGTGCCCGGGAATATGATGTCCCCTGAAGCCAGCTTGAATTGTTCCCGTGTCACTCGTGCATTAGCAGGCAGAGACGACAGGAAGTGCGTCCACCAGATTCCTGCTGGTCCTTGCAATTGATGGGAAGCATATTCGCTTTCGTGTGCTCTGTGACCCTTAGCGTAGACGAAATTTCGCCGATTGTATTTAGCCACTCATCGGCTCGCGGTGGTTCCTCACCCACCTTGAAGATCGGGCGGCTTTGTGTCCGAAACTCCTTGAATGAATCAGGCTGATTTGGCTCGGCCCACAGTTGCCGTGGGTGGCCACGAGCGGTGTTTTGCGCGATTAGGTGCAAAGCTTCTTCCATTGTCCTTTGGCTTCCCAAGAACTGAGCAAAGAACTCCTCGAAAGGCGGGCGGTGGTGGTAAGTCATCACCATTGCCATCGTGGATCGCTACTACCCAAAGACGGTGCGGCGTCATCTGCGAAGTTGCAACAATAAGCGATTATTGGTTGATGTCAAGAGATTGCGAGATGAATCATAATCATGCCGGACTGAAATTATCGGAGAAATTCTCAAATTCACAATAAAAACAGAGGCATAACAATTCATTCTCGCAACATGGCATCCCCAATTTGACCACTTATCGCGCTCATAATGCAAGCAAAGTTAAATCGTGATCACCGACAAGGAACGGAATTGCATTGACGTTCATCCCAACATGCGATTGACATTACATGATAGTCCGGTTACTAAGGCCAAATTCGAGCTACAGGTCCATTACATGAATACAGGTGATACATTAGTCCTTCCACTAAGTGCTAAGCGATCTAATCCTCATCATGATCACTATCAAGGTCGACGCAGGAGGATCATCTCCTTCCTCGTGTTCTACTTCTTCTTCAGATCCACTTCTTCTTCTCCTTCCTCGTACCCTTCTAGATCCATTTCTGCGCTCTCCGTGGGACATAAGGGTGGAGCTGATTGTTCGGAAGATGAACCTCTTCATGCAGATTATCATTGTATTCTTCCGCATTGGCCAACCTTGTCCTAGCTCAAACTGTCGAGCTCTTAGGACATTTTCCTTGTCCAAGCTGCATTTCATTTGGTGAGTTAACCGAGTCATCTCTTGATGAGCCTTTCAATCTCGGCGTCGTGCTCCCTCTGAAGGCGACGCCGGTCCTCGCGAGCATGACCAAGAGCACCGGACACACGCCCGAGGCTACCTTCAACTCCATCCAACACTCTCATCATTGCGAACATAGCGCTCATGGAAGGGTTATCACTTTTTACGCCTCTCCGCCGCACCAATCTCCAAAGATTTTCCTCTTGTCTGCTTTGCCATGAGTCGGTGGAGGGGTTACCTCTTGGAAAGACTCTCAACCAAAGCGGCTGCCGGCTCTGAGGAAAACGTTCCATGATGTCTCTCGGGATCCCAAAGGCTGCCCTCGCTAGTCGCTTCTTCAAAGCAGTCCTACCAGCTTGACTCATAACACCAGCTGTCCCACTCGAGAATCGTCACCTCGGGGACGAACAACAGCCTCCACAAAGAATTAAGAGACCTTCTCCCAACTGCTCATTCGCCCCGTAAGTAGCGGGGTTCCATTCCATCAGATAGCCTACATAATCGAGTACTCTCCACAAGAGCGTAGGCATCCCAAACTCTCAAGGAACGTGGACGTTGATGGGTGCACGTGGAGCAAGCTGACGGCGGGGAGCTCTGCCTCCGGTGGACTTGCGAGCAGTCTGCTTGGTGCGTGCCATCTGTACCATTAACATGTATCCTTGGTGAGACAATGCCATAATGGATAAGAGTTACATAACCGAGTAAGAATTTTATAAGGGAGGAACAATGTAATTATGTGAATGGTAATTATCATGATGCATGCTCGTTCCGTGCGTCCTCACAAACTTAGGAAAAATTTGTTTCTAGCGGTAGACACGGTGGCATACATACGTTCTCTCATAAATAATAGCGTAACTAGTCGAGCTACACGTTTACGTTGTTAGTGTACCGCATAAAATTTCATTTCAGCCCCAAACCCATAATGAATATGCGAGAATGTAATCAGTAAATACTTCCATATATGTATACCCATACATATACTTCCGTATCAATCTACCCGACAATAATTTAAGCCCACAATTAAATACGTACCATATACACACATGCAAGCATGCATACATAGCTGTACCAAAGCTACTCTTCCCGACCAAGACGCTCACATCTTGCGGTCATATACTCATCTTACCTTGGCGTGAGGCATTTGATCCATACATTACCATTCAAGTGAATGGCATCCATACAATAGCACGCCGTATGGACGACAAGTAAAAACCCCATGTTAGTACTTAAATAGCCACCTAATAGTCCTTAATTTGGGCATAAGGAAAGTGATCATTGGCACACTTTAGATTTCAAATACCTATTATATAACTATTAGTTGCTAGAGAAGGGTTTTCGAAAAACAAACACTTTTGTTTTAAATACACCTGTGACAATTAACGTTGAATCTTGCTCGATGCCACTGTGTCAGAATCCGACCAATTTATAAGAATACAAGTACAATGGCAATCCATGGCGGTCGCCTTTGTCATACTTGAACCCATATAAACCCGGTAGTCCGTCGAGTACCACGACGGGTCTCGATAAACGATTTACAACAACCAAGATCGTATAGGATTCAACATACATGCCACATATTACATAAAGTTCACGAGATACTTTTCATCATCGTAGTCTAATAAAAGTTATTACAAACCGAGTTTGATAATTAAAGCGAAGCAAATAAGTTCAAGATAAGTTTCCAACATAGTTTGATACGATTGCCATGCCGGATCACGATCCACAAAAGCAAAGATAGGAATTACTAAGGAAGCCTCGCCCAAGGCTTACTCCTCATCCACAATGGGATAGAAGCAACTCTTGCAATAACCATGATACACAATGCCATCTCAAACATTGGGAAAATAAACCCCGAGTACGAGAAGGTACTCACTAGACTTACCCGTCATGAACCGAAATAAAATGACTCCAAGGAGTATGCAAGGTTTGTATAAGTGGACGTAACTTGACAACATTTTGCGAAAAAGGCAATTGATCCGTTGTACAATTATGATTCCTTTATCAAGTTAATTATAACTATCCATTTCTAGATTAGCAACTATCCTGTGCCAAACATGTGGGATATCATTTAGAAGCATACAATAGTAACCATAGCAGGTATTGTAATTCCATATTCATCTGAACCACCATGTTTCATAATATAGCTGCTACGATGTTGGGACTAGCCAAGTTTCTCACTATCCGGGAGAGACGGCGATTCGAATCGATTTCAACCAGTTGGGAATTTATTCCTAACACAAACCCAGATCTACCAGCCACGATAGCCTTAGGTCACCTTTGGTACAACTCAGGTACACATTTCGCGGGTTCGTACCACAACCGCATAACTGGAACACCAGATGCCGGGATGCTCGAGCCAAACCTGCCCTTGGGCTCGGTCGATCGTTCCGGAAGGGGCGCTATGAATGTAACGATTCCCGCCCGAGTTGAATTACTCGGCCAGCGGTGGAACGAATTATCCGGCCAGCTAAGTGAGAGGCATGCGTTCAATCTTGTCAGAAGCGCCAACAACGGTACGGTCCTTAATCGACACAGACGGGGATAAGTCCACACCCAAGACCTCCATGCCTTGTTGCTTCCCTATCGATCTCCCGTCCGGTCTCAATTTACTTTTACCTCATGGTTACATTTCCACGATAGCGAGATATAGCCAACCGTGCTCCGGTATCCACCTATATCTCGCAGGTGACAGGACATCACCCGACTTCTACCGGTCTAAGCATGGCTAAGCATATATATATTCGATCCTGGACCTATACCGGTTAAAGGTGTAATATCTGGACAAGGAATGTACATGCATCAAGTGGTTTCATTCAACTCTTATAACCTAATGCATCAATCATAAATACGTAAGTAAACATTTGTAAATTACTGGGAGACTTATAATGCTCGGGGCTTGCCTCATGAGAAAGGAAGTAGGACGGTGGTCGGGGCACTCGGAAGCTCTTGAGGTTCTCGCTCCACGCCTTCGAGCTACGGCTTGCATGGATCCTCCTGCGGGTTCCCTTCCTCTGCTTCTTCGAATTCCAGCAACGTGATCTCTTCCTCCGATCCTAGATGCATGAGTATGGTATAAGTATTACGAATGCATATATGTTAACAAGTGCATCACGTTGTTTGAGTAGGTGCATATCTCTTCTCGCTTACTACTTAACTACTTCTACAAAGCATCGACTATGCCATAAACAAAGATCTACTTGTTTCGCTCATAACTGGAGTTCTACAAATCCAAATCTAGTGATCTAGGACTTTCTGGAAAGCTTATCCAATTCTCTACAACTTTGTTATTAACCATTTTTACAGTACACATCAGTTTCAACATGCAAATCCTCACACTCTAGAATCAGTCCGAAATGACTTAACATGCAACATAAAGTAAGAATACTTCTCCTTCAGGTAATCATTCAAAATTTGACAACCTAGAACCTACCAATAGTTTAAGCATACCAAATACAGTTAAGATGATATAATGGTAAAGCCCAAACTATTTATTAAATTGCCTTTATTATTTTATTTAGATATCTAGGTTAAATAATAAATATATATCAGATGTGCTTAATAAATTCTCAAAAATTTACAGAGCTTTACTAATGCTATCAAGAGACTACTGTAAAAATTTCATGTCATTTTACCAAGTAGAACATTCTATACAAAAATGACAAGGCAGCAAGGCTTGAATTAGCATAAATGGAAAATCCTATTGAAAAGTGTCAAACAACAGATTTTATATTTTTCTTAGCATCCATATGGTACTAGGATCACCTCCAACAAATTTCATGAATTTTGGACTCATACTTAATTTATGAAAATTCATGCAAGGATTAACTAGTCATAAAAGAAAAATCTATAACTTTAAATCTACCCATGCACTGGTCCTCAAATTTTTACCAGGGCTCACATATGCTAAGATTAGTTCACCACAAAAATTTCATAATTTTTGGAGCACAGGAACTCTAGATATAAAATAAACAAATTTGAATGCATTCAAAAGCACATTTCAAATCCCTATTTAAATCTCCAGAAATTTCTACTGTTGAAACCAAGAACATATTTTTCCAAAATACTACACTTCCTAAGCAACACAATCATATTTATTTCACCATTTTAGGAGCTACCAAACTAAAGATACAAAAATAACAAAACAATTCAAAAACTGGATTCAAAATGAGTTAGCCTACACTACTTCTGTCGCTGACAGGTGGGACCCCACTGTCATTGACTCGAAGCAGAGCAGCGGCGCTGCGCGGTGTTGGCGCGGCCAGAGCTCGCCGACGGCGAGGTTGCCGGCGGTGAGGTCTTCACGACGTGATCTACGTGACCTAGCGCATCTATTGAGCCACTTGGCCGGCCCTATTGTCGACGGTGAGGACGACGGCGGCGGAAATGGCGGAGCGGCGAGGCGGGACGACGGCGAGACGTCGGTGAAAGCTACGGTGACGCAAACACAAGCTCGGACGAGCATCTACGAGCTATGGTTGGCCTATTGCGCGCTCAAACGTGGCATGGGGTGGTCTGGTTAGGTGGGACCACGGCGACGGAGGGTGGCGGAGGAGCTCCGGCGAGGCGGTGCGCGGGGTTAGAGCTCACCGAGCTTGAACAGCGAGCACTGGAGGACGCGGTAGGATGCTGGGGTGGCGGTGGAGCTGTTGCGGTGGCGCTTGAGTGGCCAGGCGCGAGCTGTGCGCGGCTATGGCGACGGCGGAGCGGTGGGCGCTCGGCGGCTGCTGCTGCGAGGAAGGACGGCCGAGGCGAAGCGAAAATGGAGCGCGGGCGACTCGGGCGGACGCTGGCGACGTTAAGGCGCGCTCGGGCGCAACGTGGCCTGCGCGGTCAGGGCAACGGCGACGCGCGGCCGTCGCCGGGGACACGCGGCGCGCGAACTCTGCCGGTGTCGGCCACTGACGTCGCGATTCAGTTCGTTCAGTGACCCGATGCAGTGCCTGACGACGGTTTTTCATGGAGCTAGATCTTCTAATCCGTGAAGTATTAGTGCTCACAATCTACACAAAAGTTGTAGCCCTAAGTACCATCTGTAATTCGTCCTAAACGATCAAGACCTAATTCGCAACGGTTAAGGAGCAATGTCATCCCAAAGATCGGCTGTCAGGCTGTTAGTGAGCAAACACTTAGAAAAATTTTTGAAGTGTTGAAAACAGTGAAAAGCTGGTTTTTGTGAGTATAATTCGAACATGTTAGAGGCTAAATCAATCCATGACGTAAAAATAAAAGTTGTTCCTTATGTCAAACACTACAACTTTGCTTTAGTGAACTCCTCCATGCAAGGTCTCTAACACCTAGTTCAACTTTAGTCAAACATGTTACTTTGAAATCATGATACATACACAAACCAGGGCTAAATGACCAAACTAGCCTTAGCACTAAATACCAAAGTTGTTCCTAATGATATCCTAAGCATGTTTAAACAATTTGCAAGGTCATTTAAGCATTTCATGTAGTAGTCACTCATATAGCTATTCAGGTCAACACATGAAATATCACTTAAGTGCTTGATCATGAAATGTGGCCTTCATGGACAATGTTCCTTTTGTTAACCTAAGTGTAGCTAAAGTGCTATAGTGACCAACATTACACACTAGCATTTATTTGCACTTGATCATATGCATATGTTCCAAGAAATACGAGATAAC
The DNA here is from genome assembly GCA_904845875.1 of Miscanthus lutarioriparius. NCBI lineage: Eukaryota > Viridiplantae > Streptophyta > Magnoliopsida > Poales > Poaceae > Miscanthus > Miscanthus lutarioriparius. Next base: position 59,244,997 of record CAJGYO010000005.1, read on the forward strand.
AAGCAATGTTTCATATGTTTCGATCGAATGTTTCAATTGTAAATGATGATTTATGAATGCTTGATGCTCATGCTTATGTTATGCAAGTCAAGTTATGCAAGGCTAACACCCGAGGTGTTACAGTGCTGGTAGCAAGACTCTTGGAAGTCAGTGTCAATATCAATGTTGCATGCACTATGGTTTTCCCTGTCTTCAAAACAAGCCAAATCAAGGAAAAGTTAAGGTGAACCCGAGTTGTGAAGCTAATGTGGATAAGAAGAGAAAGGAGGTGTCAATAGAGCAAGTATTGGGAAGCAATCAACATTTGAATTTATCACATCTAGCTCTAATCCCTAGTCAGATGAATCTAAACTGTAAAGAGTTAGAAGCTTCTCAAGCTAAAACTACTTCACATGAGGTATGCATAGATGGGTGTACTATCACCTATAAGGAGTTTCAACCTCAAAAGACCAAGCAAGCTAGAAAACATATCAGTCAAACCAAGATGAATCTTCAGAGTCAGAAAGCTGACAAAACACCAAGCAACAATTCTGTCGAGTATGACATCACAAAAGATCCAGCTAAGAGAAGGTGTCATCATTGCCAATAGGAAGGACATTATGTTAAATCTTGTCCATGGAAGAATCAAACATTATACCATGGAGATAGCCAAAGTCAGGTCAATATAGGACTGCCATCAGCAAGTGATAGTGACACACAATACAAAGGAAGCCCATGATGAAATTGATGTAGTGGATGACGTGTCACTCCCATGCAAGAGATGTTACCTAGATGTCCCTGTAATCATGCCATTCTTAAAAATTAAGAGTTTGTGTTCCTATGGAATAAAAGTGCTAGTGTCGAAGTCGAGTCAAGTCAATAGTCCTTATGTGTGGCTTGTGAACCTTTAGTGCTAGATCGAATTGTCTTTATGATAATGCTTGAGTTGAATCTTTGTAATGAGTGCAATGATCTTGTGGGTTTTTGCCCATAGTTTCATTTAGTTTATAGGCCTAAGGTATAAGGATCAGTGCAATAAATAATTAGGTTATGGTATTCTTCTGTTTCCTCTATCCTGTCTTTTCGGAGCAGCCTGCACTCTTCGGCTTATATCTCTAATCTTAGATGACCAAAACTCATGAGAAAATTCTAGACAATAGTAGACTTCAATATCTTTCTCTGAGCACAAGAACAGCTTGATAACTATTTTGGTTATGGAGATACAAAAATCACAAGGTGATGCATCTGTGTTGTTAGAACCAGGAATAGTTTCTCTTGTGCACTGTTTTCGACCTTCTAAACTATAGAATTTGGAAAAGTGTTCTATAAGGAAGTTATAGAGGAATTGATGAGCTTTCCAATGGTATGAGCTAAAACTCTATTGGATTAACAAAATGAGAGTTACAACTGTTTTATTGCACTACTGTTTTCCTGCTCTTGAGAATTCTCAGACTAGATGTCCATGCTTATGTAGAGGAGTTTCTCTAGAATGTCAGAACATCTTTATGTTAGTTAGCTCATTTTTAAGGAAGTGCAAGCTACCCTTTTGTGTTCCCTAGTTGACTTTTCTTAAGGGGGGTAGCCAAGTTGAAGGGTTTGCAAGATGAAGTTTTCTTGCATTCCAGTGTTCATGTGGAAGAATTGGATATCTCGATGGTTGGGGTTTTCTCTAGTCTTTCATACTATCAATCCTATCTTGTCATCTCTTGAAACTATAGTAAAGAATGCTATGAATGACTGAATCCTAATGCATATATGTTGGAAACAGATGGCCTCTACCAGGAGAAGTCCTTCATAAGATGTTGGAAGGAATATTCCCACTTCTAATCCATCACCATCAAGTCCCCCAACTATAGAGCAAGCTTTGATGATGCAGACTCATCTATTACAGACCACTGCTCATAGTGTGTTGAACAATCCACAAGAAACACCACCTATTGACAAGGGTGGTGAATTTTTGATGGGACACCCACCGACATTCTCTCATGCAAGCGACCCACTAGAAGCTGATGACTGGCTTAGAGCTGTGGAGCGACAACTGGACATAGCCCATTGTGATGACTAGGAGAAGGTGCTTTTTGCATCTAGCCAACTCTAGGGTGTAGTACAAGACTGGTGGGAGACCTACTAGTATGGACATCCCAACAATGCTGGACAGATCACCTGGCAGGAATTCATGGAGAATTTCAAGACGTACCACATTCCCGCAGGTGAGGTAGAACTCAAGCAAGATAAGTTTCAGGCTCTCAAGCAAGGATCCATATTAGTGTGTGAGTATCGTAATCGGATCACTCAATTGTCATGCTGTGCTCCAGGAGAGGTAGATAGTGATGCTAAGAAACAAAAATGCTTTTTGAAAGGACTGAATGATGATTTGCAACTAGATCGAGAGATGGAAGAGAAGAAGAGAAAACGTGATCTTCAATGCCAGTTAAAAAACACTCATCCTCGGTTCGCTACGCAACTAGAATATCAGTCACATCCTATGAATCTACTTGTGAGTACAGATCAAAATCAGTATCAGCAACCGGATGATGAAGTGCAACAAGTTAGCTCTCAAGAGCCATGTTTGTCATCTCCTACTATCACCTTCATGAAGACAAATACACCTACTAGTGAGAAAGGTTATGATTGTGGTGAGATTGAACATTATGAGAACAATTATCTTGAGAAGTTTGTCGAAAACAATCAAGGCCAGAATCAACCGCAAGAAGAGCCCGAACAGAATGTCCATAGGAAATAGGTGTATGGAAATAAGTTAAAGCAAAATTATATCCTTGGAAGTTTGAACAATGTGGATATGATTACCACTCATGGAGCTAAGGAGGTCATTTATGGTTTGATTGCAGTAAGCTCAGCCACTGCTATGGTGATGTTTGACCCCAGTGTGTCACATTCGTTTATCTCTACTGCATACGTAAAAGAACATAAGATAACTATGCTTCCAATGAGGAAACCAGTGATAGTTAAGTCCCCAGGAGGAGAAATGAAGGCAAACCGCATATGCCCAAGAGTTAGTCTTGACATAAAGGGGGTAAAATTTGAAGCAAAATTATTGTATTAGAGTTAGTGGACATTGATGTTATTCTTGGAATGGGATGGATGTTTACATGTAAAGGAGTGATCAAGTATGCCCAGCGTCAGGAGAAAGAATTGAGTATGAGGGTATTCAGCTTTCACCTAAGGAATATGACAATGGGAATGATCTATTAGAAGGTGTGAACACTGAGGATAGTAAAGTGGACTGTGAGTTTTTAGATGATGGTGTAGAGGAACAAACACCCTTGGAGGAGCTCTATCCGACCGATGATTATACTTATGATGATTATCCAGTTAGGATCTTAGAAATAGCCCAAGGAACTCTTATGGGAAGAGTGCTTAAAGTGTGTAAAGTTCAATGGAGTAACCAATCAGAGAAAGATGCAACTTGGGAAAATGAGGATCAAGTGAAGATAGATTTTCCTCATCTCTTTGAGGTGTAACACAATCACGTTAGAAGTCAAGATGGGCTTTGGACAGTAAAAAAACCACTGTGTCATATGAAGTCTGGTTATGCCCTTGAGTTTAAAGTTTCTGTATTCAAGACAGTTGTGTCCCTCAACTTAAGGAGGTAGTCCGTGCAGCCAAATTTTTTTGTTCTTGAGCTTTGGCGATGAGACATGTGTAACTTGTTAAGCTGGTTTACAATGCAAGTTGAGATATTGGAATGTTTATCTGAGTTCTATTCCTAGTTCTATCTCTCTTCCTTGTCCCTAGCCTTTTTTGAATCTTGGGACCAGATTCATCTTAAGGGGGTAGAATTGTAACACCCTAAAATTTGAATTTCTAGAAATGGACCTAAAAAGATTTAATTTGGAATTTTTGTGCACATGAAATATAGGAAAATAAAATTTCTCATTAAATTAAAATTCATCATAAGGTAGCAACATGTTTGAGCATACATGCCATTGCATTTGATTTATTTGGTTGAGTGGTTTTGATTGAAAATTCAAAATGGTTAAAATTGCTTTTGCAAATGAAATTAAAAATGGCTTTGAAATAAAAGAAAAGAAAATTAGAAAATGAAAGAATTTAAAAAGTTATTCTCAGAAAACTTACCCAAAATTTGTTCATTTATGTTTGAATTAAAAACTGTATTTTAAATCATATTTAAACTCGATTCAGTTCATATTTGAATTTGTTTTGAATTAAGAAAAGAAAAAGGATTTGGAAAAATAAAAAGAAGAAAGATCTCCTCTCTCATTTCAGCCCGAAGGCCCATGCTTCCTTTCCCCTGGCCCGCTCTGCGCCCTTCCTCCCTCCCTCCTTCTCCGCACGGCCTGCTCCGCACGCGGCCCATCCCGCTCACGGCCCGCTGCTCGCGCCTTTCCTCCGCACCGCTCGCGCGCCTACTGCATCGCCCGCATGGCCCAGCTCGGCACCCTACCCCGCATTGGCCTACCCCGCAGCGCCTCGGCCTGCTTCGGCCTTCACCACACGCTGCTCGGCCTTTCTCGCATGCGCTCCGCTGCCTTTCCTCTCGCTGCGACGTGCGACCCGCTCGTCAGCGCCCCTTTCCTTTCTTCCCCGCGCTTCCCCTTTCCTTTCTCGCCGCCGCTGATGGCGTTGCCATGCTCGGCAAGCCGCCGCGCCCGTGCCTGTATGGTAGGCATCCAAATCGCCCAAGCGCCCCACTTCCCTTCCATCTACCGCAGCACCGCCGGCCTATAAAGCCCCGAACCGAGCACCTCCCTCTCCTTTTTCCCATCCGCGCTCAAGCTCGCCACCGCCACCGCAATTCACTGCTCCAGTGCCACAAACGTCGACACCGACGTGCCCGTGAGCTTCACCGTGATCTGAGGCAGCCGTAGGTACCATCGATTCATCATTTTGGTTACGAATTTCTTGGATTCACCCTCACCGCGCTGTGGTTTCTCCCTCCAGCCGCCGCCATCAACGACCCGCCCCTTCGGAACCTTCTTGGATGCCGCAATCCATTCCTTCGACCTCGCGGTGAGCTTCTCGTTCTTCCCATGCTTTCTGTTTGTCAAATAGCACACTGGAACGTCCTATCATAGCACACCATTCGCCGCCAGCCATGGTGCCGCCGTGGGATGTCTCTCCGGTGCGTTCCTCGCCCTAGGATGGCACCCAGTTGAGTTCACGAGCGCTAGTAGATCGATTCGGTGTGCTCGGTTTGACCCGGGGAGGTCCAGAATACCGTACCGGTGTTCATCGCCATGTTGCCTCACCGCCGGCCATGGCGGGCTCACCGGAGGTGTTGTGCAGCTGCCGGAGGTCGACCCGTACATGCTTGCGCCATCGGATTCGTCTGGACGGCCGAGATTAAAATGTAACGGTTTGGATGTGTAATCGGTCCACCATGGACCCATGGACCCAGCCCACGGTGCCATATCAACGCACGCCCACGCCACGTGGTGCACCGCGCCAACCAGAGGCTACCGCATGGCGCCCGGTCAGCCACGACGGGTCAGCCCTTGGTCAACTGTGCGCCTTTTTCCATCAAACTTGTTTAGGCCATAACTTTATCATTTTAACTCTAATTTGACCCGTTCAGATTGCGTTAGGACCGTATTTACGTTTTCTACGTGTTTATACTACTGTTAGGCATGTTTTCAATATTTAAAATTCAAGGGTAGATTTAATCTATTATTTAACTAAAGGAAAACTTGTTTAAATCATGACTTATTCATTTTAACTCCGGAATAGTCCGTTCAAGTTGCGTTGGATTCATAACGACGTGACCTACGCATTAGTATCAATGTTTTCTATGTCAAAATCTCTAGAATTTCATGATTTAAATCCCAACATATATAATAATTATGTCACTAGATTTATAAATATAATATAATAAATTCCACTTTGATTTTTAAAACCAAATATAAGTTTGACTTAATTCAACTTAAGTATTTTCTCTAAAATATCATATACATGCTTTTATATAATAAAATAAATAAAGCTTATGGTTTTCCATTTTATAAGGAAAATCTTTCGGTAGATGTATCTTTTCAACCGTAGCTCCGATTAGCGTGCTTCCCGCGTCTGTGTGTTCGTAGCAATACGTAGATCTGTTTCAAATCCTTTTCCCACTAGTTGGTGTATTGTTCTAATATGGCTATGTATGTATGTTATGCATGTCTATTTGGATGCTTGTATGGTGTTCTATGATCAAGTCTAGTCGGTGATCTATACGTGGTGAGTCCAGAAGCAGTTCTTGGAAGATTTGGACCAGAAGAAGATCTGATCTGAGTTTAAGGCAAGTATAGCATGGGACCATCCTTGATACCTATTCACCTTTAATCATTTAATTCATGTTGCATGTGTCCACCTTGGCAACTATAGTAATTTCCCTATCTAATTGATATCTTGGATTCCTTGATACCTTTGAGTTATTGCATTGGATAGTTTTGCTAGTGCTCAACTAAAACCATGATCTTGTAACTTGACTAATGGTATATGCAATAAACATTAAAACATGACTTTTTAGCAATATGGAAATAGGGGACTGGAGTGTTTAGCTACTTTTTAAATACTCTAGATTCCTCTCCCTAAGGACTTATCTGTAAGTGCTCATCTAGGACTTTACAGTACAACTATGAGGGCTATATGGCTCTGGCTTTAGCTCAGTTTAAGGACCTTTTATAGCTTATTAGTGGTTACCTTTATGGCGTAAGAGGGGCTCCGATAGGTATGATCTCAGCCTGCCAAGATGGTGCACTTTGTTAGTCACTCCTTGGAGGGGGGTTTATAATTATTGATGGGGAAACCTTAGCGGCCCTAACTTGTTAGACGAACCTTTGAAAGGCTTCATAGTGAACCCTGCCGACCTTCCTTGGTAGTGGGTCAAGAGGCTGATCACCTCGGGCGAAAGGGTAAATCACGACTCACAGTGAAAGTGTACAACATCTGCAAAGTGTAAAACTGGTATATTAGCTGTGCTCACGCACACGAGTAGCCTTGGAACCCTTATGGAATAGAGATGATCACTAATGGTTAATTGTTTATGCTATTCATTATTCATGTTTATCTGATCATGTGTTTATTGGCTTATGATATATTCATTGCTACTCAATTGCTTAAAAAGATGACTTATTAAAAGCTAATCGTAGTAAACTAGTGTCAACCTTTTGAGCCTCATAAACCCCATGTTATATTGCTGAGTACGATATGTACTTACGCTTGCTTTATTTTTCTATACTTTGGATAAGAATCCTGGATGGGTACTAGATTGCTAGTCTGGAGGAGTTAGACTTGTGGTCAACCAGTCAGTCGTCCCTGTGGATTTGGAGTTTTTGCCTAAAGATCGGAGTTGTCTTTCCGCTATCTATACTCTAAGGTTATATTCGTTATACTAATACGTTATGTAATAAGTATTGTCTTTTGGTATTACCCTTATTTGTGGCTATATGTGAGATTTGACTTTCTGGGCTCACATATAGTGTGTTTCTGGTTTTGTCTTTAAAACCGAGTGCTACAGACGGCGATCGGCGCGATAGATTGGATTCTGAGTCTATTACCACAAATCAATTCTATCCTACCATAGCTGTGATGGCGACAGATATCCTTGATACGTCGTGATCTCCAAGTTGGTAGTTGTGCCTAGTCCTCGCCGGCTTCCTCCTCGGTCGTCCTCCATTGATGGTCCAGATATATGGTCGGTGAGGGTACCCCGGGCCCATATCTCTGACAGCTTGCAACTTGTTTCTGAAATACTTGCAAGATATGCAATATGTGCAACATCCTCCAATCTACTTTTGCAACACCCATAAGAAACAACTGCAACATACCTTGAAACGACTGAAACACCTAGAACATACATTTGCAACATAGGGGAGGGGAAGCCTAGGCCGATCGATTCCAGCCGTCGGGGTTGGGAGCCGGCGGCAAGCAGCGGCGCACGAGCACCACCGCCACCAGTACTAGGCTTGGCTCGGTGGCGACAGTGGGGGATGGGGGTGAGGAGCGCCATGGCCGCCAGGGTGGGGGGCTCGGTTGCCGAGGTGAGAGAGGGCGTCGCCGGGGTGGGGAGGGCGCCGCATCGGGGTGGAGGAGAGCCGCCCACTCCCTTGCAACACCGTCGAGCCACCTCCATGGATCTAACGGGAGGCGAGTGGATCTCCCTCGTGCTTCGTGGATCTCGCGCGGGGTGGGGGAGAGGGCCACCAGATTTATGGGCGTTGGGGGCTCCTAGTGGGGGAGGACACTGGGCGTTGGTGCGCTGCGGCAGGGGAAGAGGAGCGCGGAAGGGGTAAGGGCGAGAGTGGAGCGGAGCGAAGCTAGACGTGCGGAAGTTGATTTTGTTTTTTAGGCGAGCGGCGCATGCGGTAGTGAGTGAAGCGAGGCGTCCGGCCTTCCGGATGTCTTAATAGTAGCATTAGCGATCATAAAACGGACCTTGTCTCGTGTGCCTCTTGGGCTGAGATGACGAAGGGTCAACTCATTTCATCCCCAGGAATCAAACAAATTAAATTAGGTTGGGAGCTAGTAGAATTTGAATGATCCATCACTTATCACTATCTCACTCTTCAAACCAAACCAAACACAAGGCGCACAGTTGCCAATGCGGCAGCGACACCTAAACAACCTACGATCCATCTATCTACCTATTTTCATATTCAGGTGATCGATCGAGGGAGCTACATACTGGACATATTTCTATCCATGCTGTTCGCACCCCACATCCTGAAACTAATTAACCATGGCGTGTCAATCGTTTGCTAACTAAATCAACCGACAAGACACCACCATTGGATGTATAGTATGTACAAAATTCACGTGCGGCACCCCGTTACATTTCTTTCTCAGTTTCATTTCAGGAGCATGTAATCTCCAGCACTATTATTGTCGTCATATTCTGCGTCGTCACCGCCGGCGCTGGTTGGGCTGCAGAGCATGCCGCCGTGGCGCGGGAAGTGGACGAGGGCCAGCGGGAGCGTGCACACGAGGCTGGCGGCGCCGGTCAGGGAGATGGCCTCCTCGATGGTGTAGCGCGACCCGCTGAAGAAGAGCCGGTTTGTCACGATCGCGCCCACCGCTCCGCCGCTCGCCGTCATCCCAGACACCACGCCCAGCGACCTGCACCCATCCATACCCAAGGCGTAAGAAACATTTCAGCTGCAGGTACCAAAAACATACTGATCTGTGCACAATTTGAAATTTCCTGACAAAAGTTGCATTGGTTCACACGTTATCTTAGTTAAACAGCTTTATTAAAAAAAAAAACGGACTGTAGTCTCGCCGTGGCTGCTTGGCCATGGATTTTGACCAGCCACCTGTAAGTTCACTACACGTACACTCTACTTTCTCTGACTATAACTAATCTTCTGTAACAAGGTGCCTCCGCTATTTCTTTTTCTTTTTTGATTCTAATAAAACTCGTGATATGAACAAGGTTTAATTTATATAAATTAGTTCTGGCCAAATGGGAACAGAGACATTATTTTGAGGGAACCATGCATGCTATTCTTATTCATTAGATAGTTTTTTTTAAAAAAAACAAGTTGCTTGAGGCCGTGCCTTTATAAATATAAAATACAAATAATACAAGAATTAATGGAATAGAAGAGTAATTTGTAACGACAAGTTTGTTTTCCACTATATATTGTGTTATCGTAGTTTTCCTGTGTTTCTTTTTCTTAGAACTCAGAAAATATGTACGTCACATTTCACACATATGTATGCTGCTTGGTTGCTATACCTCTGTTCAAAGAAATAATAATAATGGGGCTAAAAGCATCATTGTTTGAAACCTCTCTGATTATTTTCGTCCAAAGATATTAGAAAATACATCAACATCAACTAAAGTATACCTAAGGATTCTACTCTAGATTCTATTATGATCCAATACAAGGATGTGGCCGTCCTTGTTGGGTAGTAATTAGGTGTTTGTGTGCTTTAAAAAAAATCTTGAAAAAGCTAGCTGGTGTGGCCATCTTTCAATTGAGAGGTAGGAGTATATATCAACTTCAACGTCATGGCTCTTATTATTCACGTTGTCTATATGTGAATATACTTCACGTTGAGTATAATTCAAGATTCTACTGTGCAGCAAAGAAACGTATTGGATTAGGCAATGGTCTAAAGGAGCGATGTCATTTTTTGGAGACCATGGTGTTGGATTTTTTCAACAAGTTTGGATGGAGAAATAGGAATCGGATAGAAGCTTAAAGCTTTTCATCGAGTAGTTTGTTTGAACGTTTGTAGCACCGTTTGGTGAGAGTGGTCTAAGTGATGTGTCTGTGTGTTTGTTGAACGGCTATACTCATTCACTTGTGAATGCTGGAGGGGATATTGCATATTCCTTAATCTAAAAATCTATATCTAAATAATAAGACACAAAATCATCTTTATAGGTACGGAGTAATTGTTTTATGAAGCTAGCAAGCATGATAGATGTTCTTCCTCGTAACTTTTTGGGAGAAAAAAAATCTATATATGAATATATAGTTCTTGATCTATCTATATCTAAATAATCAGACCCAAAAAAAACTTTAGGTAATTGATTTATGAAACATGCATGATAGATGTTCTTCCTTGTAACTTCTAGGGAGAAAAAAAAATCTATATGTGAATATATCACTCAAGATCCATCTATATCTAAATAATGAGACACGAAAGAATCTTTAGGTAATTTGATTGATGAAACATGCATGATAGATGTTCTAAGAAGAAGCTAGCTCGATTCACCTCTTGGAGACGAAGGGGACGATGCCGAAAGTGAGCCCCGACGCGGCCTGCACGAACGCGGCTCACGCCACCATCACGGCCATGGTGGCCGCCAGCGACGGCGCCTCCGCTGCGCCCATCCTGCCGACCAGCACGCACAGTGCCGCGCCGGCGGTCTGCACGGCCCAGAGAAGCCACAGCCTCCCGCGCATCCCGAACAGCCTCGCGACCGCGTCCGACGCTACCCCGCCCGCGGGCCGCGCCACCGCGTTCATCGCGCCAAAGCACGCCGCGGCGGCACCCGCAGCCTCCATGGGGAGGTGGAAACGCTTCCGGAAGAACTCGGCCGCCACGTTCTCCATGATGAGCTCGACGCCGTAGCAGTAGCCGTAGGTGATCGCGAGCACCCACGCGCGGTAGTTGCCCACCCCTCCGCGTACCACCTTCCAGAAGCTCTTGCCGGTCTTGGCTCCGCCGCCGACGCCAGCGCCGCGTGGGAGGTCGTCGTAGGGGAAGGCGAGGACGGCGAGGCCCGTGGTGATGAGCAGCGCGCAGGGGAGGAGGTAGGTGACGCGCCAGGCGACGGTGATGGGCACGCCGAGGCGGAGGACGTGCTCGTAGGCGAGCGGCATGACGAGCTGCGCCGCGGCGCTGCCGACGTTGGCCCAGCCGGCCGCGACGGCGTTGGCGAGCCCGATGGCGGAGGGCGCGAAGATGCCCGACATCCAGTGCTGGTTGGCGACGAAGTTGGCGAGGGAGAGGCCCGCCGCGAAGCGCAGCGCGACGAAGCCCGCGGGCGACGACGCGGTGACCGCGACGGCGAGCGCGGCCAGGAGGCTGGCGAACCCGGACGCGCGGCGCGGGCCGAGGAGGTCGCAGGTGGGGCCCATGGCGAGCCTACCGACCAGCGTGGCGGAGAGGGAGCCCACGGCGGCGGCGGAGTCGGAGGGCGCGAGCACGAGCGCGGGCCGCAGAGCCAGGAGGATGGGTGGCGCCGCGAAGGCCGCGAAGAAGCAGGCGAAGAGGGAGAGCCAGGCCAGGTGGAACGCCTGCGTGTGCGGCGACGACAGCGCCAGAGGGCGAAGATCCGTCGCCCTGCCCTCGGCGTCGACGCCGCCCGCTGACTCAGCGCCGCCGACGCCGTAGCAGTTCTCTTCGTCATCGGCCAGCTGCTGCTTCTTCCCCATGGTCACCATAGCTAGCTAGCTAGTGACGTCTGCCTGGCCTCGTGGCCGTGCCGGAAGAGATCTACCACAGCCAAGCAGAGAACGGCGCTAGTGGCTACTAGTTCCAGGTCTGTGGGCGACCAATGGGGTGAGAGGTTTAGATACACGCGGGTGGCTTTAAGTGCTTGTGGTGGGCGTGGAATCGAAGGTGGTGTGGTGGATCGGAGGCGGAGGCAAGCGATAGAGCGGTTGCATGGGCGAGTGGCTTTTGTACGTGCCGACCACTGGCTCCCCGAGGCCATGAAAAGGGACTGCCCGCCATCACCTCATCGCATTAGCATCTAATTAGTAGTAATTAACCATCGATGTGATTGATTAATTGCAAAAAATCTTAAAACTATTGGTTATTGCTTTTTCGTCGCAGCACCGTACGTCCAAGCTAAGGTGCGTACTACGTGGATCAAGAGACCAAGCGACGACTGTCATCCGGCCGGTCATTAGCTTTCTTTCTTACTTTCTTTCTTTCTTTTTGTTTGAAACACGAGGTTCCACAAACAGCATACACATTGTTGAAAGTGAAAGTGTCAATGGATGAAATGACTGTGTATATTGATCGATGATCAGTATACAGATATTTATACAAGCCCAATGCACAGTTGCCTGTTAGCCAAAATGTGTATCTACGGGATCTAAAGGTGTTTCTATAGTAAACCGTCATTAGCAGTTGCTAATGACGGGATTAGCTAATTTATCACAATTTATTTAATCTTAACACTCCCCCTTGATCAATTGGTTCCCGTAGACGTTCATCTTGAAGCTTTGGAAAAGCCATGTGGAAAAAAACCAAAGTATACCGATATACCAGACAAAACTTCTTAAAACCCAGTAAGAAAAATAAGGAGAAACACCATGATATATATAACTCCAATGTTAATAGACCCTTTAGGTGTCCCCAAAGACATAGTCTAAAAACAATTTGATCAAATATCAATATGTCATAAATATTATCTTCGAAAAAACTCAATGAGAAAAAATAGATAATATGACATTTACTATGTGTTAACATTACCTTATTAAAAACTTTATGTGAGAAAACTCCAGAAGAGTAAAACTCATATAAAGGAAAATAGTGTAATACGATGTTTGAAACAGGTTATACTTTAGAGGGATTCTCCCCCTGATTCATGCAAGTCTCCAAGTCTTCTCATACTAATGCCCTCAACACATTTACGGAATGCAGAGTATGGTAGAGATTTTGTGAATAAATCTGCTAGATTATCACATAACTTAGTCTGCAAGATTTCAATTTCTCCATTCTTTTGGAGCTCATGGGGATAGAATAACTTGGGAATAATATGCTTAATCATATTACTCTTAATATAACCTGATTCTATTTGTGTAACACATGCCAAATTATCCTCAAGTGCACCAATACCACATGATTGTATAATGTGGTTTATCATTCTACGAATCCATATGCATTCGCGTGATGCTTCATATAAAGTAATTATTTCAGAATGATTGGTGGAAGTAGACACCAAAGTCTGCTTTGATGATTTCCAAGATATTGTTGTTCCACCATGCAAGAATACAAAGCCTGTTTGTGATCTGCCACTGTGGGGATCTGATAAATAACCAACATCTGTATATCCTAATAAGATTGGATCTTGATTTCTATTATAGAATAATCCAAGATCTCTAGTACCATTGAGATATCTTAAAATGGTTTTAACTCCTGCCCAATGACATTTTGTAGGTTTAGCACTATGTCTTGCCAGCAAGTTTACTGCAAATGCACACTAGTAGAAATATCCACTTCTATGATGAAAATCTTAATGATGAATCCAAAACTATCATAGATTGCTTTTTATGACGAATATTTCTGTTTCATCATAGATCAGTGGTGACGATCTTGTAACCCTCCCTTTCTATGACGAAATTAGGCATCGTCACAAAAACATCATAGAAGAGCGTAGGGTTCCATCACAGCCCGTGCGACTCATCTATGATGATTCCTTTAATACTGTGACGAATAGGGCTTTGTCATTAAACTAATTACACATCTGTGACAAATAATATTTGATCTATAATGAATGACTTCATCATAGATCTCCACATGGTACTTTCTCTATCCGATGTGTACCTGTGGGACCTATAGTTACTCATTTGTGATGCTTGTAATTCATCATAAAAGTCTCCGCTCGATCCTATCTCCATGCGACATGTACCTGTGGGACCCTTCAATATCCGACGTGTACCTGTGGGACCTGCAATTACTCATTTGTGACACTTGCAATTTGTCATAAAAGTCTCTGCTCGATCCTATCTCCATGCGACATGTACCTGCTGGACCCTTCAGCATCCGACCTATGGGATCCAACGGTTTATGTGTCACATGTACCTATGGGACCGTTCTTCATCTCCATCCGACATGTGGGACCCGACGGCTTGCGTGTCACGTGTACCTGTGGGACCATCCGACCAGTTGGACCCGACGGCTCATGTATCACATGTACCTATGGGATCTTTCTCTATCTCCATCCGACCTGTGGGACTCAATGGCTTGCGTGTCACTTGTACCTTTTGTGCCACCAGGGTCTAATAAATTCAAAAAAACCTCAATGCCTGGGAGTCGAACTCGAGACCTGGAGGAAGGAATGCACGGTTGTTACCATTGCGCTAGATGCCTGGTTGTATTGACATGTCTTTGGAGTCGATATAGTATTATATTCTCTATTTGGATGCCCTACAGGTTGACCTATATTGGATATTTCCCCTTCAAGTGGAAACAAATCTGTGCCCGATAGACTAGCAGTGGTGACGATGGCGGGGGCGGCAGACGATCCCTGGTGTGCTGTGGTGGCTCCGGCGTCCATTTGGAGGCTAGGCGGTGGGACTTGCCGGTGGAGCGCGGCGGCATTGGTGTTCGTGTCCGTTGTGTGCTATGGCAGAGGCGACAGATCCGATCTGCAGGTCTCCTTTCTCGCCTTTTGCTGTTTGCTTCACTATTTTGTTCCTTGCTTGAACATGAGGTATATAAGAAACATTCTAGCGTTGGAGATCTGATTAGGCCAATGATATGATGATGAAAAGAACTAGGAGGTGGCACTGGTTGGTTTTCTGCTGATGTCTTAGTTTTCTGCATATGTTCAATTTTGTTACTGTAAATGTCTCCTATGGAAGAAGCTCTGAGCTCGTGTACTGATTGTAAGTGTGATGGATAGACTTGATTTAGCTAGAATTGTAATGGTTACATCTTCATTAACTGCTACTCTAGTTTGAGTTATATATATCTATGTGGTGCTACTCTAAATTTGTTTGAGGTCGTACCATGAAAATTGTTAATGGTTGTTAAAGTTGCACTTTGGTATGAGTTGTGGACTTCACTGTTGGATCTTTGTTGGATTATTTTCCTCTTCAGTGATCTTATTACTAAGCAAGCTCTCATCCTACTACACACAGACGAAATGGAGGAGACCTAAAACAAGAGGAATGCACTGGCCAGCCTCGCGGATGATGTCATTATCGAAATCCTCTGCCGCCTCCCTGCCTGCTCCTTGTTCTGCTGCAAATGTGTCTCGCTCCTTGAACCGCCTCAAGGACTACAATAACCATAAGGTGCTACCCCAGAATGTGATAGGCTTCTTCTACGACATCGACCAAGGCTATCGATGCTACACCAGAGTCACCAGTGAACACCCCTCCTTGTCTTTCTTGCCCTTCACCTTGGCCAATATAGCTGTCTTAGATATCTGCAATGGCCTCATCCTATGCTGGTGCCGAGGGGTTGATGGATCATACTACTATGTCATCTACAATTTGGCAACCAAGGAGTTCAAGGAAGTGCCACCTAGCATCCATTCTGTTGGTGAGGCTCGATTAGGGTTCGATCAGAAAGCCTCCTCGCACTTCCATGTGATTGAATATGTAGAAGATGAGCAGTTTGATCGGTGTAGGGGTGTGGACATCTACTCATCTAAAACTACATCATGGATCTATAAGGAATCTAAATGGGGTAGGAATACTTCTGTGACAATTGAGAAATTAGATAGAAGATCATCAAAAACTGTGTATCTTAATGGTTGTCTATACATTATGGGGTACTCATGGGGCTGTCAGATACTTGCTGTGGATATGGAGGGAGAGACATGGAGGAAAATTCCTTGCCCATGTGGTTCTGCTGGTTCCATCCATCAAGCTCAGGGTCACTTGCGTGTATGTACTATTTGTGGTCATGATATGCCCAAGCTTAACATCTAGATCCTTGAAGACTATGGTACTAATAAAAGGACATTGAAGCATACTGTCAGCACTATGGACTTTACTATCTCCCCTATGTTCCCTTGTTCTCGAAGTTGGAGTCATTAGCAGAGGAGTAAATAAAGTTCCATGATGTATCTCTCTGTCATGACATGTTTAAATGGATCCATGTTGTTTGATTATATTGTGTATGGACATGTTAATTTCCTCTTGGATGGATGTTGTCATTATTTTGCAGCAACTTTAACTTGTTTGTAATGTAAGCTAAGGTCGGTGTAGTGTGTTAGGCGCGTTAAAATCTACAGAGGTTGGACTTTCTTTTGTGTGCATTAACATTTCAACACCAATGGGTCCTCTTTGTTCCCAAAAAATAAAAACACCAATGGCTCCACTGTAGTAGTGATATATTAACCGCCGCGATCTCTTTCACAACTCCGCTTGTTTTCCTTCCTTCCCCAAGCCCTCCCATTCCCACTGTAAATCTAAAATCACCAGGAACGTGCGGTTGCCTTCTCCAAACCTACTTCAATCTTAGCCACCACCATGGTGAAGGGCAAGCCTTTTGCGAAGCGTGCAAGGGAGGGGGATGACGCGCGTGCCCGTGGTGAAGGAGGATGATGCTGTGCCCATGGTGAAGGAGGATGATGCCGTGCCCATGGTGAATCAAGATGATGCTCCGGTGGATCCCTTTGAAGATAGAGATGATTGGGCCGTTGGCATCATGAGTAAGGCTTTCTTGAAGATCAGGCATGTGCTACAGAACACCGGTGTGGGAACCCTCAACCCGCCATGGAAGGAAAAGGTGAGCAGTTACGTCTTCATTTTTCACGAACTCACCGATGTCCTAGAAGAACTGTCAGCCTACCTAAACAAGAATCACGCGGACAATGCAAAGTACATCCTCACATGCTATCGGAGCCGGATAGATGGCTTCGGCACTAGCGTCGTGACGCAGGGAATCAGCACCGCCCACAACACCGAGAAGCACTGGCGCAACCTGGTTTGTGCCGATGCTGAGTAGGTGGCCAACCGCATCACTACTGACGAGGATGACGACGACATTGATACCAACGAGGAGGACGAGGACGAGGACAGTGATACCAATGATGAGTAGAGGAGTAAATAAAATTCCATTTGATGTATCTCACATTGCACTTGATGTATCTCACGTTGCATTTAATGTATCTTCCTTATGTTGGGAGTACGGAGGGAGTACATGTTGTTACTCTTTCCTTATGTTGTTACTCTTCTTTATGTATCTTCCCTTGCATTTTATGTCAGACACGTTCAAATGTACAGAGGTTTTGATTTGTGAAGTCTTATTTGTATGTCTGTGTTTACTATATTGTTGGACTTTGTATTAATTAGGTGGGTTAAACTCTGTTGAGCATGGTGTAGATCAGGTCCTTTGGTCATTTGGTAGCCGGTTTCTAGCCACTGCTAGTTGGTTTTGCCTGCAGCTTTCTTTCTGGTTCTCTTTCTAATCTATAGTATGGTAAACATGCATAACATAATTCATCCGATCAAGTCTCGTGTTGATGTAATGCCTAACAGAGGAGCCACATAGCTATTCAAATTTTACAGCACACGCAAGAAAGTCCAAACATCATAAATCTGACCGGGCTGGACACATCTCACGTTATATAAGGAAACCTATTTCTTACGAATACATTCGTTGAATTCCTAAAGAAACAAATAAAATTCAAACTAGTTATATGTCTGGCCCGTTCAAATTTATGTGGCTCGGACTATCAGGCGAGCATACAGTTTACAAGAAACAGGTAAACATCATTTCGTCGAATATACTAGAGGGACGTGGTCAGAGGAAAAGTTGTGATCGTTTGTTGTAGAGTGCCTCTATATATATTTGGTCAAAATTCAGAATCTTTGAGGGAAGGGGGACGCTCCTCCCATATAGACCTTGCGCGGTTGCCGAGAGTGAAGTGAATGCGTAGGAAAGCTAGACACAAGAAGTGCATCTTAGAAGAAGACCTTTTGACCATCATGACACGCTTGAAACTTGAAAGCCTGGTGCGGTTGTGAAGAGGACTCACAGCAGTCAAGGGGCAGTCAGGTAGTCAGCTAGCTAGAGATGGCTATATAATGGGAGTGAGGCCAGACTTTGTACACACAGGGACGCCAGGACTAGAACAAGCTCCTGATGTGACTACACGACATTCATCATTACTAGTATCTGAGTAGTGAATATTTTAGATGGTTGGACCTTCTGTCATCCAGCGAAGTATACAATGCACTCCAATCCAAGTAGTCATAGGCTCGCAGTAGCCGAGGGGTAGCTAGCTAGAGATGGCTACATGGTTTCATAGGTTCTGATCGACTGCACTCCCTGGGCTGTGGTTGACGCTGCCGCTTTATTAGATGCCCGCGGGTTTTAGAAAAAGTCTGTATTATTAGGCGTATCCTAGAAACAAAGCTGCAATTAACTCCCGATGGAAGCTGAGTTCGTCTGTGGTTTGTTCCAATTAAAAGCTACATGCATACATGCATGGAAGCCAGGGAGACAGCTCCAATAGAGGCTTGGACATGATATTTTTAATTAATGCAATTTCACAATCTTCCTCTGTTCCTTGGTATCTGAAATTTCATCCCGTGCGCCTAACAAACCGGCCCGGAGGGAGTATGAACAAATGCACTCAATTTGCTATGACTTTCAAATGTACATATGACAATATATACTATCCTACGAGATGAAATGTAAAGCAGGCAGACTTTCCTATGTGTGCAGTAAAAAATGTGAACAGAAAGAAACGTGCAGATCAGAAAGAGAACCAGAAAGCTCCGCATTTCTCGGTAATTTGACCGTCTCGTCCGCCCGGTCGCCCGCCCACCCGATAATCTGAACCGTGTCGTCGTTGGAATTTCCATGCCAGTTTGCTGAGGGTCTTTAAAACTCCTACTGTAACCCCTGCTCGGTCGCCTCCCCTGCCTCCTCCTCAATCAACATAAGTCGATTGCGCCACGCTGCCTCTCCAGTGCTTCGTCTCGCTGTCGTCCACACACCGTAGCTCCATCCACACACACGTCATAGCTCCATCCACGGTGCTGCATGAGCCCTTGGTTGGCCTCCTCGCATTTCGCATCGCGTGACGTTGATGCCAGCAATCATGGTGGGAGGTAGCACCCCACATCGCTGTTGCTGGCGCTCCCTGATGAGGTGGCCATTGAGATCGCCGGCCACCTCGCTACGACCTCGGCGTGGCCCATGGACAACCTTCGTAGCCTACGGGCAACCTGCTCATCCATGCGCCGCATCTACAGCAACCCCACATTCGGTCGGTGCGTGGCACTAGACCAGTGTAGACGTGGGCTGGGGTAGGATGATGTCGGCAACTACTACGCCCTCCTTTCTAGCCTGACCCAACTCGGCAACCTAGAGGCTTGCTACCTCACCAGGATACCAATTGTATTTGAGGAAACCCACAGGCCCCAGCCATGCCTCAATGATCTCGCCCGCACCACTGATGGCGGACACAATCTGGCGGCCTATCTAGTTGCCATATTGCTCTATAGGAACAATGGTGATGCCCATGATGATGACACTATGAGGCGGTACATGACACGGGTCGAGGATGAGGAAGAATCACGGGGGGCGGCGGTGGACCAACGAGTAGGTGGCTATGCAACAAGGGGTGTGTGCTGTGCTGCCACGAGGTGGCCACCGAGGTGATCCGCAAAATGGGGTGGGCCAAGTTGTCACTGTGGCCGCCGGCACAGGTGCGCGGCAATCTTCCATGCACAGGCGACGCTTGTGGCGATGCAGACGGATGGGAAGGAAGGACTGTGTATTGCAGCGAGGACTGTAGGCTTTGCCGTGAATTTGAGTTATTCGCATGGGAACTTGGAATAAGAACCTTGTAATTCACTCTTTACGTGCGAGAGTGAATTACTCCCTCCATCCTGTAATATAGTGTATTCTAGCTTCAGCAATACTTTTTAGCGAACGCACAGTGTTTTCCTCACAACAAATCAGCATAAGCATCGTCATAAGCCAAATTTCAGCGAAACGAACAGGGCCAGCGCTGTTTGTTTCGCTGAAATTTGGCTTTATGTTGATGCTTATGTTGATTTGTTGTGAGATGAAAACACTGTGCATTCGCTGAAAAGTACTGCTGAAGTAGTTCAAGCTCCTCAAATATAGTGTATTCTATAGCTTTTGATTTTCTGTTGTTTTATTTCAATTTTATTTGTTTCCTTTAGGGATTCAACGAAAGTACTCGTACGAAACATGTTTCCCTATATAACGTGAGATGTGTCCGACCTGGTCAGATTTATTATGCTCGGACTTTCTTGCATGTGCAGTAAATTTTGAATAGCTATGTGGCTCCTCCTTTTGGCATTAGATCGATGTGAGACTTGATCGGATGAATTTCGTTATGCATGTTTAGCATACTACAGATCAGAAAGAGAACCAGAAAGAAACCTGGAGGCAAAACCAACCAACAGGGGCTAGAAACCGGCTACCAAATGACCAAAGGACCTGATCTACACCATGCTCAACAGAGTTTAACCCACCTAATACAAAGTTGAACAAAAGTAAATACAGACATGTAGAGGGCCAAAAAAGACACCCCTGCCCCTCAATACTACGGCAGCAACAAAGATCCTAGGCAATTAATATGAGCGTTCTGGTCTTTTTAACTGCTTTAGTCTTTTTTAGTCACCTAAACCAAACACCCTAGGATCTTTATTGTTAAACATTAGTCCTATGTTCCTTTGTTCTCGGAGTCATTAGCAGAGGAGTAAATAAAGTTCCATTTGATGTTATGTCATGTTGCATTTGATGTATCTTCCTTATGTTGGGAGTTTCTTACGTGTCAGATGCGTCCAAACGAAGAAAAAACTATAGAGGATACTGTCAGACATGATCAAATGTATAGAGGTCGGACTTTCTTACGTGTGCAATAACATTTCAACACCAATGGCTACTCAGCTTTGCATTAGACTGAGGCAAGATTTGCTCCTCGCTGCAAGGTTATTGCAAGTTCAACAAAGATTGACAAAGACACCAAGACAACAAAAAAAAACAAACAGAAACCAAATGACCTAAGCTACACCACGCTCAATAGAATTCAACCCACCTAATACAATGTAGCACCTCACGACCAAAAAGCATTGAGACGTTTGCGTAGTTTGGTGGTGCGGCTTGGTCGTGTCACGTCAATGCATGCGATGGGCCGCGTGGCGACATCCCTACTGCAATAGGCTACTGATGCCACCCACGTGTGCGCGTCTACGTGGGAATGCAAGAGCACGCAAGCAATCACGACAGGCGAGGGGCAGACTGAACGCTGAAGACTGACGAGTTACAGACTGAAGATTGTAGCAGCCATGAAAATAAGACGAGTTGGGTTCAACATAGATCAAAGCCACTCATGACTACTACTACTAAACCAGGGGTCATTTGGTAGCTGGTTTCTAGCCCCTATTGGTTGGTTTTACCTGCAGGTTTCTTTCTGGTTCTCTTTCTGATCTATAGTGTGGTAAACATGCATAACAGAATTCATCTGATCTAGTCTTGCATTGATCTAATGCCTAACAGAGGAGCCGCATAGCTATTCAAATTTTATTGCACACGCAAGAAATTCTGAGCATTGTAAATCTGACCGGGCCGGACACATCTCACATTATATAGGAAAACATGTTTCTTACTACTACTTTTGTTGAATTCCTAAAGGAAATAAATATAATTGAAACAAAACAACAGAAAAGCAAAAGTAATCAGAAATCAAAAGATGCAAAATACAATATATTTAAGGACAAATTTCAAATGCCAAAACACACTACATTTCAGGACGGAGGGAGTAATTCACTCTCACACGTAAAGAGTGAATTACTAGTCTCTTATTCCAAATTTCCATTCAAAAAAATGGATTTCTTGACGAAGCCTACAGTCCTCGCTGCAATACACAACACTTCCTTCCCATCCGTCTGCATCGCCGCAAGTGCCGCCTGCGCAAGGAATATCGCCGCTCACCTGTGCTGGCGGCAGCAGCGACAACCGTTCCCACGTCATATTGTAGATCACCTTAATGGCCGGGCGACGACACAGCACACACCCCTTGTTGCTTAGCCACCTACTCGTTGGTCCACCGCTGCCCACCACCGTCGCTCATGATTCTTCCTCGCCCTCGACCCGTCTAATGACCGCCTCATAGTGTCATCATCGCCGGCACCACCATTGTACCTATAGAGCAATAGGGTGACCAGATAGGCCGCCAGATTATGCCCGCCATTGGTGGCATGGGCTAGATCATTGAGGCTTGGTCAGAGGTTCTACTTTTCCATGAATATGGTTTGTATCTAGGTGAGTAAGCAAGCCTCTGGGTTGCCGACTTGGGTCAGGCTAGCAAGGAGGGCATAGTAGTCGATGGGGTTGGCCCCCATCCTCCCTTGTCTGAACCGATCTAGTGCTAGATGTCGACCATTGGCAGGGTGGCCACAGATGCAGCGCATGGATGAGCAGGTCGCTCATAGGCTATGAATGTTGTCCATGGGCCGATCCGAGGTCACAGCGAGGTGGCCAACAATCTCAATTTGCACGTCGGTAGGGAGCATCGTCAGCGACATGATTACTGGTGTGGATATAGCTACGGTGTGTGGACGGTGGCAAGCAAGATAGCTAGAGAGGCAGAGTGGCGCGACGTGCATTGATTGAGGGGGAGGCGGCCGAGCGGGGGTTACAATAGGAGTTATCTAAATACCCTTTGTGAACTAGCGTGGGAACTCACAACGACGGCACGGTTCAAATTACCAGGTGGGCAGACGATTGAGTGCATTGAGTGTACACTGTTTCCAATCCTAGGAGTCAGAAGGTGAAATGGGGGATGCCAACCAACCATGAAGCCTCCATCATTGCATCCTGCGGGAGAGCAACCATTTGGCTCTCCTCTTTAACCATCATCGCGTCCTATGGGAGAGCAACCATTTGGCTCTCCTCTTTAAAATGACCAGTGGGCTGTAGAGAGCACCACTGACTGGGGTATTCTCTCATACATACATACCAGTACACATCACATCACCTCCTCTGATCCCTACTCACCAGCCGATCCCTACTCAATGACGGCGCGTAGAGCAAGCAATGGGGCACTGGTCATCCGACAAGTATTCCACCGACTACGAAGACGAGGACGGCGAGGAGGTGAATCAACCGATGCTGAGACATGAGCACGAGGAGGCAGCCAAAGATGATGGGAGCCCACCAAAGATGATGAGGAGCCCGTCGACAAGGAGGAGGAGGAGGTGCTGCAGGTGGCAGAGGAGGAGGAGGAGGAGAAGAAGAAGGAGGAGGAGGAGGATGAGAAGGAGGAGGTGCCGACGGAGGAGGTGGACAACATCACTAAGACCATTCCATCGGGGTTTGGCCCCATGCCACGCAATAAGAAGCGTAGGCTCAATCCTCCATCCTCCAACATGATCATGGAGGACGAGGATGACTCCTCGTCGGAGTAGGACGACGAGGAGGGCGGCGACAACGGCGACGGCGGGGGCAGCGACATCGATCAGTAGGTGTAGCTAATTAGTACAGTAGCAGTAGGTCTAGTACTAACTAGTAGTAGTACAATGGCGGGTGCGTTGTAGTGCACTTTTGGTCTATTTCGAATGGCCTCATGTACCCAAATAAATATTAGGAATTAGGAATCAATATAATGGTGGTTTTAACTATTTTTGAGTGCTTTTCATGTATTTTGGAATGTGCTTTTGATGAGGGCGCATAGGTAATGGCTTTCTTTGAACAGTGAACAACATTGGGATGAAATGAACAAACTGATATAAACATTGAACAAACACTGAATAAACAAGCGCATTGCCAATTATAGATTGAGATACATTAGCATTATTGACATCCAGATACATACCTCAATTAACTAAGTTCAAACCATCGGCTAACTCATCTTGTTGCCCTTCTGCTTCTACACCATTTTTTGCATGTCCGGCCTATGGCAAAATGAGGGGGGCGAACTATCCTTTGGTTGTTGATTTTGCATGTCCAAGGTAAAAATACATGGCCGGACTGTGCTTTGGTGGCATAAAAGATTAGGCACCTATTCCTGGGTCTTGGTTTTGTAGAGCTAGGCATGGCTACATGCATAATAAGAGGAGAGCAGTGCTACTAGAAATATAACATAACATCAAACCAGACTTCATATATATATGTGGAGTACAACAAGGATACGAGTTCAGACTACATAACCATGCCTTCATCGACCATAATAAGAGGAGAAACGTGCCACACTACTCAAAGTCATACAACTACTACATAAACAAACTAGTTCTAACTACAGATGATTAACATGACTTCATAGTAGTAATGAGCACCAGGCAGCGTACTTGTCCTAACTACAAATGTTTACATGACTTGATACTACTAATTAATTTAATGAGCTATGCCATCCCATAACTCTAAGCAACAAGGGTACCAATAGGCATGATCAAAATCTAATGCCTGCAAGGTAAACCTACCTGGGTTGAAACCAGCAAACCTATCCACCATGTCCAACTGGAGGATCACTTCACCCGCTCTGGCGTGGTGCGCCTAGAGTAGATCTAGCGAAGGTGAGTTGGACCACGATAGGGCCACCACCATAGAGCCCTTGGACATGTCCTCGGCGGACGGCGAGTGGGACCGCAACGTTGCAGGAGACCCACTCCCACCGTGGGGCACCGGGAGAGGATCTGGTGAAGGCGAGCTCGACCACAACGGGGCCACCGACGACGGCAAGGTGGACCACACCAGGAGCGGCTATGGTGAGCGAACCATCGGTGTCGGTGCATCAACATCATCATCATGGGCGACGAGGAGACCAATCCCAACCTAGGGGATGGTGTGTGGGATTGTGATGGTGCCTGCAACGATGGTGAGGTGGACCACACTGGGAGCGGTGATGGCGAGTGAACCACCGGTGCTAGTGGTGTCAACGTCATCATTGTGGGCGATGAGGAGACCAATGCCAGCCTAGGAGATGGCATGCGGGACCACGATAGGGCCTGCAACGACAGCGAGGTGGACCGCATCGGGAGCAGTGGTGGCAAGGGAACCAACGGTCCTAGAGGCATCAAACGGGTCATCGTGGGCGATGGGGAGACAAATGGTAGCCTAGGAGATGGTGTGCGGGAGCACGACGGGTACCAGCAGTCAAGAAGGGTATGAGCAGGCATCGAAGTGGGGTGCGCCATTGCATTGGAGGAAGCGTTGACCGAAGCCCAGCCATGGTTCCTCGAGGAGGACCTAGAGCGCTTCATGGGGATGTCCTTCATGGGAACCGATGGAGAGGCGAAGGTGGGGACTTTGCGAGGCAGTGCGAGGTGAAGGCTTTCGCACAATGCAATGAGGGAGTGAAACAAAGGGAGTGAGGTGACCATAAAAAAACAATGGGAGTGAGGCCAGACTTTGTACACATAGGGACGCCAGGGCTGGAATAGGCTTCTAACACAAGCGCACAACGTTCATCATTACTAGTATGTGAGTAGTGAATATTTTAGACAGTCAGACCTTCTGCCATCCGGTGAAGTACAGTACAGTCCAATCCATGCAGTCACATGCTCATAGCAGCCGAGGGGCACCAACTAGCTAGAGATGGCTACATGGTTTCATAGGATCTGATCGTCTACACTCCCTCAGCTGTGTTTGAAGCTGCCGCTTTAGGAATCCAATTACTCCTACCTTACTACTTCATGCATGCAGCCACAGACGGTGCAACTCCTATTTGTAGCACAGCCGATTAGGCAAAAGTTTTTTCATAGCTGAGTACAAGAGTTACATGCCTGGTGTTTACACCAAAATTTGGGAGAAGAGCATGGGAACTCGTAGGCTTCCAAGATCATGTCATCAAGGAATCAATTGCGTGCAGATAGGAACCAGCTGATTCAAATGCAACACTGAAATCGGCTGTCTTCAGGTAGCGCCAGCAGATAACGACAAAGGCTATGACCGGCGCCGGGACAAAGCATGTTGGACTCTATAAAAAGGGAAATATTAGAGTCCAAGTTATCTTAAATTAGGAATGTCTTCTCTAGGGCCAAAGATTGTGGTGAGTCATGCTTAGATAGGAGTCATGCGAGGGTCCTAGGTATAAATACAAGTTACTTACTTTTTCGGCTCCGGCCACCCCTTTGGAGTAGGAGTAGAGTAGATCTCGGCGAGTTCTTCAGCAAGTATGGTTGCATCAATCCGGTCGACCTTCACTGCTTGTCTGTAAGTACCATCATGGCTTATACCTCTGTTCGTACGGCTACATCGATCTGGTCGACATCCACTGCGACTCTGGTATAAGTTAGTTATCAACTCTTGTCTAGTTCAAGTAAGGTTGCATCGATCCGGTCGACCTCCACTGCTCGAACTAGATTAAGGTCAAGTTATCGGCCCTATCTAAGGGTGGCGTTCCTTCAGATAGATTCATTAAGTTACCGATATTGCTTATTGCTTCCATTATTTATTTAATTACAGCAATATCACTTCGCCCGATTGGGATTGATCTAGATCGGCCTTATATCTTGTTTAACCCACCATTTATTAATCTAAATTTCATCTAATCTGCACTTTAAACGATGAGTTATGTTTTATCGGCTGTTTTATATCAATCTTAATCGTGCATAGCGTGCGGTTAAGACGTGTCTGATCTTGAGTAGCTCTATTGGCTAGCGAAAACTGTTCCATGGCCTGTTATCATGGCTTGTGTGATTCTGCCTCACACCCCACTATTAGCGTTGTGGAGTGGGGATCGTTATCTGGTAGATCTATTTCTGAGAGGGCATGATCTTAACTATGCGCTATGCCTTAATCGGTTGTTTTAGCCGATATCGAGTGCTTTCACGAATAGTTCATGTCACGAGACCGTTGAAGTAGCGATAGGTTGAAAGATGTGTTAGCCCCAAGATCTTATTATTGTATTATGGCCTGCATGATTCTGCCTCATGCCCAACTGATATTAGTAATAAGTTAGGGTTGTCGAGTCTATTGTTGTTTCTACGGCCTGCATGATTCTGCCTCATGCCCCACTGGTCATAGTGATAGATGAGATCTAATATGTTCATTAGATTTATCTCTATTAAATGGTTGAATGATGATGAACTATTTCTTTTATAAAGGGGTTCAGTTACTTGCAGTCATTGGCTCAGTATAAACTAATTATTGTTAACATCTTATTTCCATTGACCAATTTTGTCTAAAGAATGATATTCATCCTAAACAATAACTGATTCTTCTTACATAACCCCATGAGCTTTAACCGATTTATTCTTATGAATATGCTGGAATCGACTATTTAGTCGATCTCCTTTCATATCGGCTCTCAGAGCCGCACATTCAGGACTATCTGACAACACTGGCATGTTCCGCCCTAAATTACTTATAAACTTTCTCTCCTTATCAATTGTAGGGTAAAATTGACTGGTACGTCTCAGGAGGAGTGCACAGGATCAACCACCCCTGTGCTCTAGCTAGGTGGATCTCCAGCTCCATCGAGCGGACCCTTCCGGCTTGCTCATGTGCCCTCGGCACGAGACGAAAATTCCATGTCGACACCTGGCCCATTCAAATTTACGCTGCTTGGACTATCAGGTGAATATACGATTTATAAAAAACAGGTAAACACCATTTCGTCTAATATCATAGAAGGCATGGTCGGGGGAAAAGTTGTGATAGTTTGTTGTAGAGTAAATATCCATGGTATGGTAACTAGTTGCCATCTGTAAGCATGATTTTAGTTAGAATAAATGTCAATTGAGATCCTCAAACCAGCATGGAATGCAATAATAAGTTCATATAAATAGTACGGTTTGATATGAAGCACATTACCTTTATTCAGATCCTCAAACCAGCATCGAACGCGGTTGGGAAAATGCAAATGGGTGAGGGAGGAGCCAGAAGGTAGGCGATTGATGCAAATGCTATCAGATGAGAGAAGGGGGATGCTCCTTTCATATATGAGACCTTGCACGACTGACGAGAGTGAAGTGAATGCGGTAGGAAAGCTGGACACACGAAGTGAATCCAGAGAAAGAGCTTTTAACCACCATGGCACGCTTGACACCTGAATGCCCGGTGCCATTGTGATAGGTCATTTCTGTACTTATTTCACTCCAATCCAAGCAGTCATGGCAGTCAAGAGGCAGACTAATTGCTACTCCGTACGACACTTTAATCTGTCCTATGAGATCAAATACTCAATGGGCGGACTTTCTTGCGTTCATAGTAAAAGTCAATAGAAATGGCTCCTCCATTCTACATTAGATCGAGGTGAGACTTGTTCAGATGAACTCCTCGCTGCATGGTTCTTTCAAGGTCAACAAAATTTATCAAAGACACTAGTTGGCTTCAACAGTGATCAAAGGCACCCATGAATGTTTAGCATATTATAGATCAGATCAAAGACAACTAGAAAGAAATCTATAGCAAAAAGCAACCAATAGGGGCTAGAAACTAGCTATAAAATGACCAAAGGACCTGAGCTACACCATGCTCAACAGAGTTTAACCCACCTAATACAAAGTTCAACAAAAGTTAACACCAACATGCAAGTAAGAGTTCACGTATTTGCAAGGGCGTCCCACAGATCAAACCTATTCATGATAGCTAATACTATTGATATGTCCCACAGATCAAGGGTCAAGGTTGGCATGCAGGATCAGCTCCACGTCCACCTTCAATAAGATGGCATTGGTGGCCGGCTCAAAACTCTCGATCAGATTAGCGATGTCATCATCCGTCGAACCCGACATAAAACCCTGCTCTGCCACCCGGACGTTCACCGCTGTGCCAATCTAAAGCTAGGCAGCAACCAGTGCCATGGCAGCCCCCTGACGAATGGCTTCGGTCACCATGGCTCAAAGGTGGGCCAGCAGAGCTCGAAGGCGCTCCTCTGCGGTGACCGGATTGTCTGTTGTTTCCAAGGGGAAGGCCACATCAAAGGTGGCTTGCGCGCACAACTGCAAGGTCTAGACCCGCGTTCTTAGTTCCACAACCGGGGATGGCGCTGTCATGCGGTGATGGGACGACTCTCTGGCAACACCGGGTGGAACCCCTACGACCAGGGATGGCGCCATCATGGAGAAAGTGCTGCACAATGCAAGCCAAGTTCAAGCACATATAGGATAAGAGGGAGAGCAATTGGATTGAGAATGCAAACGACTTACCGAACTAACCGATGTAGCATAGCACGGAATCGCGGGTGGCTGCCCCCATCGGGGGATGCCTCACGGTGACACTTTCTGAGCACAACCGCGGATGAAGAACTGGGCTCTAGGGCCAACGAGGCTTGGGACACCGTCATGCCCATGTTCACCTGTTGAGAAAGTAGGCAAATTCCAAATACTAGTTAAATTAAACAGCATGAACACATACTAGCTAGTGTGAGCATTGCTCGTATATTCAGTTAAATGAAGATAAACCTTCAAAGGGGGAACTGGTACGGTGATGATCCACCTTCGAAGGGGGAACGGGTAGTGGGTGAGAGACCACGCCGATGAGAGGTCCGTCTATCAGAGGAGGATTGCCAGCATGGAAGGCATCCAGGGCCACCCCATCGCCATGATCCGGTGTGGAAACTCCAATAGCTATCATCATCAGATCGTCTACCTCCTCCACGTGGATGGGGACACTCGACTCAATTGTAGCGTCCCTCACGCCTTAGAACTCCCACTAGGGGTGGCCCCTCATCTTCAAGGGAGTACCCGATGGCTGAAGAAGGACGGATCACCTTCAGCGCCGTCAGTCCCTGGTCCTTCAGTTCCTCGATTGCATCAAGCAATAAGCACAACTATTGTGGTTCCGACAGGGTTGGCATCCTCGACCACAATTCCGGCATGTTAGGATGTAGCCGGTCATGAGAAAAAGTTGGCCACGGCTATCGCTCATTGTTGGGGACGTAGAGCCACCTATGCTCCCAATCCAGGTTCGTGGCATAGTGGCGGTCAAGGCTCAGGTAGCACTCCTCCAATCTAGGATGAACTTCGATCGAGGTGCCCCCCATTGGACAATGATGGTGCCAAAAGCACGCTAATGGAACCACCCAGAAAAGAATCCTCCACAGATCATAATGGGTAGGTATTCCCAGGAAGCCCTCACATAGCATGATGAAGACCGAGAGGTGGAGGATCCCCTTTGGGGTTAAGTCATGGAGGCGGAGCCCGTAGTAGTAGAGCAACCACCTGAGTAAGGGGTGCACCAGTAGCCCAAACCCAAGAAGGTGGATAGGGACAAAAGAGACAATGTCATTTTCCTTTGACCTCGGCTCCACTTTGCTTCTCACTGGGACTCTCCACCCGAGCTCCTCGGTGGCCTCCAGGATCACCACCCTCTCTTGCAACTAGTCAAACTCAGCCTGGTCGATAGACGACCTTGTCCACTCCACTAGGGTCCTGTCAAGAGGCGTCGGTAGCATAGTAGGGTGGAAGGCAAAAGCTTTGGGATAGAATTAGGAGCTCTGGAGAGAGAAGACAGCAGGTATAACCTTCCCTCTCGCCCCTTGTCTCTACTGCTATAGTTTGGGGGCCATCGACCACCCCACGACCGAGACATTTACGTGGGTGGGCGGTGAGGCTTCTCCCCGTCATGTCAATGCGATGAGCCTGGAGGTGACGCCCCTGCTATAATAGGCTGCTGACACCACCCACACGAGCGCACCTGCACGGGAATGCAGGAGCACGTCGTTCATAAATTACACTATCCGGGTAGTCAAGAATTCAAATGGTAGGACCTTGTGTGATCCTGTGAAGTATAGATAGTGCGGTCTGATCCAAGCAGTCACGACAGTCAAGGGGTGGACTAAGGACTTGCTTCAATTTCTCTTGGTTTGCAGAGGCACGCATCAGATTATAAAAACTGAATTCTAATAAAATTATCTTTGATGCATGGTTCTTGCAAGTTCAACAAATCTTATCAAATACACAAAAAAAAGATGAGTTGGGTTCAACACAGATCAAAGCCACTCAAGACTACTACTACTATACAAATGTTGTGATCGAGTGCACTCCGTTGGCAATAGTTTTACTCATAGCTCTATACTGTATAGTGTCCGACGAGATCAAATGTGTCGCATCCGGACTTTCTTGTGAGTGCAGTAAAATATGAACAGCTATCTGGCTGCTCCATTTTGGCGGCTTGTTTCTCGATGCATATTTCTCGGAAGACATGCTCCTCAGAGATCATGGAGATGTGGCCTCGCCCTACCTCCCGCTATCGCCCGTCATCTGCTAGAACTCCATCGGCCATGCGCGTCCCCTGCTATAAAATTAGACAAAAAAGGGGAGTCAGCACAGTTGCCTTGTAACCTTGTGAACTTGCCTTTCCTGCTCGCCGCCTCCTCCCTAGGACCTTGTTCTTCAAGCTTAAACCATGGTGGCAGAGAAGCATCCTAGGGAGGAGATGATGGTGCGGAACCTAGACATGACCAGACAGGCTCTCCGTGTAGAGAACTAGGAGGCGGAGTGGCTGCAGTTGTGCCTCTCCGCTGTGGAGGCAGCACTCACCAGAACCGATAGGGAGATAGCCGTGGCTAAAGCCGCAGCGGGTTAAGCGTAGGCGCAGCTCACTGGTAGGGCATTTTTATTACCGTATCTTCTTGTTTTGTGTGGCACTGCATCCTATTAATTGGTAGGGTTTTCTTCATTCTTGGCCTTTTAGCCATCATGGAGCAGCTGAATGCCGCGTCCGTGCTGCCGATGGGACCAGACTTCCTTGAGCACGTTCGTGCTCTACCGGCGTGGATCCCAGAGGTAGTGACGCATGGTGTTCACCATGGGGCTGTGTTAGCCCTGGACGCCGCCCACCTCTATTAAGATGAGGACTTGCATGCGGTGGAGCTGGGGTTCCTACCGGAGCTGCTGGTCCAAAGGGCTTCATAGGATTTTTTCTTATAGGATTTGGATCCTTCAAAATTCCTGTTTCTCCTCCATTCCAAAGGAGCCATAAGTTTTTGAGTTTCTTTTGTCCATTTCTTGGGATTCCATTTTGTAGTGTTGGTGGGCCCTGAGTGGACGAGGAGATATGCCCGCGTGAAAATTTAATTTTTGGCAAAAATTTCACGCCGCGTCGAGCAGTGACGCCAACCCGCACTAAAAATTAGATGTCTCTCTTTTGCCCTCTGATCAGAAATTAGGTTTACCATGCCATCGATTTTAGACAAAGGGCATTTGTGGTACTGTGATGGCCACATAAAAGTGCAAGGAGTCACCGTCTCCGCCTCCATCTCCATCCTCTAGCCGCCATCGTCTCTCCTCCCGCTCCAAATCCTAGCCCCATGGCCTTCCTCTCCACTCTCAAGTCACCCCCTCTGTCATCCCTCTCCGGACCCTAGGCGCCATCGGCACAGCAGCTCGACTCATTAATCTCCACTCTCCTGCCACACCCTCTCTCATAGCTTTCTGAACCCTAGCCAGAGCTAGATCCTATAACACCCTAGGTGTTTGTCACTAGTTAAACAATGGGTTTGAGCTCAAACATGACATGTTAAGTGGTGATGAAGGTGTCAAGATCAAATCTACAAGAGTGAGCTCCAACTTAAACTTGGACAACACACCCTTACTTACATGTGTACTGTTGTTAAGATTATGCAAGAGTAATGTTAAACATGCTTATTTCATGTACATTACATCAACATGCATCCGTCTTGACCAGTGGAAAAGTTTCATCAAGTTTGGAATCAAGAAGTCACATGAAATGATAAGTTATAATCTTTCTTGGATTGCTTTATTAAGTAAATGGGAATATGAGATGTCGACCAAACCTTGATACCTTGCCCAAATGACTCTAATTGAACTCTACAATAAAAGTCATGAAGGGTTCATGTTGAGCAAAAGTTAAGAAAATGCCTCAATAGGTCTAAAACTCTAATTTAAGCTTTACCGTGATGCTATTTTGACCTATGTTGACCAATCGCTTACGGTGCTTACATGGAGTTGCACCTTAAATAAAAGTTGAAGCTTGAGTGGAGTAGAACAAACTTTATTTTTGGACCAAGAGCCAGATTAGCATGGAACTAAGTCAAACAGAGGTTTGAAGATTGAATCAGCTGCTGTCTTAGGCTCCCAGTAAATTTTTCTAAGTCCCTGAAGTGACAGTATCAAGTTAACTTCTTTGCAACATTTTATTGTCCAAATTCATGTGGTAGCTCAATTGGATTCCTTAAAATGAGTTGAATTACCTTTCATGGTGAAAGTAATCAATCAAGTCTCATCAAATTTAGAGTTCATTTGGATCTTCAAAAATAGTTTCCCAAACAACAAAAGTTTACTTTGTCCTTAACTAACATTGACATGTCGGCATTCCGCGTTCTCCAAATTTTGTTAAGCAACTTGATTTGGTACCAAAATAAAAGTTGGAGTATACATGGTGGAGAAGAGCATGTAAAAAGATGACACTTGTTTGACTTTATTTTGACCATCAATTTGGATTTTTGTTTGTCGCTGTCAATACGTTGACACTATCGATTGGTAGCTTAATATGCAGCTAATGGAGAGCTCTAATGGACTAGAACCCTAAATAGGAGTTGAAGAGCATCAGGACAGGAACAACTTTGCTTCAAGGACCATAGCCTCGTTCGGCATGTAATCAGCCCTAACATAGCCTCCAAAATCGGATCAATCACGCCCGCCACGTGTTCGACCTTGTGCCCGCGTGTCTTCCATGCGCTGGCCATGCCCCCACCATGGATGACGCATGTCCCCCCTACTCTGCCAGCGCCACTACTGATGAGGAGAGTCCGAGCGCACTCCTCCCCATCCCTCACTCAGCTCTCCACGCTCCCTTGGCCTCGCTTCGCTCTCCCTCGCTCTCTGGCCGCTCTAGAGCGGAGCCGCCATGGACGCTGCCGCTGAGCTCCGCGGCCACCGCCCCTCACTCATCCTTCAAGCCCCCTCCATCATTCCTGTGCACCATGGCGTCTTCGCTGTCGTGCGCTGCTCCTTCTCGCCTGAGGTAGCCAACTGCTACCGCCCTTAGGCCGCCGCCGATGCGTTGTGCCCATCGCGGTCGCTCGCTCGCAGGTGGACAGGCCACCTAGGGCTACCTCGGGCCAAGCCGAGCGGTCCCATGGATGCACGTGGACCCACTGGTGCTCGCGCTGCCCTTCTCCATCGCCAACGGCGTGCCTCCTCCGGTCGACAACGGTGAGCCCCGGCGTGCTCCTCTGCTTCATTCGCGTGGAGGACCTCGCACATGAATTCAAGAAAAGAGAAGGGTCGATCTGCGAAGTCGTGACTCATATGAATAGTGTCTATAGGGGCCTCTTCGCTGGAATCTATTTTATGAGAAGTATAGGGTCCCCGGTGCAATGTTGTTTTTCTTTTATGGCTAAAACTTTGGAAAATCATAGTAAATTGTAGAAAAATCCTAAAATAGTAAATGAGGACTTTTTGGAATCCTTATGAGTAGATATACATAGTAGAGTCATAATATGATATTTGTTAGTAGAAAGTTTTTTATGTTTTTATTTATTCTTGCAAGATGCTTTTAGAAATGCTTTTAAGATGGTTAGATGCATATCTTGAATTATAGATGTCCAAAAATTGTGATTCTAGTTGTGTTAGTCTTGTGATCACACTCTCTAGCTATGTAAAATATTAAACATGCTAGTTGTGTACTGTTTTTATCATGTTTTGATTTTATCTTGTTAAATAGGCAATTTTAGCTTGTTTTGCTTGTTATTTTCATATCTAAAGTTGTGGTCCTCCAATTGCTGTCAAATTTTTGTGGTAGGCTACTAATGATATATGTGTGCTGTGGTAAAAATTTCATGTTTATTATATGCAGTATGGTTGAGTTATTAATTTAACTTGATTAATGCTTGATAAATGGTTTTAAATAAGTTATAATTTTTTCTGTAGGTGTAAAAATGGAAAATGTGGTTCCAATGCCTTTGTATGATATTGTTCTACCATAATAACATATAATATGGCTATGTATTTATAGAAAATGATGATCTTTAGATTTATCTTGCTTTTACATGTTTTCTTGCAATAGCAATTTGTCTTTTTCATAGTAATTAATCTATAAAACCTGAGCATGTGAAATTTGTGTAGTAGCCATGTTTTGATAACATATACCACTCATAAAAATCTCATCCCCAAACTAGTTGTTCTCATATATCACTAAAATATATTTATAGGATTATTAGGAGAAAGGGGTAATAGAAGCATAAATGTAGATGAAGCTTGAAAATATAATTGGTGATGTTTTGAGTGCTTGATGTTTCAATAATGTGTTACTAAGTATATTCTGAAATGGCTGCATGTACAGTTTTGGTTGTGCAATTAGTTTCGTGATGCAAATGATATTTTCTATGAATATGGTGAATACCAAAGTTGTAGGTAACTTCATAATCTAGCTTGAGTTAAATTTTCATGACCATAGTCCTTATAGTTTAGGATCTATAGATTTTATAATTTTAGTGTTAGGTTTTGCATGCTCTCTGTATAGATCTAAATGATTGTGTTGTTTGACCTTACTAAGCTTTGAATCTTGTCTTGGAGATAATAGAAGAAGTGTAGTGATTTTCATGAACTTTCCAAATTGTTAAAGATCACCCCTTTTGGTGGTCTAAATCTCCAGTTATGAGCTTGTAAAGTGGAGTGACAGATCCTATCCTAATCTGGACAAAGGTGTCTTCTTTGTGATGTTTGACCTGGATAACTTTAGAATTAGCTTGTGGTATTTATAACAAAGTTGTGCATGGTTTGCTAAGCTTTCTAAAAAGTCTAGAACTACCTTGTTGTGAAAGATAAAACTCAACTTATTGCTGTCTGAAGTTGCATGTCAGATTCTATCCATGTTTTGGATAGAATTGTTGCTTTGTGTGTTTAAGGCTAAATAATTGTTGAATCACCTAAAGATGTTAATAAGAAAGTTGTAGATAACTTAATAAGATTTCTATAAAGTTAAGGATCATGCTTGTTGGATGATTATAACTCCAGTTATACATTTCTGAAGTTCACGTCAGTTTTTTGTCCTTATCGGTACAGACCTAGGATATTGGCATATTTGATCATGTTAACCTATGAATTAGCTTTTGGAATGAATAACAAAGTTTTAGATAATTTTATTAGATTTACATAAAGTCTAGGGTCACCCTTGTTGGATACCTATATCTCCAGTTATGGTTAAAATAAGTGATTGTTGTGCTGCTGTCCAGATTTCTATACATGTGCTAGGTGATTGCTTTAGCTTGCTCTTGTTTTGGCTAAACATGTTGATTAGTTCTTGATCGATGCATGGGTGCAATATCTGAACTTAAGTTCACTTGTGTTCCATGCCTAATATGCTTGTTATTCCTCTATAATAGGTTATGTGATGTTTATTTAAATAACTCTAGGTGCCTATGTCTTGCATGATCTTATGTTTGCCTTGAATGCTATTATGTGATGCATCTCATATTACCATTCTTCATATTCATGCACTTGCATCTTGCATCTCATCTAGGTACGCTAGATGAACCATGTGAAGGACATGATGTTGAAGCTAAACCCGAAGACGGTGTATGGTGGACCTATCCTAAAGATGGAAGGACTAAGCAAGTGCCGATATGGGAGATGCTCGCCATGCGAGTGTCATCTAACAAACACTGACCTA
Source organism: Miscanthus lutarioriparius (assembly GCA_904845875.1). Classification (NCBI taxonomy): domain Eukaryota; kingdom Viridiplantae; phylum Streptophyta; class Magnoliopsida; order Poales; family Poaceae; genus Miscanthus; species Miscanthus lutarioriparius. The sequence goes on from CAJGYO010000005.1 coordinate 59,281,648, forward strand.
GTGTTGGATCACAGGCAAGCTCTGGAGCATTCTAAGCCTCCTATGTTTTTGAACTATCAACTTGAGTCCTTTAATGTTGATGCATTAAGTACTAGGAGTTGATTGGAACCACTTGCTGCATATATCTTCCTTGTCCAGATATACATATCTTGAATCCTATATAGGTTCAGGATCTAATATATGCTTAGCCATGCTTAGTCGGTAGAAGTCGGGTGATTACCTATCACCTGCATGATATAGGCTAATAACTAATCATGGTTGGCTATATGTGCTAGCATGGAATATAACCATGTGTCATTGAATAAAGGAGACCGGGCGGGATCGTGATAAAGAAGCACAAAGGCATGGAGGTCTTGGGTGCCTATTTATCCCCGTTTGTGTCGGTTAAAGACTGATTCGCTGTACGTCCTCATGTCATGTTGAATGTATGCTTAACACTTAGTTGGCCGGATCTGATGATATGACCATGAAGCCGAGTAGCTCAATTTAGGCCGGGCCTCGATAAGTGAAAGTACGCACACTAGAGGAAGTAAGGATGTGCGGAGAGCCAATGGCGTGACCGGGTGCTGATCTTCCTGGCAGATTGGTAGAGTCTCTGAGGGTGCGGCGCTGATTGGACCCGCGAGTTAGTCTTGAATTCTACCAAAGGTGACCAGAGGCTACCTTCGTGGGGTGTGCCTCGGTTTGTGTTAGGAATAAATTCCCTAGCTAGGTAGGAATCGATTCGAATTGTCGTCTCTCCCGGATAGTGAGAACTTGACTGAGCAGCGGCAATGTAGAGTAACTTAATGGAAACTTGATGGTTATGATGATGATGATACTCACATTACTACAATAGCTATGGTTACTATTTCCTGTTACTAAATGATAATCCACATGTTTAGCATAGGTTAGTTGCTAATCTAGAGATGAATAGCTATAATTAACTTGGTTACCGAATTGTAAAATGTATAGCTCAACTAGTGGCTTTTATGCAAAATTTTGTCAAGCTAGATCCACCTATAAAGCCTTGCATACTCCTTGGTGTCACTTTATTTCTGGTTTATGATGGGTAAGTCTAGCTAAGTACATTTGAGTACTCAGGGTTTATCCCACCATGTTGCAGGTGAAGTTCTCGGCCTGCCGAAGATGGTGGCTAACCGCCGGTAGGCTCGGTGACTCTATTTTTATTTCTCATATATATGCTTTTATCAGAGGATGTCACTTATGCTAGCAATGTATTTGAAACTTATATTAATGTAATCACGGAAAGCTATGTTGTTTTCCCTTAATTGGTTTTGAAACCCAAACTTGTATATTATTTGTGAACTCATTTGTAATATTATTTCCGCTGCAACTCTGTGTATGTGATGTGTATTTGCTTAATCACACAATCTTGGTTGTGATGTTGATTTACCGAGGTCCTTCGTGACACTCGGCGGACTATTGGGTTTATATAAGTGAAAGTTTGCGCGTGTCAACGTGTTAGCAGGGACAGCCATACTTGATCATGTATAAATTGGGTGGTTCTATCATAGATCCCCTTCGATTCGTTGATAGCAGATCAGCTAATGGTGGAAGGACCACCTCGATGATGGTATAGTCCGGATCCGGATCCCCTACTTAGGCACCTATCACGACCAGCCAGATCTGAACCCAAGCCAAAGCCGGATCTGGTACCCCTTCGTCAACGCCTGCCGCACCAGTTCCATGACCACGATGACAAGGTAGCTATGCCGACGATGAAGTGTAGCCAGGGTACGCTGTGGGTGACCGCCATGTTAATCCACCTAAATTGAGTGTCGACCACTTGACCCCTCAATTTAAGCAAACCAACAACGAGGTCCTCAGGAGCGCAATGTGGCAACTCCTATTCAACATCAATTCGAGATAGAGAATACATCACAACAGTGCTTAGATCACATTACAAGTTCAAAGCATGAAAGTTTACAAGACTTGGTTCACACACTTAGTTCATTACACGATCACACATTACGGTCTACATCGAAGTCTAGCGGAAGTCTTTCAACATATCATAGTTCATGATAATGGATACATGGGTGTGCCACATCCATGTATCTATGGAACACAAGATCCTTCACCACTCCTGATCCGGCGAGGGGTCAGGAGCATAGAAGAATTCATGCACAGGGGCTACGGTACCTGCAAAACTTAAGATCACACAGGGTGAGTACTCGAGTGTACTCTGCATGACTTACCCAATATAGTAAACAAGGATTATGCATTTGGGTAGTAGCAAGGAATGCATAACTTTGCATAAAAGCATTTATACTGTAAAGTAAAGGTGGTCTATGACATAGCAGTTATTAAGCATAGCATAGGTAGTCAAGTTAAGCATTAACAAGCGGGATCTTGATCTTCCACGAGTCTTGAATTCCCATCCCATCTCTAGTCCATATCTAGAAGTATAACTTATTGCTTTCAATTTTTATACTCTAGATAGGGGCACAAGTTAACCCCACTCAAAATGAGGGATATCACCCATAAGACCCATTGGTGTAGAAGGGATATCTCGATGCCTCAACCTTTCCCTAGCCTAGCCATGATGTACGATGAAAGGTTCGACTGGATGTCCGATCAATGTCCCAGACATTCCTGACCGACGCCATCCCCCTTGCCAGTTTCACGAATTAGACAGTCGCAATTAGTTACTTGGCTTGTCTCCCCCATAGGCGACAAGTGGTCTATACAGTTTTATGTTCATACTCACTACCACGGATACACGGTCCTTAACCAGTAAGCTAGCTATGTCATCCAAGAATCCCCATCTTGACATGACCGTACCCCTTGCCAACCAAAGCTCATATCATAACCAAGTGGAACAAGTGTTGATCCCTTCCCAAGGTGTTGCTTAGTGGATTATCAACCTACCATTGTGCGAGTAATTAGAAACCTATCATTAGCTTGACTTCTAAGATCTAAGCATACTAAGCATGGTTGTTAAACAAGACATGCATGGTTGATTGGTGTGGAAATATATGGATAAGGCTTGACATAGGTAATTCCCTCCCGGTTCACTAGTCATATAGTAACATAGCAATGCAATAGATAAACATAGTTCATTATGCATTTGTAAAGCATAGGGATGCATAGGGGCCTACCATGAACGTCATTGCTAGGCTCGATGGCTTCTACCTCCTGAGGCTCCTCCTCAATAGGTTCTTCGAGAATCAGGTCACCTATACATGCATGATGCTTGATGAGTGAACTGCATTAAGTACATACTCATGCTATGCAATGATTCTTAGTTGTTTATGCTTTAGTGACACATGAGTAAGTGTGTAGTTAGACATTAGGGGTCTGCTGACTGGTAACTATCGGATAGTCCGATGTGGATGTCGGACGGTCCGGTGGTTACTAGGACTTAGTGGGATATTGGCTCTTTGGGTCTATCGGACTCTCCGAACTAGGATTGGACCCTCCAGTACGAAGTCTGTGCTCTCAAGAATCTCTCTATGTAAAAGGTGATCCTATCGGAAGGTTCCATCAACTGTGGCAGACCATCCATTAGATTAGGTCTATAGGGTGTTGTGGGCTCCATCGGATACTCCGTGTGAGTGATGGGTCATCTATAGGAACTGACTGCTCTTGAGTTTCTAGTCTATAATTCAGCGGACACTCTGGAATATCGACGAACACTCCGCTATACCCAAAAGTGTGATCTAAGTTCTCGAGACACTCCTCTGTCTCGGGTGTATAACTCATCGGACGCTCCGGTGTAGTGACAGACACTCTCGTGGGTTATAGATGTGTTTTGTGTAGGTGAGCAGTGAGACATTAAGTACTGATGGACACTCCGCTGGTGATGTCGGACCCACCATCGATACTGACAGTGAACACTTTATAGCAACTCGAGATCCAAAACTTCACCCATGGTGCTTGCATGTGTAACCCATCTTTAGGGTAGACTACTAGGGTTCTATAAACTTATCTAACTAGTTGGTTCTAACTACATTGGGTGCAAACCAACTCTAGACCACAAATTGATATTTCCTAGGATTTGGTTCCTAAAGACACAATCCTAGGTTTGGCTTGGTTAGATCCTTACCAAGGGCTAAAACACAAGGTACCAAGCTCTCCCAGATGATGGAGCAGCTGGATCTCCTCCTTGGTGACTCAACCTTCTTCTTCTTGCCTCCTTTGCCTAGCTCCTTATGGCAAGGGTGAGAGGGCTTCTCCCCCTTCTAACCCCTACCTCTTGTGGACGACGACCTCTTGGTGATCTCCACGGCCATCTCATGCTACTTCCAAGCTTGAGTGTCAAAGAGAGTAGAGAGATGAACTAGAGAGAGAGAGAGTGGGAGTGTGAGAGTGAGTGAGTGAGCTGGTGGACTCTCTGCCTTGGTGCTTCCACGAGATGGACAACCGTGTTGAAGTGTGGGACCTAGTGATTCACAAAGTGACACCTCACTTTTTTGCATAGGATGATCCTATCGGACAATCTATCATGATGGTGGACTCTCTGGTGGTGTTGGCTTACTGACTGACAGTGTGCTAGCGAGCTGGCAGATATTCTGGTGGTGCTGGTGGATTCTCCGTCAATTCAACAGTGAGCAGTTTGAATGCAACATTCAGTTTCTAACTATTTGATTTCAAATGCAAAAATGCTCATGATGCTGATGCTCACAAGGGTGTCAAGACCAGGTCATTGCAACTCCCCCCTCTTAGAAGAATCGCGTCATGAGATTCTCCAAAAGTAGGTTTTATGGAATCAAGGGAGAAAATTCAAGAAAAATAGGTTTTTAATCCCCTTCTAGCGACACTAAGGACTTAAGACTCATCCCCAAACTGAAACTCATCTAAAACTAATACCTTGGCTCAAATAGGTGAGGATACTCCATCCTCATCTTATCCTCAACCTCCCAAGTGGTTTCTTCGGTTGAATGGCGACTCTATTGAACTTTCACCATCTTGATGGTTTTTGTTCTAGTCTTCCTTTCCGAAAAGTCATGGATAGCAATTGGATATTCTCTATAGCTCAAATCCTTGTTGATGTCAATATCTTGCAAATTAACCTCTTCTTTGGGTGCCTTCAAACATCTTTTCAGTTGAGATACATGGAAGATGTTATATACTCCCAAAAGTGAATCGGGCAAGGCTAGTGCATAAGCAATCTTCCCTCTCCTATCATAGATCTAAAATAGGACAATATATCTTGGGGCAAGTTTTCCCTTCTCTTGAAACCTTTGGGCGCCCTTAAATGGTGTGGCCTTCAAATACACATATTCTCCAACTTTATACTCCACATGCCTTCTATGGTCATCGGCATAATCCTTGTACCTATCTTGTGCGGCTTCTAATGCGATCTTTATTTGTTTAACCTTTTTCCTCAGCTTCATTCACCTTCTTGTTTCCATATAACCTTCTTTCTCCAACTTCAAATCAATTGAGTGGTGTCCTACAATCTCTGCCATATAGGGCTTCGTATGGACTCATGTTGATGCTGGCCTGATAGCTATTGTTGTAGGCAAATTGGGCAAACGGTAAACAAGTGTCCCAACTAGAGCTATATATATTAGGGTGCAAGCTCTCAACATATCCTCCAAAATTCTGTTAACTCTCTCTGTGTAACCTCTGGTCTGTGGGTGATATGTTGTACTAAACAACAATGTCGTTCCCATTGCCTTATGCAACTCATCCCAAAATCGAGACGTGAATTGTGGACCTCCATCTGAAACTATTGTTTTGGGAACTCCATGCAAACAAACAATCTGGGTGAGATACATTTCTGCATACTTGGAAACTAGATAAGTGACCTTGACTGACAAAAAAAGTGTGCAGACTTTGTAAGTTGGTCAACAATTACCCAAATGGAATCATATCCACTCGATATCTTTGGTAAACCAGAGATAAAATACATGGTAATGTCTTCCCATTTCCAAGCTGGTATGGGCAAAGGTTGGAGAGTTCCGGCCAGTTTGAGATGCTTAGCCTTCACTCTACAACAAACATCACCCTCAGCTACAAACCTTGTAATATCTAGTTTCAAACCCTTCCACCAAAATCTTTTCCTCACATCTCTATACATCTTGTTGCTTCTAGGGTGGATAGAGAAAAGTGACTCATGAGCTTCATTTAGGATCTGCTTCTTTAGATGTTTCTAGTTAGGTACTACAAATCTTTTTCCAAACCACAAGGTATTCGAGTGGTCCAACCAGAAACTCTTATACTTTGGATCGCTTATCTTTTCTTTAATGGTAACTAGACCTTCATCAAGTTGTTGTCCCATCTTAATGTCCCGCAACAAGTGAGAAGTCACTTGCAACATGGACAAGGAACCTTCAACTACTTGGGATACATTCATCCTTTGCATATCTCGACATAGTGAATCCATATTCCTCTCCATCAGGGTACAACCACAATTGGCCTTTCTGCTTAAGGCATCCGCTATGATATTCGCTTTCCCGGGTGGTATTAGATATTCAAATCGTAATCCTTGATCAACTCCAACCACCTCCTTTGTCTCATATTGAGCTCCAACTAGGTGAGAAAATATCTCAAGCTCTTGTGGTCAGTATAAATAGTACAGGGTTGACCAAACAAGTAGTGTCTCCAAATCTTTAGCGCATGAACTACCGTTGCTAACTCAAGATCATGGGTAGGACAGTTCATTTCTGAAGGCTTCAATTGTCTAGATGCATAGGCTATGACATGCCCTTCCTGCATAAGCACACAACCCAATCCAACATTGGAAGCATCACAATATACTTCAAAGGGTTTAGTGATGTTGGGCTAGACTAGCACGAGAGCTATAACTAGCTTTTGCTTTAGAATCTGGAAAGCTTCCTCTCTTTCTTCTGTCCAAACATATGGTTCATCCTTCTTAGTGAGTTTAGTCAAAGGCTTTGCAATCTAGGAGAAGTCCGGCATGAATCAACGGTAGTAACCTAGCAATCCAAGAAAGCCTTGAACTTCCTTCACCGTAGTGGTAGTAACCCATTCCACTACATCCTTGATCTTACTTGGGTCCACGGAGATTCCGTTATGAGATAAGATATGTCCTAAAAAGGAAACCTCGGTGAGCCAAAACTCACACTTGCTAAACTTAGCATACAATTTGTGCTCTCTCAGCTTTTGTAACATGACTCTCAAGTGTTTCACATGATCTTCTTCAGTCTTTGAATATACTAAGATATCATCGATGAAGATAATCACGAACACATCCAATTCTTCAAAGAAGATGGAATTCATGAGATACATGAAGTATGCTGGGGCATTAGTCAATCCAAAGGACATGACTATGTACTCATAGGAACCATACCGCGTAGAAAACACAGTCTTAGGTATATCCCCTTCTTAGATTCGAATTTGATGGTACCCCAACCTCAAATTGATCTTGGAGAAGAATTTGGCTCCATTGAGTTGGTCAAACAAAATATCAATCCTCGGCAGTGGGTACTTATTCTTAATGGTTCTCGCATTGAGTGGCCAGTAGTCTATCACCATTCTTAGACTATGGTGTTTCTTGGTCACAAACAAGGCTGGACATCCCCATGGAAAAGAACTAGGTCTAATGTAACCCTTCTCCAACAAACTCGTTAATTGTTTATTCATCTCTTCTAGCTCAGGGGGGTGCCATTTTGTATGGAGGTTTAGACACTGGCGTGGTTCCAGGTTCTAATTGGATTAGGAACTCTACATCTCTCTTTGGGGGCATTCCCATTAACTCTTCTAGAAACACATTGGGAAACTCACATACAATGGGTACTAACTCAACACCTTTTGACACATTGGACTTGGTCCTCAAACCATTCAAAGCAACTTGCTGACTCTGAGAAGCATAAAGGGCAACTGACCTTCCTGAAGGGTGGTGGATCTCTATAGATCTAGGTACACACATTGATGCTTAACCATCCACTTCATTCCCAAGATAACATCCACATCACTCCCTAGCTTGAGAACAATTAGGTTGGCTAGGAACTCCAATCCTGCTATTTCAATTCTGGCATGGCTAACTATGTGGTTAGACTCATGCATGATTCTAGGGGCACTAATACAAAATCCCCTCCCAAACTCCATAGTTGGAAACTTATTATCCTAGGCAAAACCCTCATGAATGAATGAATGAGATGCACCAGAATCAAACAACAGTCTTGCTAAAATGGAGTTGATGGGTAACGTACCAATGATCACACCATCATCCACTTGAGCTTCTTCTATGGTCACAACATGTAGCTACACACTCTTCTTGGGCACATTGCTGGTGCGCTTGGGAGCTGTGGCTCGAGGTATGGCTTGTGGCTGCTGCTTGGCTGGGCATTCACGAGCAAAGTGGCCAAAACCACCACACTCAAAACATGCTTCGGGTGCTACAGATCCTTGCTTGACTGACTACTGCTGTTGGCGCTGCTGAGGTGGATGTAGTTGTATCCACACAGGATGTGGTGCTGCATAGCCTAGAATTTTTGGTGGGACTTGGCCGATCTTCTACCTAATGGATGAACCCTATCCATAGCCGATATTGTACGGTCCTCTCCTGCAGCTATCTTTGTCCATCGCCTTCTTCTTGGTCTCCGCCTTGATAGCAGCATTCACCATCTCATTGAAAGTGGGGGTCGGTACATTGCATAACTTGTCCTACATCATTGGGCTAAGACCGTGCTCATACCTCACTTTCTTAGCCTCGTCGGTAGCAACCTCATTTGGAGCATATTGGGCTAGCTCATTGAACTTATGAGTGTACTCCACTAGCGACATCTCTCCTTGAACCAAGTTGCAAAACTCGGCATCCTTGATGAGCATGGCTCCCTCAGGTATGAAGAACCCATGGAACGCATCCTTGAACTGCTGCCAAGTAAGCTGCACATTCGGCTCCAAACGAGCCCGATAGTCATGCCACCAATTGCCAGCAGCCTTCTAAAGCTGGTGCGCGGCAAAGTGCACCTTCTAATTATCATCGCATTGGACAAGAGTGAACTTCTACTCCATGGACTTCAGCCAATGATCAGCTGCCATCAGATCCTTAGCTCTAGAAAAGATGGGTGGGTGGTTCGCACAAAACCATCATACCCATGAAGCAGTGGTGGTTGAGCGCCGTGTTGATTGGCTTGCATGTTCTCCATGAGCTACGCCATTCTTCCCATCACTCAATGAGTTGCCTAATGATGGGCTTTGTCCCTCTAAAGTATCGCCCATGTTGGTACTTGCCCTCTTGGTGGTGGTGGTGGCGGTGGATTGTGCTGGTTGTCTCCACCCCTCCTGCTGCTTGCCAAGATGCGGAACCTCGGGTGTCAACCATCCTGCCCAAGACACATCATTAGATATGTTTTAGACAAGATGAGACAAAAAGGGTTGGATAGGAATAATGCATTCATCGAGGAATGGAACTTCAACATGCTTAGATGGACCATCATATTCCACACATAATGCATCATGACAAGTAGTGGCATAGGCCATAATTAAACACCAACTTAACATTACCATCCAGGTCTCAACTTACACACAGACCACAAGGACATATGACATGAGTGCATTTGCATATGCTTCTATGCACACTAGGAACAAGCGATCGAAGCACACATGTTGTTTTTAGTTCTTACAAAAGCGCACTCTCAGGTCTCATAACATTACAACAAGCTAACAGTATATAAAAGTTTTGAAGATAGGGTGAGTCGAGCTCGCGACAACTCATCATCACTTGGATCAAATGCCGCTCAGATCTTCGGAAGGTGACATGTTCATTTATGGAACGGGCGAGTCATACGATGGCCTCTAGAAGTCTATTAGAAAGCAGTTGGTTGGGAGCTGGTACGTCACCGGGTCACCATCACATCCTAGGGCTTTGGGATGAAGAAGATGCACTAGGGTTCTGGTGGTGTAGGACATACGCCTGACTAGCAATCCCATAGATATCCTTGAGGGTCGCATTAAGCTTTGAGGGACCCTAACTCCTTGAGCTTCTAGGTAGCGATAAGGATATTCAGTCACTTCATATACAGTGGCATCATCCCCTTGAGGATAATAGAGAATGATAGATGGCACTATAGTGATCCTCACATATGGTTCCACTCGGTGCTGCAAATTGACAAACCTTGCGCGAGTAGTCCAAAGCTCAGCTTCCAAACAATGGATCATGTGGGCCTGGCACATTACCAATTCTGTCATCCTCTTCTCATACAGAGTACTGGGTTCAATCTGCATAGAGAACTTGAAAACTCCATTCATCTCAGTCCTTTCTGGGAAGTGTTTGAATGGCGGTTCACTTAGGGTAACGAGTGCCTCCCTCAACATATCAATGGCATGATAGGCCGTAACTTTAATTGGCATGTTGATTGAAGTGCCCTTTCCCCAAGCAAGGCAATCAAACTCCTATCCCAGGTCACAAAGGTGACTTGGTATGCGGACCTTGCAGGTGTAGATGATCATTCCATGGCTAATTCCTAGGGCATACACTGCGTACTCCGGGCGATACGAGTAGTTGGCTCTCCACATCACCTCATTGTGCAAGGCCAGAAAACCTTGTTCTCCCCACGGGTAGCCATCACCAAACATCCCAACTCCATCTAGTGATTATAGAATAGGGGAAGTTAGAACAACTGATCTGTAAAACTCAACTCATGTAGAAAAGGGTAGGATTAGCTCTAAGATAGAAAAGAATTAAGTAACCATAATAAGTGGCAACCTTAGCGCTCAAGTTAGGTTTTATTCCAAAACTTTTCTAGTTTAGTGAAGCATAGTTGCTTACGATCCCCGATCTAGGCAAAACTATAATGATTCTCGATCATCTCAAACTATGCTCCGATACCCCGAGCTGTGGGTGACCGCCGTGTTAATCCACCTAAATCGAGTGTCAACCACTTGACCCCTCAATTTAAGCAAACCAACAACGAGGTCCCCAGGAGCGCACGTGGCAACTCCTCTTTAGGATCAGTTCGAGAGAGAGAATACATCACAATAGTGCTTCGATCACATTACAAGTTCAAAGCATTAAAGTTTACAAGACTTGGTTCACACACTTAGTTCATTACACATCAAACATTATGGTCTACATCGAAGTATAGCGGAAGTCTTTCAACATAACATAGTTCATGATAATGGATACATGGGTGTGGCACATCCATGTATCTACAGAACACAAGACCCTTCACCACTCCTGATCCAGCGAGGGGTCAGGAGCATAGAAGAATCCATGCACAGGGGCTACGGTACTTGCAAAACTTAAGATCACACAGGATGAGTACTCGAGTGTACTCTGCAGGACTTACCCAATATAGTAAACAAGGATTATGCATTTAGGTAGTAGCAAGGAATGCATAACTTTGCATAAAAGCATTTATACTGTAAAGTAAAGGTGGTCTATGACGTAGCAGTTATTAAGCATAGCATAGGTAGTCAAGTTAAGCATTAACAAGCAGGATCTTGATCTTCCACGAGTCCTAAATTCCAATCCCATCTATAGTTCATATCTAGAAGTAGAACTTATTGCTTTCAATTTTTATACTCTGCAGAGGGGTACAAGTTAACCCCACTCAAAACAAGGGATATCGCCCATAATACCCTTCAGTATAGAAGGGATATCTCGATGCCTCAACCTTTCCCCAACCTGGCCATGATGTCCGACTAAAGGTTCGACTGGATGCCTGGTCAATGTGCCAAACATTCCCGACCGATGCCATCCCCCTTGCCAGTTTCATGGATAAGACGGTCGCAATCAGTTACTTGGCTTGTCTGCCCTATTGGCGACAAGTGGTATGTACAGTTTTATGTTCATAATCACCACCACAGATACACGGTCCTTAATCGGTAAGCAAGCTATGTCATCCAAGAATCCCAATCTTGCCATGACCATACCCCTTGCTGACCAAAGCTCATACCATAACCAAGTGGAACAAGTGTTGACCCCTTCCCAATGTGTTGCTTAGTGGATTATCAACCTACCATTGTGCGAGTAATGAGAAACCCATCATTAGCTCGACTTCTAAGATCTAAGCATACTAAGCATGGTTGTTAAACAAGACATGTATGGTTGATTGGTGTGGAAATATATGGATAAGGCTTGACATAGGTAATTCCCTCCCGGTTCACTAGTCATATAGTAACATAGCAATGCAATAGATAAACATAGTTCATTATGCATTTGTAAAGCATAGGGATGCATAGGGGCCTGCCTTGAACGTCGTTGCTAGGATCAAAGGCTTCTTCCTCCTGAGGCTCCTCCTCAACATGTTCTTCGGGAATCAGGTCACCTATACATGCATGATGCTTGATGAGTGAACTACAATAAGTACATGCTCATGCTATGCAATGATTCTTAGTTGTTTATGCTTTAGTGACACATGAGTAAGTGTGTAGTTAGACACTAGGGGTCTGTTGACTGGTAACTATCAGATAGTCTGACGTGGATGTTGGACGGTCCGGTGGATACTAGGACTTAGTGGGATATTGGCTCTCTGGGTCCATCGAACTCTCTGAACTAGGATCAGACCCTCCGGTATGAAGTCTGTGCTCTCGAGAACCTCTCTGTGTAAAAGGTGGATCTATCGGAAGGTTCCATCAACTATAGCGGACCATCCGTCAGATCAGGTCTATAGGGTGTTGTGGTCTACTAACGGTTTAGGCTCCATCGGATACTCCATGTGAGTGACGGGTCATTCGTAGGAACTGGCTACTCTTGGATTTCTAGTCTATAATTTAGCAAACACTCTATAATGACGGACACTCCACTATACCCAAAACTATGATCTAAGTTCTCTGGACACTCCTCTGTATCGGGTGTATAACTCATCGAACGCTCTGGTGTAGTGATGGACACTCTGGTGGGTTATAGACATGTTCTGTGCAGGTGAGCAGTGAGACATTCAGTACTAACGGACACTCCGCTTGTGATGTCAACCCTCCGTCGATACTGACAGTGAACACTTCGTAGCAACTCGAGATCCAAATCTTCACCCATGGTGCATGTGTGTAACCCATCTTCAGGGTAGACTACTAGGGTTAACATATCTAACAGGTTGGTTCTAACTACATTGGGTGTATACCATCTCTAGATCACAAATTGATATTTCCTAGGTTTTGGCTCCTAAAGACACAATCCTAGGTTTGGCTTGGTGTTGGTATATATTAACGCACACAGATAAATCCGTAAGTGCACGGTTACCGATGTAGCTTTCATCCGGAGGTATTCCATGTATCGTATCCACAGGGAAACATGTGAGACTAACTACGGTCTAACTTAACTAGGGGTAGCAACAAGGTTAAGATAAATAGGAGCATAGAGAGGATAACTAAGGTTCTCTAGTTCTGACTTGGGTGAGCTTATATCTTCTACTATTCAACTAGGGACATTACTAGGGAAAGACACCAGTAGAGGATGCTTTCCGTCGCAACCGCGTCCTACATGCGCCTAAAGACGGGAGGTGGACTAGAAAGGATCAACGAAGCTATAAAGTACATGCTATATAGAACTTATGTCACTCACGCGATCTACCACCTTTCGGAATGCAGGATGCATCCATGATTAACCCAAGTCTAAGCACCACGCTTACACTTACGATTAATACTTTCCTCCCCTATGTAGAGAATAAAGCACTCAAAAGAGTCACAAACCTGATGAACAATATAAACAAGATGCTTACTTGAATCAGAAGTTAATTACCAAAGAAATCTCAGAAGCAAGCTCAGGTAGAACTTGAATCCAACAAGTTACAAGCCGTAGAGAGAGCACCGATAGGCCGGCACCTCCTCAAAACTCTTCCCTCACTGTCTATCTTACTATTTCTATTTATAAGACTAGATCCTATGGAGGACTAATCTTCTCTTAATAGCTGGCTCTGATCCTCATGATATGAATTAGGGTTTTAGGGATGCCTCAGGGAGGGGGTATAGGGCTGTTTATATAGGCCAGAGCATCCATCGTGAGCCCTTAGATCAAACTGACTTAAAGGATGGCGTAGATGCAACCTAGGAGGTGGTGGAGAACCAACTTAGTAATGAGGGGCTGACTAGTGGACCCTAGGGGTCGGCGGCCTGCATGTGGGGCCGGTCAGCCCCACATGTCAGTGTCTCGGGCTCCACTTTGGTGGAGAGCCTCCTAGAGTCTTCTAGAGACTTTCCACGTTGGTTTCACTGCGGAATTAGGCGATCTCCTTTGATGAATAGGTCCCCCTAGGCGGTTTTCTAGATAAACCCTGCTGAAAACACAGATTCACCAAAACTCATGGAATTTATTAGTTTAGACCCCTATACCTATGTTTAGTGATGGAATTAAGTATATATGCAGGTTATGTTGACGGTTTATAATTGACGTTAGTGATAGTCAACAAGCTCCCCCAAGCTTAACCTTTGCCAGTCCCCGAGCAAAGCTAAACTCAGCAATGGATCAGGAGTTGCTACAATGCTTTCACGCCTCAAAAGTACATATGCGTTCAATAAAAAATTCTCCTCTGGATAAACTAATCTGACTTTCAAACTTACCCATATTACCTTCAACCATGGGGCTTCTTAGCCTTCACTTAGATCTTGAGCAATTGAAAGACAGAACTATCAAGTCAAGCACTATGTCTCAAGCTCTTTGTTCCACCATTGTTCTAGAGTTTTTATAAGTTTTCAAAATAAAACTCAGAGATTCCATTGTTGTAACAGAACCGACCAAATCATAAGAACGTAAGTACAAAAACAATCACCGAAGCGATCAAATTCCTGTACTTAAGCTCCCATAATCCCGGTAGTCCGGAAATCACGAAGGATTTCAACCAACTCTCGACATACAAACCAAGATCGTAGTGATTCAACACAACACATCATCCGTTACAACATTTCATAAGTAGCATTCGGAATACATCCATCAGAGTTCAAATAAAATATTACAAACCAAGTTTAAATGCGCGGAAGCAACATAGTTTAATGCATAACTTCATAGTTTCCAATACATTGCCAGATCTGAGTCATGTCCCACAAAAGCATTATCAGGTACGATAACTAGTAGAGACCGTGCCCAATGGCCTAGTCTTCATCCCTAGCTGGGAGAAGGCAGTACTTGCAGCAACCAAAGAAGAACTGGTCATCTGCAATAGGTGGGAGATAAACCCTGAGTACGAGAAGGTACTCAGCTAGACTTACCCGCCAAAAACCAGAAATAAAAGACACCAAGGATCATGCAAGGCTTTTTCAGGTGGGCTAGCTAGACACAGTTGCATAAAAGAGCTTATGATTATAGTAACCAATTTAAACTTAGCATCAAGCTTATCATCATTTACCTGTCCACTAGATTAGCACCTGTACTAGAGCACTCACTTATTAGGAGCAAACAATATTAACCATAGCAGGTATAATAAGGCTGTCATCATCATATCATCATTTCTGAACCATTTGTTACTTAGTGCATCTACATTGGAGATAAGCCCATCAAGTTCTCACTAACCGGGAGAGACGGCGATTCGAATCGAATTACAACTCAGCTGAGGGGGTATTCCTAACTCTCACCCTGGCATACTTTGCAAGGGTAGCCGTGGGTCACCTTTAGAACAACTCAGGAACCAAATTCGCGGGTTCGATCAGCGCCAGCACTCTCAGGGATTACCCTTCTGCCAGGATGATCAGGACTTTTAAATCACCTGCCCTTGGACTCACGCCTATGGCTCCCTTCCGAGGCGCACTTTATACTTATTGACTCCCGGCCTGAGGTGAGCTACTCGGCTTCATGGTCGGTCTCTAGACCCGGCCAACTAAGAGAGAGGCATGCGTTCAACATGAACAGGAAAGGCTCCAAGATTCAGTCCTTAATCGACATAGACGGAGTCATTGCAAACTGGCAAGCCTCCGTCTGGTCTTCATTTCAAATTAAGACTGGTTCTTTTCCACGATAGCAAATATAGCCAACCGTGCCACATGTATATTCCTATATCTCGTAGGTGACAGGAAATCACCCGACTTCTACCGCGTTTAAGCAGGGCTAAGCACTACACGAGCCTGAGCTACATAGGATTCAGGGTAACAATATCTGGACAAGGATTGGGTAACCAATGCAGCAATTGTTTGCATCCAACACCTAACTTAATGCAACAATATATATATAGATATATAATAATAATAATGTAATTGCATTTCGGAAATTAGGAGGCTTAATATGCTCCGGGCTTGCCTTTCACAAAGTTGCACGACGGTGATCCGGCACTCAACAACGACCTCGTCGGCACTTCTTCCGAAAGGTCGCACCTCCCGAACCTCCGGTGTCGGCTCTCTGCTGCTCGCTCGGTTCCTCAAATTCCAGCAGGGTCACTCCTTCCGTACACCTATTGCATGCCAATGCACGAGATAAATATCATGGATGCATAAGGAATCACATGATGCTCATGATGAATGAATCACAGTAAGTGTTTGACGAAAACATTACTGGACACTCATTTACCAATTAAGAATAGCTCTATTCAAATCACTTTAAAACAGGTATCTAACTTAACTTGAAGAACAAGATCAACTTACCTAACTTGCATAACCTAATATAAAGATGCTCATCTTCAGTTAAAGGCCTAACACCTAGGAACATTACCACAAACTTAGAAATAGTAAAAGCATACATAAATCAACATTTAAAGCTTCATATGCACACAAATAGTCCCTTAATTCAATCACAACCAGAGTTCTACAAATCCAAATGACTTGCAAGAGGACATTCTGGAAATCTTATGAAATTCTCTACAATTCATTTGTAAACATCAAAGCATGATTCTTAAGTTAACCAAATCAAATTTATTTAGTTAATTAGGTGATTAAACATACCAGAGGAACACTAGAAAGTATAATGCCAATTTCTAAATAAATCATTTAATATCCTTTTCTAATTTATTTAGTTAATTAGGTGATTAAAGCAACATATAGTAAAACTATTCATAAACATCTACAAAAATTACAGTAGCTATCTCATGCTTCACATAGACTACCATAAAAATTTCAAAGCCATTGAGCAAGCAAAACTTGCGGTACCCAAAATAACAGATGGCATGTCTATTTTGAGCATAATTAGGAAACCCTAATGAAAAGTGTCAAGCAATAGATTTCACATTTTTCCTAGTATCATTCAAGCATAAGAACCTTACTCACCAAATTTTACCTATACTGGATTTATAGAAAAATTATGAAAATTCACACAAGATCCATCTATTGATAAAAAGAAATTCTATAACTCAAAAACTATACATGCACTAGCTCTGAAATTTTAACTAGAGCTTCTACTCAGCAATAATAGATTACCCACAAAATTTCATAATTTTTGGACCACAGAAACTCAAGATAAAATTCAAACAAGTTTGCATGTATCAAAAACACATTTCAAAGTCCTATTTAATTCATCCAGAATTTCTAAAACATGTGCCCATATAATATTTTTATTAAATACTAGACATTATCATGAACTCAACAAAATTGGAACCATAGCATTTGGATCTACCAACTAGGAAATACATATTTTTGAATCATGCACACAAATCTGTGAAAACAAAATAAACAAAACAAAGCAAGAAATCCTTTCACTGCTGTTGGGCCGGCCCGAAGGAACGGCAGCCCGCGAACAACGCTGGCGTGGCCCAAGACGCAGCGTGGCCCACGCTGGGCTCTCGCCTCAGCCGCGGCGACTGATGGGAGGGGCCCGCGCGTCAGCGAGACAGGCAGGGGAGCGGAGGAAGACGACGGCGCAACTCGCCGCCGGTGGCTCCTCCGGCGAAGGCAACGGTGCCAACATTTTCGCCTCACCCTAGCGGACCTAGGGGAACCATCTATTGCAGCAAAAGACGCAGCTAGAGGAGGTGGCGATGGCCACAGCGGTGCTCGGTCACGGCATGGCCGGCTCCGGCGAGGCTGCGACGTCACGGCCCTAGTGGCTCACTCAATGAGCTTCAGCGTCACATATAGAAGCTAGCGCAAGGGAGAGAAGGGGCGATAAGGGGCTCGAGCAGCACGGCCACGTGCGAGCTCGGCCGGCGGCGGTCATGGCGACCCGGTGGAGCCGCACTCACGGTGAGAGCTACCTGAGGCGAAAATGGAGTGGTGGTGGGGTCGAGGATGTGGAGAGGCTCACGATGGTGCTGTGGTTCAGAGGAATCGGGCAATGGCACTCGGTTTTGGTGGAATTGGCTCGGCGGCGTCATAGTGTTCTGGTCGCCGTGCGTGCGGAGGAAGGGGATGGCAGTGAGAATGGCGAGTGCGTCGGGCAGGTGTGCGGGGTGCTCAAGACGCGGCTGTCCGTGCCAGGGCGTCCACAGCGCGTGGCCTGCGTGCTCAAGTGAGCGGCGATGGGTGGCGCCACGCGGCCAGCAACCTCTGAACCGGTCGGCCACAACGCTACTGAACTGTTTTAGAAAAAAGTGATTCAGTGATCCCGACGATGACTGACAGAGCAGGTTTGACGGTGATTAGCTCCTAATCCATGACGATCTAGACTATGCCATAGTTAGCAAAGTTGATCATCTATATGTGAACTACAACTCTTTCCATTGGAGCTCGAGCTGGTTTGGCTTTGTTAGGGAGATACAAGGTGACAAAGTTGGGTACATGAAACTGCAAAACACTTAAGGACTTAGAAAAATTTCTAAGTCTGAAATCAGCATGAACTTCTGACTTGTGGGCCATGTTTGAGCACGTTCTAGCCATTTTCATGAGTTGGTCATAAAACAACTTTTGTTCCTTGATAAATTTGCAACAACTTTGGTAAAGAGTGCACAGCCATGCAAGATTTCTAAATTGGTCTTTTGAAATAGTCAAACAGTGAGACTCTGGAGTCAATTCAAGTCAAACCTCCACTTGAGGGCATTTTGGTCATTTTGATCTACATGAACAATGTCCCAACAAGTAACCTAAGTATAGTTAAGGTGTAATAGACCATGATCAACCGCTTTACAAAATTGTTATACCACTTCTAATGATCACATGTGATAAAGAAAGTAAAAACAAGCAATTCATTCATATGTTTCAATTCCATGTTTCACATGTTTCAGGACCTTGTGGTTATTTTATACTTGTCATACTACTACCATGTTGCCATGTTTCAAAGTATGAGAGTTTCATGTTACATTCACATGTTGCACTACTACCACTCTAAGCAATCAAGCATGAAACACATACAATTTAAAATGTTGCATATGTATGTTTCAATGATAATGGCATGATGACATAGATAATGCACATGTTTATGAAATGACATGCAATTTAGTGGAAGCCTAAACACCTAGGGTGTTACAGCCCTCCCCCCTTAGAAAAATCTCATCCCGAGATTTGGAAAGCGTACCATTTAGTATAGAAAGTTGGATGATTTTCTTTTAAATAATCTTCCCGCTCCCATGTCGCATCCCGTTCACTATGATTACTCCAAACTACCTTGTATAACTTAACCACTCTTGTACGAGTCACTCTTTCTTGAGTATCCAGAACTTGCATGGGCTTCTCCTCATAAGAAAGATCAGATTTCAAGTTGACTTTTCTTGTCGCTATTCTTTCCTCGGGAATACGGAGACACTTCTTCAGCTGAGACACATGGAATACCAGGAATATAGCTCCCATCTCACGTGGTAGATCGAGCTTATATGCTACTCTTCCACTTTTCTCGATAATGCGGTAAGGTCCAACATATCGAGGCTCAAGCTTCCTTTTAATTCCAAAACGCTTGACTCCTTTCATAGGGGATACCTTCAGATAAACATGATCACCTACTTCAAACTCAATAGGTTTTCTTCTCTTGTCAGCATAGCTCTTTTGTCTAGCCTGTGCAGCCGTCATATTCTTCTATATAGTTCGGACTTGCTCTTCGGCTTCTTTTACAAAATCAATACCATAGAATCTTCTTTCCCCGGGTTCCACCCAGTTCAAAGGAGTTCTACACTTGCGGCCATAAAGAGCTTCAAAAGGAGCCATTTTAATACTCTCTTGATAACTGTTGTTATAAGAGAATTCAGCGAGAGGTAACCAGTCTTCCCAAGAGCCTTTGCAAGAGATAAGACAAGCTCTAAGCATGTCTTCAAGAATTTGATTAACACGCTCAATCTGTCCTGATGTTTGCGGATGATAGGCAGAACTGTGGATTAGATGAGTGCCAAGATTCTGATGTAAGCACTCCCAAAAGTGAGCCATGAATTGCGGTCCTCTATCAGAAACAATGGATTTGGGTACACCATGGAGACGTACCACTTGTTGGAAGTAAATCTCAGCATAATTGTGAGGGTGATAGGTAGACTTGACCGGAATAAAGTGAGCGGATTTAGTTAGACGATCTATGATAACCCAGATGGAATCACAACCCTTTTTGGTAGTGGGTAATCCAACAATGAAATCCATGCTAATTTCTTCCCACTTCCAACCAGGAATAGAGAGTGGCTACAATAATCCGAGCCTTATGTGAATAGCCTTGACTCTGCAACAATTATCACACCTTGCCACGTAAGCTGCGATTTCTTTCTTCATCTTGGTCCACCAATAATACAGCTTGAGATCTTGATACATTTTACTGCTACCAATATGGATGGACAATTTAGAAGAATGGGCTTCAGCCATAATTTGATTTCTAAGTTCTTTGTCTTTGGGTACCACAAGTCTATCATTAAACCAGAGAATTCCTTTGTCATCGACCCTAAAGTGCTTGGTCTCTTTCTCTTTCATCTTCCGCTTGATGTGAAACACACCCACATCAGTCTTCTGGAGTTCGATAATTTGACTTCTAAGAGAGCAATCCACAGTGATATGGTGGAGTACTACAGGATGAAGGAGGTGTGCTAGATGAAAATCTTCACTAACTAAGGAATTACAATGGGCCTTTCTGCTTAAGGCATCAGCAACCACATTTGCCTTACCAGGATGGTAGTGCACTTGAAGGTTGTAGTCTTTGATTAATTCTAACCATCGTCGTTGATGCCTATTCAACTCGGGTTGAGTAAAGATGTACTTGAGGCTTTTATGGTCAGTATAGATGTTGCACACATTACCTAGCAAGTAATGTCTCCAAATCTTCAGGGCATGAACAACTACGACTAGCTCTAAGTCATGGGTAGGATAGTTGACTTCATGCTTTTGAAGCTGGCGCGAAGCATAAGCAATTACTCGGCCCTCCTGCATAAGAACACACCCCAAACCGGTGCCACATGCATCACAGTAGATATCAAAAGGCTTCTCGATGTCAGGTTGTGCCAAGACAGGGGCAGAGGTTAGTAAGGTCTGCAAAGTGTGGAAAGCCTCTTCACACTTCGGAGTCTAGACAAACTTCTCATCTTTTTGAAGTAGTCGAGTCATGGGCTTGGCGATTTTAGAGAAATCCGGGATAAAGCGATGATAATAGCCAGCCAATCCCAGGAAACTTCGGACTTCTATGACCGTAGTAGGTGCCTTCCACTCAAGGACTTCTTGCACCTTAGTAGGGTCAACCGAAATTCCATCACCAGATAACACATGACCTAGAAAAGGTATCTTGTTCAACCAGAATTCACACTTGCTGAACTTAGCATAAAGCTGGTTGTCACACAACCGAGTTAAGACAATTCTCAGATGTTCAGCATGCTCTTCTTCATTCTGAGAGTATACAAGGATATCATCAATGAACACGACGGCGAACTTGTCCAATTCTGGCATGAATACTGAATTCATCAGGTACATAAAGTGTGCCGGAGCATTTGTCAACCCAAAGGACATGACAAGGTACTCGAACAAGCCATAACGAGTAGAGAATGCTGTCTTAGGTATATCTTCAGGATGAATTTTGATCTGATGGTAACTAGACCTCAAATCGATCTTGGAGAATACCTTAGCCTTGGAGAGCTGATCAAACAGAATATCGATGCGAGGAAGAGGATATTTGTTCTTAATGGTAACAGCATTTAGGGGTCGATAATCTACGCACATGCGCAAAGATTCATCCTTCTTCTTCACAAAGATAGCCGGACAACCCAAAGGAGAAGAACTAGGCCGAATCAAACCTTTCTTCAATAGCTCATTCAACTGACTCTTCAGCTCAGCCAACTCATTAGGTGGCATTCTATAGGGCCTTCGAGAAATAGGAGCCGTACCCGGAATGAGTTCTATCTTGAATTCTACATCACGGTCCGGAGGTAATCCAGGCAAGTCATCAGGGAAGACATCTGGAAACTCACAGACAACTGGTAGATCCTTAATGGCTTTAGCTAGGGTAGCATTGGTTGTATTGTGGATAGAGATATCACGAGGTAACTGCATTAGAAAACCCTTTTTATCCACATGATCCCTCGACATTACCACACGGGTTGACGTATCGATCAACACTCCATTCCCACTCATCCACTTCATTCCTAGGAATATATCAATTCCTACCCCCGGTAGAACTACAAGATCCGCAAGGAACTCTCGATCCCCAATCTCAAGCTTTACATCTTTTACTACTTGGTTAGTCATGATATTACTCCCAGCAGCACTAATACAATAACCACCCTTGACAATTGTAATCAGATTCATCTTATGCTTAGATGCAAAAGTAGAACTCACAAAGGAATGTGAAGCACCCGAATCAAAGAGCACAACTGCAGGGTGATCATTAACAAGAAACTTACCAGCGGTGACCACCTCACCAGCAGGAATTTCCTCCACAGTAGTGTAGTGAACACGCCCCTGACGGACATTTCCTTAAGCATTCTGCTTGGAAGGATAGGGACACTTATTTGCCCAATGACCAGGCTGGTTACAGTTCCAACACGGCCTGTTAGCTGGTGGGACATTGGAGCTGCCCTGCCCAGAGGTATTCTTTGGCAAGGAAATTGTGTACCCCTTGCGAAAATCAGTTTTAGCTTGATTCTTCTTCTGAGGTGGCGGTACCGGACATTAGCATTGGGTGGACGGTACTGGGTTTTGGATACCATTGGTGCCTTAGACTGAGAAGCACCTACCTCAAAGTTTCTTTTGCGGTTCTTGGAAGCGGCATATATCTTATCATTGTTCTCCTGAGTCAGGGTGTCACTGATAAACTCATTGAAGGTGACACACTTGCAGTTGCCCATAGACTTCATCAGTTTAGGGGAAAGTCCCCTCTTGAAGCTAGTTATCTTTTTGGCATCAGTATCAACGAACTCAGGAGCATACCTTGTCAAGTTGTTGAATGCCTGGAGGTATTCATTAAGACTCTTGTTGCCTTGGGTTAGCTTCATAAACTCGGTATGCTTAATGGCCATGAGACCAGGAGGGATAAAGTGTCCCCGGAAAGCTGCCTGAAACTGACCCCAAACTATCTCAATGTTAGAAGGGAAGGTGGTCCTGTGATGGGTCCACCAGATGCCTGCAGGACCTTGGAGCTGGTGTCCTGCATATGTGGCCTTCATACCTTCAGTCAAACAGAGCAATCCAAACCTTTGCTCTATCGTGCTTAACCATTCATCAGCTTGTAATGGTTCTTCTACCTCACGAAAGATAGGAGGCTTTGTGTCCATGAAGTCCTTAAAGTTGCTATACTGGTTCGGCTCGGGTCCCTGGCGGACATGCCAATCCTCACGGTTAGCCATCTGGCGCATAGCCTCAGCTAGCATGCGCTAACTTTCCACGACCGTCTACATCAGCTCAGCTGGTGTGGGCAGTGGCGGAGGTGGTTGTTCCTCATTTCCCATGCCACGACCGCGACGAAGGTTATGAGCTATCTGCAAAATGTATAGCCAATGAGCACTAACGATGTGGAAATTTTTGTAGATGAATCGTATAATTATGCCAAACTGAGTCCATTGGAGGGAATGCATTTATATAATCAACAGAGGCACAATCATTCATCACAACCACACACTCATCAAGCGCATCGATTGACACATAAATGCGATGAACTTAACCAACAATGAGATCCATAGACCGCAAAGACAACATTTAACAAAAGCTCACATACGTGGAGCATATTACGTTCGATAGGTTACATCCAAGCCATAGTGGTTCCAAACTTACATCCAAAGATAACTTATGGTTCGATATTACATCCCAACGATTAACTTATTACAAAGCTACTCGTTCATGCATGAGGATCAACAAAAGACTAGCTCTTGCGCATTAGCTCAGTAGTAAGCTAAACTACGCATCATCCTCGGAGTCAGTGTCGAAGATCTCTCCTCCATCTTCATCACTAGCAGGCTCTAACTCCTCATCTTCCTCCTCATCATGTGGAATGTCCTCAGGTCCATTGACCTCCATGTCATCATCACCTTCAGCCATGATGACACCAGAGCCCATCTCATCCTCATCATCAGGTGGCAGGAGAGGGTGAAGTTGATTGTGTAACAGGTGAACCTCCTCATGGAGATGGTCATTGTATTCTTTAGCAACTACCACTTGCTGCTCTAACTCCACCTGTCATGCTCTCAACACATTCTCTTCATTCCAGGCTTCATTCCGTTGGTTCATCACGTGAATCAACATGCGTTCACAGTTGCGGTGAGCAACTGTCAACCTCTAAACCTCAAGGGTCTCTTGGTCCTTTTCCTATGTTACTTGCTCCAAGCGGTGTTGAGCCCGCATTCCTCTCAGCAGTCACCCGAGCTAGCTCTGTCCTCAGCCTTTCCGCCTCAGTAGGCTTAGGACGGGGCTCATGAGAAGCTAAATGGTGACTTGGCGCCCTGCCTCCAGCGGACTTGCGAGCAGTGAGCTTCGTGCGCGCCATTTGTAGCAAAAGTTACAACGTAAGGGGAGAATCATTTAAGGGATACGGAATTTAATTAGTCGGGACAATCATATTTTAAAGGAGGGGGTAATGCAAGAAAAGCCATGTATGCTTGAACATGATGCATGCATGATTCGTACGTCCTCACAAACCTAGAAAAATTTAAAGGCTAGCGAAATATACGGTGGCATGCATACGTTCTCTCGTGTACGGTAGCTAGTCGATCTACAACGATACGTTGTTAGTGTACCTGCAGAAAATTTCATTTCAGCCCAATAATTTCCCAAAATGCATAAAAGCAAGCAGTAAACTAAATACTTTCATACATACATCCCCCGATGCATATACTCTAGTATCACAGCTACCCGTCAGAGATACCCACATTTAAGTACTCTCATAGATACATGATTGAACATGTAAGTATGCGAGCAACCACAACTACTCTCCCCTAGACCGATGGTTGGACGGTCATGCTCTCACAACTCGCACTTACCAGAGCGTAGAGGTATTTGATCCAAACATTACCACCCAAGCGGATGTCATCCATACAATAGCACGTCGTATGGACGACGAAATAGAAACAAGCAGTAACCCCCAAGTTAGTACTTAATAAGCCACCTAAGAGTCCTTATTTGGGCATAAGGGATATGACCACTGGCAATACTTAGTATTTAATTTAGGATTTTCACAAATACTTTTGTTTTAAATACACAAATAACATGTTTAGTGTTGAATCTTGCTCTGATGCCAGCTGTAACAGAACCGACCAAATCATAAGAACGTAAGTACAAAAACAATCACCTAAAGCGATCAAATTCCTGTACTTAAGCTTCCATAATCCCGGTAGTCCGAAAATCACGAAGGATTTCAACCAACTCTCGACATACAAACCAAGATCATAGTGATTCAACACAACACATCATCCGTTACAACATTTCATAAGTAGCATTCAGAATACATCCATCAGAGTTCAAATAAAATATTACAAACCAAGTTTAAATGCGTGGAAGCAACATAGTTTAATGCATAACTTCATAGTTTCAAATACATTGCCAGATCTGAGTCATGTCCCACAAAAGCATTATCAGGTACGAGAACTAGTAGAGACCACGCCCAACGGCCTAGTCTTCATCCCCAGCTGGGAGAAGGCAGTACTTGCAGCAACCAAAGAAGAACTGGTCATCTGCAATAGGTGGGAGATAAACCCTGAGTACGATAAGGTACTCAGCTAGACTTACCCGCCAAAAACCAGAAATAAAAGACACCAAGGATCATGCAAGGCTTTTCAGGTGGGCTAGCTGGACACAGTTGCATAAAAGAGCTTATGATTATAGTAACCAATTTAAACTTAGCATCAAGCTTATCATCATTTACCTGTCCACTAGATTAGCACCTGTACTAGAGCACTCACTTATTAGGAGCAAACAATATTAACCATAGCAGGTATAATAAGGCTATCATCATCACATCATCATTTCTAAACCATTATGTTACTTAGTGCATCTACATTGGAGATAAGCCCGTCAAGTTCTCACTAACCGGGAGAGACGACGATTCGAATCGAATTACAACTCAGCTGAGGGGGTATTCCTAACTCTCACCCTAGCATACTTTGCAAGGGTAGCCATGGGTCACCTTTAGAACAACTCAGGAACCAAATTCGCGGGTTCGATCAGCGCCAGCACTCTCAGGGATTACCCTTCTGCCAGGATGATCAAGACTTTTAAATCACCTGCCCTTGGACTCACGCCTACGGCTCCCTTTCGAGGCGCACTTTATACTTATCGACTCCCGGCCTGAGGTGAGCTACTCGGCTTCGTGGTCGGTCTCTAGACCCGACCAACTAAGAGAGAGGCATGCGTTCAACATGAACAGGAAAGGCTCCAAGATTCATTCCTTAATCGACACAGACGGAGTCACTGCAAACCGGCAAGCCTCCGCCCGGTCTTCATTTCAAATTAAGACTGGTTCTTTTCCACGATAGCAAATATAGCCAACCGTGCCACATGTATATTCCTATATCTCATAGGTGACAGGAAATCACCCGACTTCTACCGCGTTTAAGCAGGGCTAAGCACTACACGAGCCTGAGCTACATAGAATTCAGGGTAACAATATCTGGACAAGGATTGGGTAACCAATGCAGCAATTGTTTGCATCCAACACCTAACTTAATGCAACAATATATATATAGATATATAATAATAATAATGTAACTGCATTTCGGAAATTAGGAGGCTTAATATGCTCTGGGGCTTGCCTTTCACAAAGTTGCACGGACGGTGATCCGGGCACTCAACGACGACCTCGTCTGGCACTTCTTCTGAAGGCTGCACCTCCTGAACCTCCGGTGTCGGCTGCTACTGCTCGCTCGGTTCCTCAAATTCCAGCAGGGTCACTCCTTCCGGTACACCTATTGCATGCCAATGCACGAGATAAATATCATGGATGCATAAGGAATCACATGATGCTCATGATGAATGAATCACAGTAAGTGTTTGACGAAAACATTATTGGACACTCGTTTACCGATTAAGAATAGCTCTATTCAAATCACTTTAAAACAGGTATCTAACTTAACTTGAAGAACAAGATCAACTTACCTAACTTGCATAACCTAATATAAAGATGCTCATCTTCAGTTAAAGGCCTAACACCTAGGAACATTACCACAAACTTAGAAATAGTAAAAGCATACATAAATCAACATTTAAAGCTTCATATGCACACAAATAGTCCCTTAATTCAATCACAACCAGAGTTCTACAAATCCAAATGACTTGCAAGAGGACATTCTGGAAATCTTATGAAATTCTCTACAATTCATTTGTAAACATCAAAGCATGATTCTTAAGTTAACCAAATCAAATTCCAGTAAACCTAGAATTTGTCCCGCAATGACAGGGTTACTAACTTAATTATTTAATGATGATGCAAAAGCCTAATTTGACCAAACCAAGTTTACCAACTTGTTACACATACCAGAGGAACACTAGAAAGTATAATGCCAATTTCTAAATAAATCATTTAATATCCTTTTCTAATTTATTTAGTTAATTAGGTGATTAAAGCAACATATAGTAAAACTATTCATAAAAATTTACAAAAATTACAGTAGCTATCTCATGCTTCACATAGACTACCATAAAAATTTCAAAGCCATTGAGCAAGCAGAACTTGCTATACCCAAAATAACAGATGGCATGTCTATTTTTAGCATAATTAGCAAACCCTAATGAAAAATGTCAAGCTACAGATTTCACATTTTTCTAGTATCATTCAAGCATAAGAACCTTACTCACCAAATTTTACTTATACTGGATTTATAGAAAAATTATGAAAATTCACACAAGATCCATCTATTGATAAAAAGAAATTCTATAACTCAACAACTATACATGCACTAGCTCTGAAATTTTAACCAGAGCTTCTACTCAGCAATAATAGATTACCCACAAAATTTCATAATTTTTGGACCATAGAAACTCAAGATAAAATTCAAACAAGTTTGCATGTATCCAAAAACACATTTCAAAGTCCTATTTAATTCATCCAGAATTTCTAAAACATGTGCCCATATAATATTTTTATTAAATACTAGACATTATCATGAACTCAACAAAATTGGAACCATAGCATTTGGATCTACCAACTAGGAAATTCATATTTTTGAATCATGCACACAAATCTGTGAAAACAAAATAAACAAAACAAAGCAAGAAATCCTTTCACTGCTGTTGGGCCGGCCCGAAGGAACGGCGGCCCGCGAACAACGCTGGCGTGGCCCAAGACGCAGCGCGGCCCACGCTGGGCTCCCGCCTCAGCCACGGCGACTGACGGGAGGGGCCCGCGCGTCAGCGAGACAGGCAGGGGAGCGGAGGAAGACGACGACGCAATTCGCCACCGGTGGCTCCTCCGGCGAAGGCAACGGTGCCAACAGTTTCGTCTCACCCTAGCGGACCTAGGGGAACCATCTATTGCAGCAAAAGACGCAGCTAGAGGAGGTAGCGATGGCCACGGCGGTGCTCGGTCACAGCATGCCCGGCTCCGACGAGGCTGCGACGTCACGGCCCTAGTGGCTCACTCAATGAGCTTCAGCGTCACATACAGAAGCTAGCGCAAGGGAGAGAAGGGGCGATAAGGGGCTCGAGCAGCACGGCCACATGCGAGCTCGGCCGGTGGCGGTCATGGCAACCCGGTGGAGCCGCACTCATGGTGAGAGCTACCTGAGGCGAAAATGGAGTGGCGGTGGGGTCGAGGACGTGGAGAGGCTCACGATGGTGCTGTGGTTCAGAGGAATCGGGCAATGGCGCTCGGTTTTGGTGGAATTGGCTCGGCGGCATCACAGTGTTCTGGTCGCCGTGCGTGCGGAGGAAGGGGACGGCAGTGAGAATGGCGAGTGCGTCGGGCAGGTGCGCGGGGTGCTCAAGACGCGGCTGTCCATGCCAGGGCGTCCACGGCGCGTGGCCTACGTGCTCAGGCGAGCGGTGACGGGTGGCGCCATGCGGCCAGCAACCTCTGAACCGGTCGGCCACAACGCTACTGAACTGTTTCAGAAAAACACGATTCAGTGATCCCGATGATGACTGACAGAGCAGGTTTGATGGTGATTAGCTCCTAATCCGTGATGATCTAGACTATGCCATAGTTAACAAAGTTGATCATCTATATGTGAACTACAACTCTTTCCATTGGAGCTCGAGCTGGTTTGGATTTGTTAGGGAGATACAAGGTGACAAAGTTGAGTATATGAAACTGCAAAACACTTAAGGACTTAGAAAAATTTCTAAGTCTGAAATCAGCATGAACTTCTAACTTGTGGGCCATGTTTGAGCACGTTCTAGCCATTTTCATGAGTTGGTCATAAAACAACTTTTGTTCCTTGATAAATTTGCTACAACTTTGGTAAAGAGTGCACAGCCATGCAAGATTTCTAAATTGGTCTTTTGAAATAGTCAAACAGTGAGACTCTGGAGTCAATTCAAGTCAAACCTCCACTTGAGGGCATTTTGGTCATTTTGATCTACATGAACAATGTCCCAACAAGTAACCTAAGTATAGTTAAGGTGTAATAGACCATGATCAACCACTTTACAAAATTGTTATACCACTTCTAATGATCACATGTGATAAAGAAAGTAAAAACAAGCAATTCATTCATATGTTTCAATTCCATGTTTCACATGTTTCAGGACCTTGTGGTTATTTTATACTTGTCATACTACTACCATGTTGCCATGTTTCAAAGTATGAGAGTTTCATGTTACATTCACATGTTGCACTACTACCACTCTAAGCAATCAAGCATGAAACACATACAATTTAAAATGTTGCATATGTATGTTTCAATGATAATGGCATGATGACATAGATAATGCACATGTTTATGAAATGACATGCAATTTAGTGGAAGCCTAAACACCTAGGGTGTTATAATTGTATGACATTCTCAAGTCTCTCAATATATGTGATATTTGTGTATCCTCACCAAGGCAATGAAAATGGTATGCCTTTTTCTTTTCCTACCACTAAGGCTTATGTGGAGTTCATAGGTAGGGAGAAAGCTAGAGCATACTTGCAATGCTTATCTTGTAAATTCAAACCTTGGATCCAAAGAGAGTTGAGTTAATCAAATCAAGATGTGCATGTGTGTGGATGTATGGTGGATATATGTGGTGGCTAACCTAATTCTACTTTGCTCCATGGAAACTTATCTCTCTTTTGAAACTTGGAAACACTTGCTAGAGAGTAGGGGCTATCTAATTCATCTCTCTTTTTTTCAGGCGGGTATCTAAGTACCCATTGTTTTAGATGTCTCAGACACTTGTCCATTTTTTAACTCTTTTTTCTTCTTTTTTTATGAATAACTTTTGCATAGCCCCATGCCTCTTTTCTACAACAAAACTTTTGAGAGATAGCAAAAAAACTTAGTATTTATTTAATAGATGGAAAACCTAACAAACATGTTTTTGGAGTTCACTCCCAGTGTAGGAGTAGAACATTTTTTGGGTGGATCTAGATGGAAAGCATGTTTTTGCGTACTCTCAATATAGGAGCAATAGGTATATATGGTGTGTATGTGATCTTGATTTTAAGAGCATGACAAATCTCTCATAAGGGTCAACAAAGCTTGACACAACTCAATGCAAAAGCAAGCAGCATATATGTGGAAGTTTTCCTAGCCTAAATAACATGTATGGCTCTGGTGGGAATTCAAGCTTTGTCATACAAGGAACTCATCATGTAGATTTTTTGTGTTTTTCAAAAGATAAATCTCTAGAACTTTAGTGTCACTTAGAACAAGATAAATAGTAGCTCAGACCTTCTCATATCATATCCGTCAATTACCTAGACTTAGATCAAGCATATGCTACCCACGAGTTTCAAGTTCAGAGTAAATTCTTATATCAAAACAGTCGTATCCAAAACTCGAGAGAATTAAGGCTGAAAACTAGGTACTTAAAAGGAACTACAATGGAGTAACTATTCATCATTTCCATGTAAGAGTTTATTCTAAGTCCTCTTTATTTTATTCAACTCTTAAAAACAAATTAAAGCAAACTAGACACGCCTTTTATTTTGTTTTTAATTTTACTAGATCACACATTATTACTATAGCTATATATATTTATAAAGATAACTTTTTATTTTGTTTCATTCATCATTTTTTTAACTATTGAAAAGAAACTAAAATCTAAAACAAAAGGAGAAAGAATACTTACCTAGATACACGGGAGTGCTTCTCCTCGAAGCTAGCTCTTTCGGTGAGGGTTCAGTGTTGCAAGTCTTTTGATCCAGACTTCTCCTTGTGAAGTTCATTGATCGCGTACCTCGGTTTGTTCCGAAGACGAAGATTCTTGTGATGACGCCTCTAATGGTGATGTCTCCTTCTTTCACCAAACCCGTCTTGATTTTGAGTTTTAATTTTGGTTTGACAGGTTTAGAACCTCCACTTGTAGAAATTTTGAGAATCGACTGTTCTCCCCCACGTTTTGCTTGAAGTGTGTCCTGCCCATAAGACAGGGTAGAGATCAAGTGCATGGGCTCTATTGGTGGGAAAACACCAACAGAACCCTTAGGCGCATTGAACAAGATGAAGTTGAGGTTATGTGTTGTGTTCAATTATATCATAGGTGATAAGATCAGAAGATTGAGCATGAATGTAGCATTTAAGTTTATTTGGCAGAAAGGGTTGAATTGCTTAACCTATGGAAGGATTGTCTATCTCTACATAATGTATCAATCTTTACATGATTATGACTATCATCTTCCAGAGATAAGATGCACAATGTTTTAACTCATTTGGTTAAGACTATGAGATCAAGAAAATGGTGCTAGTAACAAGCCTAAAGAACTAAACATGTTGAGTTAATCAGATTGGATCAAGTAATGAAGTTGTAACCCAAACATGTTTGTTTCTTATTTATGTGCATACCAGAACCAGGGAAAAACTTTTTTTTAAATAATGACCATTTACCTTAGGCTGTTGCCTTTGTCATTGTAGCATGATGACACCATATGACGAAGGGTAGATGACACGTGATGATCCTTCCTTTTTGCTTGAAGTTTTCCTTTTTTGGCTAGCCTCGCATCTAGAGCTGTTCATGAGCTTCTTGTCTCCTAGATTGCACCCTTTCTTTCTCATCCTTTTATCATGCCATCTTTCTGCTCTTCGATCTTTTGACACCTTGTTAGACCTTTTGCCTCACTCATTGTTTTATGCCTACAAAGGATTAGTGGGCAACACATACCCGAAGGAATATACAATTTTGAAACACGGGTTGTTTGTCCATAATTTTGTAATTTCCCTCTATGCTAATGAAAAGATGGTTTTGAGATTACTTTAGTATAGAGATTATGTTTTATACAATCATGGCTCAAGGCAAAGGTAACTTGTAGCAAAAGACAAAGTGAATGAACTTTGGTACTTACAGTTCTTTCATCCATGTTGAATGAGGTATGTAGTTCTTACATCTATGATGAATGAGCTATGTCTTCTTGTGCAAAGTTATTGAGGTTCGTCTTGTGCCTTGCTTCATTTCCAATTTGAATTCATCTCGTGACTTACCAATATTGAATTAAGATTTTCCTGCATGGGGTTAGTTCAACAAAATGACCAGTATCTACTATAGCATATTCTTGGTTCAAAAATCAAACTAGACACCTTGTCTAATTTAATCTAGGAAACCATTTTAACCTAAGCACCACGCTTAATTTAAAAAAACTTTGAAAGTAAGATCAACATTCCTCAACTAAGCACCATGCTCAATTCATGAGATGTATGAACATACTTCTAACCTTGAATATACTATAGTAACCAAAGGTGGCATGAAAGCATTATAGAGATTTATTCAAATAGAGATGAAAGAGCATGATTGTTGTTTAGCAAATTGAACATGGCTTAAAGGTAGAGACAACCAAGATGAATTAGCAACATGGCATAAGATTTTTTCATAGAAGTTCATCCCCCACACTTGAATTTTTCAAAGCAGAATCATGTTTAGATGATAGAACTCTCATGTGTGAATGTGATTCAATGTTGCATGATAATTGGTTGAACATACCTTGCGTCGTCATCCTTCATTCTTTTTGTTTCAAACCTAGAATGGTTAGTGACAAAAATACCCAAAGGAATATTTTCACAATTATAATCTATGCTCATTTCACAAGGGTATCACAGCAGAAAGTGAAAACTCCTATTATCTCCCAAAAGTGCTTGTTTTAGGACAGAAGCTCGTCCTTGGGAAACCTTCGAATTGTGTTCCAAATTGGTGAAGTGGTTTTCCCTCCAACACCAACCTTTTTATACCTATCTCAAGATTCATGCCAATGAGATTTGCAATATTTATGATAAACATATGCATCTACAACCACCCTTTCAAAGTCTTTATGAACAGGAAGCATGAGGGGGTTGAAGATCTCGTGTGTGGCAATGTTAGAGAGACCAATTGATTCAGGAGATTTCTCATGTGAGCATGGATTTGATGAGGTGTTAATGAAGTAGCTTCCATGCTCGCTGATCTAATCTTCCTTTTCAAGCTCCAAGGGTGTTTCTTCATGAATGTCCATAGGCGAAAATATTATCTCCATCATTCCATGCCTATGACTTTCATTGGTCATTTTATTGTCCAAGATTTCCCTTGGATTGGTGATTCTCGTGTTGGTCTTGTCTAAGGCTTCATCTAAATTTGGATGGGTTATGTTTATTAAAGAGGTTGATTTAAACTCACTGTTTGGATTTAAACCAAATTTGGATTCTAACAATAAGGCTTTGTCCTTGTCCATCCATTCTTTAGCAACGGCATATGTGTTCTTAATACATTTCGGCCATTGTCGTTGCTCTTCTTGGTCATCCTTGTGGTCTTCATGGCTCCTATACTTCAGTTGTATTAATGGATTTCTAGGGTCATCATAAGACTTAGGAGAATGAGCATAAGAGGGATCATCAGGGTCAAGGATGTGTTGAGAGATGGGTTCAGATAAGACATCTAATATGGGCATAGAAGGAGAGAGGATAGGAGTAGCTTCTAAATGGCTTGGTTCTCCTTCTATGGCATCACTAGACATGCCATCCTTGAATTCTTCCCACTGTCCTATATGGGAATAAGGACGCTTTCTAAAAGATCCTTTCTTGAAAGGATTTGAATTATATTCGCTCGAAGGCTTCTTATGAGAATTTAATGTTCTCCCAAAATTAGCACCAAAGAGGTCATCTTTAATTTCAACAGGGATTTCCAAAGGTGAAATTCCTTCTTTTCTTGGAGGATTTTGGGGTATTGATGGTTTGGAATTGATAGCTAAATCTTAGGATCGAAGTGGTTGTGATTTGGCTATCAAAATTTCCTCTTCTTGTTCGGGAGAGGATTCCTTCTCTTCTTCGAGGAGTTTATTATGAATGCTAGTGCAGGAAGTCTTTCCACTAATGCTATCAAGCATAGTCCTTGCTTCACTAGAAGATAAATGAAGGAAAGCTCCTCTAGAGGCTGCATCAAGGGATTCCCTGGAATCCTTGCTAAGACCCATGTAAAAATATTGAAGAAGTACAGGGTCTTGAATGGCAAGGTCCGGGCTAGTGATGATGAGTTCATTAAAATGATCCCATGATGTACCAAGAGATTCTTCTTCTAGTTGTCTAAAATTTAGAACCTCTTTTTAAAGGCTAACCACTTTAGAGATGGGAAAGAAACGTAAACAAAATTTAGAGCATAACGTTTCCCAATCTCCTTGCATACTTCCTTTGGTTTGACTGTACCGATGTTTAGCTCTTCCCGTCAAAGAGAATGGAAACAACTTCCATCTTAAGGTCTTATTAGACATGCCAGCGATACACAAGCATGCATAGATCTGTTCAAATTCTTGTAGGTGTGAGTATAGGTTTTCATTGCCTTCTTCCGAGAAGGATTTATCCCGAATCAGTTTTATAAAATATAGGCACAACTCATAACCAGGGGTTATGATAGGGTCTGAGGATTCTGGTGGCTTTAGGCTTGCGCTCATGAGTTTAGCATATTAATAGATAGGAGTGGAATCCTTGCTAAAAGAAAAATTAAAATAAAATAAATAATAAAAGATAAAAGGCTAATCTAGGCTTGTAGTTAATTCAGCAATCGTTTCTCCAGCAATGGCGCCAGAAAGCTTGTTGGTATATATTAACGTACATAGATAAATCAGCAAGCTTACTGATACCGCTGTAGCTTTCACCCGGAGGTACTCTAAGTATCGTATCCACAGGGAAATGTGTGAGACTAACTATGGTCTAACTTAACTAGGGGTAGCAACAAGGTTAAGATAAATAGGAGCGTAGAGAGGATAACTAAGGTTCTCTAGTTCTAAGTTGGGTAAGCTTATGTCTTATACTGTTCAACTGGGACATTACTAGGCAAAGACACTAGCAGAGGATGCATTCCTTCGCAACCATGTCCTACGTGCGCCTACAAATGGGAGGTGGACTACAAAGGATCAACGAAGCTATATAGTACAGGCTATATAGAACTTATGTCACTCACGCGATCTTCCACCTTCCAGAATGCAGGGTCCAACCACGATTAACCCAAGTCTAAGCGCTACTCTTACACTTACGATTAATACTTTACTCCCCTATGTAGGGAATAAAGCACTCAAAAGAGTCGCAAACCTGATGAACAATATAAACAAGATGCTTACTTTAATCAGAAGTTAATTACCAGAGAAATCTCAGAAGCAAGCTCAGGTAGAACTTGAATCCGCCAAGGTACAAGCAGTAGAGAGAGCACCCACAGGCCGGCACCTCCTCCAAACTCTTCTCTCACTCTCTATCTCACTATTTCTATTTATAAGACTAGATCCTATGGAGGACTAATCTTCTCTTGATAGCTGGCTCTGATCCTCATGATATAAATTAGGGTTTTAGGGATGCCTCAGGGAGGGGGTACATGGCTGGTTATATAGGCTAGAGCATCCATTGTGAGCCCTTGGAACAAACCGACTTCAAGGACAGCGTAGATGCAACCTAGGAGGTGGTGGAGAACCGACTTAGCAACGAGGGGCTGACTGGTGGACCCCAAGCGTTGGGCGGCCTGCATGTGGGGCCGGTTAGCTCCACATGTCAGTGTCTTAGGCCCTGCTTTGGCGGAGAGCCTCCCGGAGTCTTCTAGAGTCTTCCCACATTGGTTTCGCTACGGAATTACGCGATTTCCTTAGATGAACCCTGCTAAAAACCCTGCTGAAAACACAGATTCACCAAAACTCATGGAATTTATTAGTTTACACCCCTATACCTATGTTTGGTGATGGAATTAAGTATATATGTAGGTTATGTTGATGGTTTATAATTGATATTAGTGACCATCAACACTTGGTTAGATCCTTATCAAGGGCTGCAACACACAAGGTACCAAGCTCTCCAAGATGATGGAGCAGCTGGATCTCCTCCTTGGTGACTCAAAACCTTCTTCTTCTTGCCTCCTTCTTCTCCTAGCTCCTTATGGCAAGGGTGAGAGGGCCTCTCCCCCTTCTAACCCCTACCTCTTGTGGACAATGGTAGCTTCGGGGCATCCCATGGCTAAAAGGCGGTGGCTTTACACATCACACATCAAGGTTGTCTCATCCGTGGGGTTTTGGAACCTCTACCGGCTAGAGGTGGCTAGAATAGGGTGGCGCCATGGTAGGTTCCGGCCATGGTGACTGTGCAGGTGCACATGGTTTGGTGTGGAAGCCAAAGGCTTGGCCTTTGCCTCTCCAAGGTGGAAAGAACGTGGTGGTGGCTATGGCAAGCTTGTGATAGCGAGCAAGAAGGGAGGGTCCAGGGTGCTCACCACGGTGGCATAGGAGATAGGCTACCAGTGCAGTGATGAGTCATGGTCATGGCAAAAGAAAGCAGTGTCATGCCAAGCCATGATGGGGAAGAAGATGATCGGCGGCGTCCGTATCTCTGGCGACCATGAACTGCTTCGGTGGCATGGTCCTCCTTCCCTCCTTCTTCCTTCTCCTCATTGGCTCAGTTTGGGTTGTGGGTTGCCACAAAGTGGAAGCGGGTGGTGAAGGAAAGGTGCTAGGGCTCTAGGGCAGCCCTTTTATAGGTGGGCATAGCCATGGCTAGGTGGTGGATGGTGGGGAGAGGTGGAAGGCCACATGTAGGGTGGATAGGGGCTCTAGGCTATAGTTTTGGAGCTCGGCGGGAGGTCGCGTGTGTCTGGGCGCTCCCAATTTGAATTCCTCAGTGGTCAAGGCAAGGACAGGGTGGTGTTAGTAGCTGGGGCCCTGGTAGCGACGTCATGCGGCACGGGTGCGAGCTAGGGGTAGGCATAGACACCGCCGATCATGGACATGGCATGCATCCGCACGTCCGTCGCCAACTGCCTGAGCATGGATGGCTGGCGTGGCCTGGCCGGGGAAGATTCCCTTCCTGACGCGCTCCTTTGCCTTGGCGCAAAAGCAAAGGGCAGAGGAAGGGGATGACAAGGTAGGCCCACTCATCAATGGCAGTGACAGAAGATGGCGGCGGCGTTGGCGTGACATGGGCAAGGTCATGGGCTATGTTGCTAGGCCGCATAGTCACGCACGTGCGAGCGCGGGCGTGGGGCTATAGGTGCTAGGCTATGCAGGTGAAGCAGGTCGGCGGGGACACTGGCCAGGGCCAGGCCGCCTGCTGCTGCTAGGCTAGTTTTCCTATTTCCATTTCTTTCCCCATCCTAAACCCTTTTCTATTTTCTATTCTAAGCCTTGGGCTCCAATGTATGTATACATGTGTTGCCATACATGTATACACCCTTATGAGGTCCACTAGGGGTCAACTACGGTATTGCGATCAATGCCAAGGGTTGGCAACACACACAAGTTTAACTCAAAAGTTTAGTTGATTTTATTGCATCACGTAAAATCGAGAAGAAGCAACTCACATGTTGTTTAAATGCAAATGCTCAAACATGCTACATTGGGATCTACTTGTGCAACTACAAGGGTGGTTTCCTAACATGCACACTCACCATGCATGGGTTTGTTTAGAAAAAAATTTAAGGTGTGATTTTTGGGTATTTGAAAACCTGGGTTCTTATAGTCCTCCCACCTCACAGGAATCTCATCCCAAGATTTAAGATCTGATGTACCTTTCAAAGAGGTAGGGGTAAAGCATCCAAAGTTCAGACTCTTTCTCCTAGGTGGCCTCTCGTTCAGTGTGGTTGCTCCACTGAACCTTGCACATTGGTATAGTGATGTTTAGTGTATGCATGTGTGCTAGATTTCAAGCCTCGCCAAGAGAAAGTCATTTGAAGGCAACAAAGAGAATATTGAGGTACTTGAAGCATACACAAGATGTTGGATTGTGGTATCCCAAAGGAGAAAGATTTGAGTTGATTGGATATTCGGACTCCGATTATGTGGGATGCAAAGTTGAGAGAAAGAGCACATCGGGCACATGTCATCTATTGGGAAGATCACTTGTGTCTTGGTCATCAAAGAAGCAAAATAGTGTCGCACTTTGAACCGCCGAAGCTTTGTGACAATGAGAGTGTCGTGACGCTCACCAACAACCTAGTTCAACATTCAAGAACAAAGCACATAGATGTCCACCATCATTTCATAAGAGATCACCAATAAAAAGGGGACATTTGCATTGAAAGTGTGGACACCGATGATCAACTTGCCGATTCTTCACCAAGCCACTTGATGAGAAGAGGTTTTGCAAGCTAAGGAATGAATTGAACATACTTGACTTCTCAAATATGTGTTGATGCACCCCCATTTATGACATGCCTCTCCTTCGAGCAAAGCAAGGTAAAGTTGATTGACATGTCATTCATCCATTGATAAGGACTTGTGTAGTGCATCTAGTCATTCCTATCATGTCTTAGGCTCATTCATGAAAATCAAATGAATTTGATGCTTGTATGGTACCACTATTGCTTATATGCTTGAAATGATCTAGTGGTAGCATATGACATGTTTGTGGGCTTGTGTACCTAGTCTTTCATCTAGAAAATGTGCTATAAGTGTTTAACTCAACATGGTGCATGATAACCCTTATTTGGAGGTGTGAAGAAGCTTGCCTTGGATCAAACCAAGTTAAATATCCTTTGCAAGTGATCTAGATTGAACCAAATTGGGAAAATGATCCACACTTCACATGGTTTCACCCCAACCTATCTAAAATTTCAGCTCACCTTTTGTGCTAATTGTTGACAAAGGGGGAGAGAATTCACAAAGATACTAAAGGTAGGGGAAGCAAACAAATGAAACAAAATTGCAAGGGATCAATTAAAATTTTTGAAGCACACAAGTAGGGGGAGCAAGCTCATAAACTTGTATGTTGCATTTTAATGTGTATTACATATGTTTGCTTGCATGGCACAAGTTCTTAAATTCCCTATCCATGCTTGTGTGGTGTATGCTAGTAGTAACTTGAATGATGAAATGAAAACTAGCATGCATAGGAAGAGTAACTATACTTGTGCTTATCATGTAAAAACTAGACCCTTTCATATAATGCTGATCTCATAGGGTTTTCTAGTTTTTGTGAATGTCTAGTTACTAATGGTGCTAAGGATGGTGTATATTGGCAACTCCGATTGGTATCATGCTTCAAAGGTCCAATCTTTACACCTTAGCATTATCAAGAGAATTCACAACGAGTTTGAAACAACCATCAAGAAAGTGAGAAGTGACAATGGTAGTGAGTTCAAGAATACAAGAGTTGATGATTTGTGTGATGAGTTTGGAATTAGACATCAATTCTCGGCCAAGTACACTCCACAATCAAATGGTCTTGTTGAGAGAAAGAATAGAACACTCATTGACATGGTAAGATCAATGTTGAGTGAGTACAATGTGAGTCATTCGTTTTGGGCCAAAGCAATCAACACGGCTTGCTATTATAGCAACCGACTCTATTGTCACCCCATGATGGAGAAGACACCTTATGAGCTATTGAATGGAAGAAAGCCCAACATAGCATACTTTCGGGGTTTTGGTTATAAATGCTACATATTGAAGAAAGGCACCAGATTGAGAAAGTTTGAAAAGAAATGTGATGAATGTTTCTTGCTTGGTTACTCCACTTCTAACAAGGCATATAGAGTTTGGAATTTGGCTAGTGGTACCCTTGAGGAGGTTCATGATGTGGAGTTTGATCAAACAAATGGTTCCTAAGAGGAAGATGAGAATCTAGATGATGTCAGAGGCACTCAATTGGTCAATGTAATGAAGAACATGGACATTGGTGATATAAGGCCTAGAGAGGTGATTGATGTTGAAGATGACAAGAATCAAGTTTTCTCTAACTCAAATGTGCAAGCTAGTGGTTCTCATGATCAAGCTCAAGCAAGTACTAGTGATGACAAAGTGCAAGATCAACAACAATTGGCTAGTTCATCATCTCAACCAAGTGATCAATCAAATACAAGCAATCAAGTGCAAGTGCTCCAACCAACCAATGTTGCAAGAGATCATCCATTGGACTCTATTATTGGTGATATCTCTAGAGGTGTACAAACAAGATCTAGATTGACATCATTTTGTGAACACTTCTCATTTGTCTCATCCATTGAACCAAAGAAGATAGATTAAGCTTTGAAGGATGTTGATTGGGTGAATGCTATGCATGAAGAGTTAAACAACTTTACAAGAAATCAAGTATGAGAGTTAGTTGAGAGGCCTAAGAATCATAATGTGATTGGAACAAAATGGGTCTTTCGGAACAAGCAAGATCAAGATGGGATAGTTGTAAGGAACAAAGCAAGATTAGTGGCTCAAGGTTACACTCAAGTTGAAGGTCTTGACTTTGGAGAAACATACGGCCTGGTTGCAAGATTGGAAGCAATTAGGATCTTGTTAGCCTATACTTGTGCCCACAACATCAAGTTGTACCAAATGGATGTGAAGAGTGCATTTCTCAATGGGTACATCAATGAGCTTGTGTATGTTGAGCAACCTCCTGGTTTTGAAGATGAGAAGAAATCCAACCATGTCTACAAGTTGAGAAAGGCTTTGTATGGATTGAAACAAGCACCAAGAGCATTGTATGAGAGATTGATGGATTGCCTACTCTCTAAGGGATTCAAGATGGGAAAGGTTGACACCACTCTCTTCACTAAGAAGTTAGGAAATGACTTATTTGTGTTGCAAATCTATGTTTATGATATCATATTTGGATCAACCAATCAAGATTTTGGTGAGGAGTTTGGAAAGATGATGACAAGTGAGTTTGAGATGTCCATGATTGGAGAGCTTAGTTACTTCCTTGGTCTTCAAATCAAGCAAATGAAGAATGGCACATTTGTGAGTCAAGGCAAGTACATCAAAGACATGCTCAAGAAGTTTGGAATGGATGATGCTAAAGCAATTAGTACACCAATGGGGACAAATGGAAGTTTGGATTGTGATGATCGTGACAATATGGTGGATCAAAGGATGTATCGGTCTATGATTGGAAGCCTACTCTATGTGACCGCATCAAGGCTAGATGTGATGTTTAGTTTATGCATGTGTGCTAGATTTCAAGCCTCACCAAGAGAAAGTCATTTGAAGGCAACAAAGAGAATATTGAGGTACTTGAAGCATACACAAAATGTTGGATTGTGGTATCCCAAAGGAGCAAGATTTGAGTTGATTGGATATTCAGACTCCAATTATGTGGGATGCAAAGTTGAGAGAAAGAGCACATCGGGCACATGTCAACTATTGGGAAAATCACTTGTGTCTTGGTCATCAAAGAAGCAAAATAGTGTCGCACTTTCAACTGCCGAAGCTTTGTGACAATGAGAGTGTCGTGAAGCTAACCAACAACCTGGTTCAACATTCAAGAACAAAGCACATAGATGTCCGCCATCATTTCATAAGAAGTCACCAACAAAAAGGGGACATTTGCATTGAAAGTGTGGACACCGATGATCAACTTGCCGATATCTTCAACAAGCCACTTGATGAGAAGAGGTTTTACAAGCTAAGGAATGAATTGAACATACTTGACTTCTCAAATATGTGTTGATGCACCCCCATATATGACATGCCTCTCCTTCGAGCAAAGCAAGGTAAAGTTGATTGACATGTCATTCATCCATTGCTAAGGACTTGTGTAGTGCATCTAGTCATTCCTATCATGTCTTAGGCTCATTCATGAATATCAAATGAATTTGATGCTTGTATGGTATCCACTATTGCTTATATGCTTGAAATGATCTAGTGGTAGCATATGACATGTTTGTGGGCTTGTGAACCTAGTGTTTGATCTAGAAAATGAGCTATAAGTGTTTAACTCAACATGGTGCATGATAAACCTTATTTGGAGGAGTGAAGAAGCTTGCCCTTGGATCAAAGCGAGTTAAATATCTTTTGCAAGTGATCTAGATTGAACCAAATTGGGAAAATGATCCTCACTTCACATGGTTTCACCCCAACCAATCTAAAATTTGAGCTCACCTTTTGTGCTAATTATTGACAAAGGGGGAGAGAATTCACAAAGATAGTAAAGGTAGGGGAGTAAACAAATAAAACGAAATTGCAAGGGATCAATTAAAATTTTTGAAGCACGCAAGTAGGGGGAGCAAGCTCATAAACTTGTATGTTGCATTTGAATGTGCATTACATATGTTTGCTTGCATGGCACAAGTTCTTAAATTTCCTATCCATGCTTGTGTGGTGTATGCTAGTAGTAACTTGAATGATGAAATGAAAACTAGCATGCATAGGAAGAGTAACTAGACTTGTGCTTATCATGTAAAAACTAGACCCTCTCATATAATGTTGATCTCATAGGGTTTTCTAGTTTTTGTGAATGTCTAGTTACTAATGGTGCTAAGGATGGTTTATATTGACAACTCCGATTGGTATCATGCTTCAAAGGTCCAATCTTTACACCTTAGCATTATTTGGTAGCTATTACTCTCCCAAACTTCAAATCCATGCATATGAGCAAGCTTTCAGATCCAAACTCTTAGCACATATGTAGGGGGATCTAATAATACCAATTTGGGTTGATGAAACTTGTTCATAATCTTTACACATGGTAATATGCTTGGGCAAGCAACATGAATCCAAAAAGTTTTCATTGAATATCTTTGTAAATATGTTGTCATCAATTACCAAAAAGGGGAAGATTGAAAACCCTAGTTTGGTTTTGGATAATTGATGAAACCTAGCATCAACCTTTATCATGAGTTGCGATATGAGCTAGGTTGGTGCAATCGAAGTGATTGAGCTAGATGAGGTCCATGGAGTTGAAGGTGGACATGAAATGATGATGATCAAGCTCAACTTGGAAAAGAAAGAAGAGAAAAACAAAAACCGAGATGATCAAGGCAAAGGTATATGATAGGGTTTTTGTTTTGCACTCAAGACACCATAGAGGGTGTGAGTGACTTAGGATCGATAGCCATACTATAAAGAGCGGAAATCTTTGGCTAAACGGTTTATCGAGTGCCACTAGGTGACATGATTCTTGCATATGCATTTAGGAACCTAGTGTGCTAACCTTGACCCTTGTAAAATGCTTTGAAAAATGCTAACACACGTGCACACAAGTTCTACACTTTGTGGTTAGCAAGTTAGAAGCAAGGGTGAAGCGGTTGTGGACTTAGAAAAAGAAAAGAGGAGACTATCCACGACTGGACTCTGGCCACGGGGTGACCGGACTCACCCCGACGTGTTCGGTCAATTATAAGCGACCGTGCTGCACTAGCCGAGAGGGTCATGGAGTGACCGGACGTATGGACTAGCGCGTCTAGTCACTTCTTCGGGCGAGTGGACGCAGGGTTCAGCGCATGACTGGACACACAGGGGCCGTGTCAGGTCGCGGCTGACATACCGTGACGTCAGACTTGGGTGACCACACGCACAAGCGGTGCACTGACTGAACACATGGGCGTGTCAGGTCGCCTCTGACCTAACACATCCGGTCACTAAAAACTGGCTCTA
Organism: Miscanthus lutarioriparius; assembly: GCA_904845875.1. NCBI lineage: Eukaryota > Viridiplantae > Streptophyta > Magnoliopsida > Poales > Poaceae > Miscanthus > Miscanthus lutarioriparius. The sequence continues at coordinate 59,325,599 of CAJGYO010000005.1, forward strand.
GATGCTCTCTGGACTTGATCTAACGCCATGTGGTTTTGAGTCCAGTCATTCAAGCACCGAGTCCGGTCATAACTTAACCCTGAGGCGCCTGTTCAGTTGACCATTGGAGTTCGACGATCAGAATTCAAAGGGCGTGACACATGGCGTGTGATTGTCGACCGTACGCTGGCTCGGGCACGTCCAGTCAACCCAACCGGCGCATCAGGTCAATATTCAGAGCGAGTCCCTTGACTCTAACAGCTCTATTCATTTGGGGGACGTCTATAAATAGTGTTTGGCTAGCTCCAAGGTATCTCTCTTGCATTTTGACATACTTGATATCCTTGTGAGCCTAAGCAAACACCTCCCATGCATCTTCATCATTAATTCATCATCATAGTGAGATTGGGAGTGATTCCAAGTGAATTTTCATGAGTGATTGCATCTAGTGGCACTTGGGGATCGTTGTGGCTGTGGATTTCTTGTTTATCTTGGTGGTTGTCGCCATCTAGATGGCTTGGAGCAGCGGAGGAGCTTTGGCATGAGTTGGTGACTGTTCGTGGCTGGCTTCGGTGATTGTGAGGGGTCTTGTACCTTCCTCGGTGGAGAGCCGAAAGATAACTCTAGTGGATTGCTCATGTCATTGAGTTACCTCACTTGTGGGTAGGTTCTTGCGGTGTCCAATTGTGTGGATGAGGTTTGTGCAACACCTCTTAGTCACCAAACCACCAAGTGTTGGTCGACACAACGGGGACTAGCGTGCCAGCAAGGACGTAAACCTTGGGAGAAAAATCGGTTGTCTCTTGCCCCTTGGTATTCTCCCGGTGATTGAATTGGTATTCATCTTATGATTGGTTCACTCCTCTATGCAGCGGTATAATCACCATACTTACTCATTTTCATTCCCACAAACTAGTTGTAGCAAGCTCTTTAGTGTAGCTAGAATTGAGAGCTCGCTTTGTAGCTTAAGTTCATCTAGTGGAGCTCTTTAGTGTAGCAAGTTTGAGAGCTCTTAGTGAATAGCAACTTAGCTCTTGTGTGTGCCTAGTGATTATAGCAACTAGAATTGTTTGGATAGGTGGCTTGCAACCCTAGTAGAGCTAGAGCAAAATTGCATTACGCCATTTGTCATACTAATCAAATTGCTCTAGTGATCTTGTATATTTTTAAATAGGCTATTCACCCCCCCCCCTCTAGCCATATTAGGACCTTTCAACTGGGTGCACTCTAGTCAATTCCTCAGGTAACTCCAACTTGTATGCCAACTTGCCAATTCTCTATCATATCCAATAAGGTCCAATGAATCTTGGTGCTAATTTCCCTTTTATGTGAAACTTGATAGTGCCACGGAATGGGGAGACCTTGAGATAGACATAGTCCCTAACTCTAAACTCAAGCTCTCTCCGTCTATTTTCTACATAACTCTTCTGTCGGCTCTGGGCAATCCTTAGGTTCTCTCACACTTGGATGACTCCTTCCTCGGCATCCTTGATCTTTGCTAGGCCAAAGAATGATCTCTCTCCCACTTCTGACCACATCAGAGGGGTTCTGCACTTCCTACCATATAGGGCTTCGAAAGGTGACATCTTGAGGCTAGCCTGGTAACTGTTGTTGTAGGAGAACTCTGCATGAGTCGAACTCTTCTCCTAATCTGATCCATACTTCAGCACACAAGCTCTGAGCATGTCCTCCAAGATCTGGTTCACTCTCTCTATTTGGCCATCTGTTTAGGGGTGGTAAGCGGTGTTGTAATCTAGTCGAGTCCCGATAGCCTTGTGTAGGCTCTTCTAGAACTTGGATACCCATTGCGTTCCTTGATCGGACACTGTACTAATAGGAGCTCTATGGAGTCTGAGAATGTTGTCCACATACAGATCTGCTAGCTTCTCGACTCGGTAGTCAATTCTTACTACCACAAAGTAGGCTACCTTGGTCAATCTATCAACAATCACCCAAATAGAGTCATAACCCTTCGGGGTTCAAGGCAACCCTACTATGAAGTCCATTGATATGCTCTCCCACTTCCACATTGGAATGTCTAGGGGTTTCAGTAATCTATAGGCCTTTGATGTTTGGCCTTGATCCTATTGCAGGTGTCACATTGCGCGACATGCCCGGCATTATCCTTTTTCATGTTCTTTCACCAGAAAAGCTTCTTCAGGTCTGCATACATCTTCATGCTATCTAGGTGAATGCAAGACTTGGAATCATGCCCTTTGGCTAGGATCTCCACATGCAAGGCTGCATCTGAGGGTACACAAATCCTTTCTTTGTACTTGACTGCACCAAGCTCATCTTCACTGAACTCGGGGGCACTTGCCCTGTTCCATCAGTTCTTGAATCAGGTGGATCTCGGGGCATCCTTGTTGTGCTTTTCGAATCTGCTCTCCAAGGTTGTACTACACTCATAGTTTGTTAAGCTGACCCTTTGGTATCACTTCTAGCTGTAGCTTCTCCATCTACTAACTGAGCTCTGGTAGTATAGCATCTACGAACATGTTATGGCAATAGCTCTTGCGGCTTAATGCATCTGTGACTACATTAGCTTTCCCTGGATGGTAATGTATCTCCAGGTCATAGTCCTTGATTAGCTCTAACCATTTGCATTGCCTCATGTTCAGATCCTCTTGGGTGAAGAAGTACTTCAAGCTCTTGTGATCTGTGTAGATGTCACACTTGTTGCCAATAGGTAATGCCTCCAAATCTTCAAGGCGTGCACAACAGCTACAAGCTCAAGGTCATGGGTAGGGTAACATTGCTCATGATCTTTCAGCTATCGAGAGACATAAGCTATGACTCTCCCATTCTGCATTAGGACACAACCAAGTCCTTGTCTGGAAGCATCACAATACACCACGAAATCTTACCAAATATCAGGCAAAGCTAGCATAGGGGTGGTAGTAAGCTTCTTCTTAAGGGTCTAGAAGCTCTATTTGCATTCTGGCGTCCATTCAAACTCATTGGTCTTCTTTAGGAGATTGGTCATGGGCTTGGCTATCTTGGAGAAATTCTCAATGAAACAACGATAGTATCCAGTAAACCCAAGAAAACTCCAAATGTCTAACACGTTGTGGGGTTGCTCCCACTCTTTCACAGCTTCTATCTTGACAGGATCAATATCTACTCCCTTGGTAGTGAGTATGTATCCCAAGAAGGTGACTTCTTCTTGCCAGAACTCGCACTTGCTGAACTTGGCGTATAGTTGATTCTACCTCAACTTCTCCAGCACTATCCTCAAATGTTGCTCGTGTTCTTCAGCGGTGGCAGAGTAGACTAGGATGTCATCGATGAACACTACTACGAACTTCTCTAACTCATCCATGAATACCTTGTTCATCATGTTCATGAAGTAGGCCGGGACATTAGTGAGTCCAAATGACATAACTATGAACTCGTATTGCCCATACCTGGTAACAAAGGCTATCTTGGGAATGTCCTCATTTTTTGTCTTCATCTGATGATACCCAGATCGAAGGCCAATCTTGGAAAAGAACTTGGCATTCCTCAGCTGATCTAGCAAGTCATCTATCCTTGGCAAAGGGTACTTGTTCTTGACGGTTATGGCATTCAAGTTCCGGTAGTCAATGCACATTCTCATAGAACCATCCTTCTTCTTTACGAACAGCATGGGGGAACCCCAGGGTGAAGCACTTGGCCTGATGTACCCCTTGTCGGTCAACTCCTTGAGCTGCTTCTTAAGCTCTTCCAGCTCTTCAACCGACATGCAGTAGGGCCTCTTGGCAATAGGTCCCATTCCAGGCAGAAGGTCTATCACGAACTGTACATCCTGATCTGGTGGCATACCTGGCAACTCTTCGGGAAACATGTTGGGATACTCACACACCATAGGTACTCCATCAACTGACTCAGACTCCAATGCACACAACATCGAAATTGTTTTCCCATGATTGGGCTCACATCGGATCACGTGCCCACTCGGGTGGGTGATCTCCACAAACCTAGGTGAACAAGATATGACCCCTTGGTGTCTAGTCAGCCAATCCATCCCCAAGATGACATCCAAACCATCGGACGAGAGCAAGGTGAGGTTGGCTAGAAAGGGGTGTCCCTCAGTGATAATTCTCACTCCCTGACACTTCTTCGTGCATCTAATACCCTAGGGTGAGCTAGTATCGATAGGCTCCTTACAGGGAGTCACTAGTATGCTATGCTCTCATGCAAACTTGGTGGATATGTATGAACATGTTGCACTAGAATCAAACAATACCGAAGCCTTGGCTCCATGCACTATGAACATACCATACACCATGTCAGGGGCATCCTAAGCGTCCTCAACTGTCAGGTGGGCGAGGCGGCCACGGGTGGCTCCTGTAGAAGTCTTGTATGGCATACCCTGAGTGGCAGCCTACCTTGTGGGGGGCCAAAGCAGTCGGTGCAGCAGTCTTCATGGGGCACTTAGCAACCTTATGGCCTGGCTTGCCATAACCAAAGCAAGTGAAGGGCATGCTACTTGTAGAGGTGGGTGCAGCTGCCTTCCACATGCTAGGGTTCTAAGCAGGGCGGCTCTGAGTGAGGAGGTGGTACTTGGCAGTGAAGGTACCACCTCTATGGCTCAGAGTGGGCATGGCTATCTCCCTAAACAACATGTGGGCGAGGAAGTGAGGGCATGTGTGCATGCGGCCTCTGGGGTGTCGCGCATGGGACGTGCTCTCAAACAGGCGCTTCTTCTCCTTGTAGAGTGCGTCAGCCTCCAAATGGTCCCTCTCTATCTCCAGGGTCTTGTTCATCATCTCCCTTAGGGTGTAGCAGGTGTGACCCAAGAGAGCCAGCTTGATGCGGGTGTTCAGACCCTTCTTGAAGAAGTACATCTTCTTCTCAGAGTTTGCTCACTGGGTGCGTACCGCATCATCTTAACAAAGTGGTTGGTGTACTCGGAGATCTTCTAGGATCCCTACGTGATGTTGTGAAACTCCTCCACCTTAGCATCCATCATGCCCTCAGGTATGTGGTGCTCCCAAAAGGCCTCTTTGAACTCCTCCCATGAAATGTGAGCGGGGTCCGGGTGGGTCTCACTGAAGATGTCTCACCATGCATGTGTAGTGTCGATGAGCTGGTGGGTTGCGACTCCAACACACTCCTCGTCAGAGCAAGTGGTTCGGTCCAGCTTCTTCTCTCTTGCGTAGCCAGTCCTCGGTGGTGAAAGGATCATCGATGGAGCTATCAAAGGTGGGAGGTCTGAGCTTGAGGAAACCCTCCAGCTTCCTCTAAAAGTCATTGGGCAGTCCCCCATTGCGAAGCAGAAGGCCATGAGCCAGTGTCTCCATGAGATGCGTCTGGCAGTCCATCACCTCAGATAGAAGCGAGGGTGGTGGTGGCATGTTCTCCTCGCCAGGCTGAGTGGCTATAGGGTTGAGATGGCAGACTAGAGGGGGTGAATAGTCCTTTCTAAAATTAATCGCGCTGGCTAATCGAAATAAGTGCAGAATTAAAACTATCGATCTAGCCAAGACTACACCCCTCTATCTAAGTTATCAAGCACCTTACAAATATCCTAATTAGGCAACAAAGGTGTCGGGCTAGCTAGAGCTCACCTAACAATTCAAGCTATAGGGTCACACAAACCTATGCAACTAGTACTTCAAGCAATGGGTGAGCTCCTACACAATTCTAGTAAGCAAAATCACAAAGCTCCTAAGCTCACTAGCAATTTTCAATAACAAGGCTACACAAGCCAAATTAGACAGCACAAATTACTTAGCTACACAAGCTAAGCAATGTGACTAACAAGGTTACTCAATCCAAATTAGTCACGCAAGGGAGCTACTTCTATGCAACACAAGCAAGAAGGTAACTAGCAAGCTACACAAGCTAACTAATCACAAGAGCAACTACACAAGTACAATGTATAAGAAAGTAAACACAAGCTTGTGTAAAAGTATCGCAAACCAATGGGAAGATGATGACACGGTGATTTTTCTCCTAAGGTTCACATGCTTGCCAACACGCTAGTCCCCATTGAGACAAGCTCCAAGGTTGTCGCCCATCCTCTTGCTAGTGGTGACCCACAAGTCACACTCTCCCATATGGAGTGCTTACCACAAGCTCTAGCACTCCACGATTTCACGGCCAAATCACTTGTTCAAATATCTACACCAGTAAATCCCTTACGTGTCTTGCTTTCTACTAGAGTTGCTCTTATATTACAAAACACACAAATGGCTCTCCCAGCCTCACAGGGGTGAGCACAATACCCTCACAATCTCTTCTCTAGAGCACCGCACAAATCTTCTTTGTGTGCTTTTAACAAAATCGATCAAAGCATTTTACGAGAGACCACCACAAAGCCATTTAGGAGGTGGCAACCTCCAAGAGTAACAAGCACCACCGGCTTGCAACTCGATCACCTAGTGCCACTCGATGCAACCTCACTATGCAACACACTAGAATCATTCACACGCAATGGATTCGCACTTCTCACAAGCACAAGTGAGTTAGAGGCTTCTCAAATCAAGCACACAAGGCCAAGCCCGAGCTCCACCTCTATTTGTATCCCCAAGCCAAATCACATGATAACATAAGCCAAAGTTCCATTGGAGCCTTGGAACACATTTCTATGCGGTTATCGGACAACAACGTAATGCATCAATTAGGTTTCCACTTGACTTCTAATCACCGGACATAGGTTTAAATGCATCACGGGCCATGGCCGATTTTAGAGTCGACCTGATTTCGATGGATTAACCTCCTCAACCACTTGATTAAAGGAAAATCCACAATGCCATGTTTAACATGATGCGGAATACAAAACAGTGTAATAAGAAAAACAGTTGTAGATCATATTACCCAAATTCCAACTAAACCTATTTCGAATATCACATCCATACAAATCATATTATCGTTTGCTTTTATGAGTACAAATAGTGTGGAATTACATAAATTATTACATCGCCAATTTTCATTATTAATTAAGGAATCAAAAGTAGCATCCATTCGAATATCTCAAATTTTTGACTTGAAGATAAGATCACCAAACTTGAGCGTAGGAATGAACCCCTCAACCGTCAAACTCCTCGAGCTATACTCCTCGCCAACTCACTTGACCACGAATCTGACGGTGCCCAAAATTTATCAAGACGATTTGTATCGGCCATGGCCACTCCCACCCTATGAGCATTGCTTTGTGGAAATTGGATGCAAGTTGGATATAATCAAAAAATGGAACCTATAAGGATGGGGTTTCCTATGTTTTAGCATATCAAGTATATATATATTAATAGTTGGTCAAGTTTTAACACCATTCCCACACCCATTCCACCCCATTTCCGTCCAGAGCTCAAGGTTTTAGATCTAGAGATCGATATACCACCATCTCCTCATCATCACCACATCACAACCATACCATCGCTCGAAATTCGATAGACCAACTCCTCTCTAAGACAACTTTGTCTCATGGATCTACACTTTTGCTTTTAAGCTCAACCCCAGCCCCCCCTTTTATGTCCGAACACTCACTCCTAGGGAGAGAAGAGAAGGACTCATCTCACTATCTAGTTTAAGCGAAACCTAGGAAAGGTCCATAGCCACACAAGTCGGCATATATATCGATCGATCAACCATACACTCTGCAGAGGTTTTTACATAACCACAAGATCTCTCCTCAATCTTCTTTGTGTGCTTCTTCTTTGAGACCGACCACCGCCAATCTGGTGGCAACCTCCAAGAGTTTCCCACCGCTTGCTAGCCTAGGATAATGCCACTACCATTCAGCCCTAGTACACCCCAAGTCAGTGCAGGGGCTGGCTGGCCAAACCCGAGCTCCACCTCTATTTGTAGTCATGAACCGGGTCCACAAGGTCTCCATGAAGTCTCTCATGATGGGTGTGGGGGAATCCATCAAGCGCCCCAAATTCCATCGCACCTCCCTATTATCGAAGACATAAATTATCATCGCTATCAACCTAGCAAGATCAGTGGCAATATCCTACCAAGTAGTCCGTACAAGTCCCGCACACCATAGCATTGCTTTGTGGGGATAGTGGTATAATCAAAAGGAACCTATAAGGCTTCCAAGTATGAATCTAAGTACTAGTAAGTACTTAGGGGTGACCAAGCCGAAATATCTTCATCGTGGTTTCCATTTACCATCACCACATGCCACCACACAGCACTCTCCACCCTGGCTCCTCCCATCACTCCTGTGTTCACACCTGAGGCCACCTATATACCATTTACCCACCACAGGTAACCATTTCTAGGGGTGCCCAGGTAGCACCCCGTGGCAAGACTTGCCCTAGGCTCGTCGTATACTCCAACTTGGTCGACACAACCCTCACCCTCCACGCACCCAAGTCACACACACAGCACCCTCCCCATAGTCCAGATAACACCAGTTTCCACCACGCATCAATGTAGTACAAGCATAGTAGAAGTAATAAGCAGTGAAATATAGCAGCAAGCGTGTGACTTAGCCTAACAGCAGGGTGAGCAGGGGTAAGGTTGCATCAAGGTAAATGCCATCAAATAAGCATACTACCATGCAAGTCCTATCATAGTGTGATTATAACAATAAAGTAAAGCAATAGCAGTTCTATATTAGCGATGCGTAATAGGTGCTACGAGGTTGGGTGGGATGTGGCACATTCAGTGTAGTCATCTCCGTACTCCTCACGGTACTCTCGGTCCTCGTCCGTCTGGTTCTCCTTCGAGTCTACCAACGATCGCATTATATTCGCGTTAGCGACGTCTATCGAATAGCACAAAGAAGCAATGAAAATTCAAAAGAGCCAAATGCACTCAAACATGGGTTCATCACGTAGAGCTTGATCTTAGATGAATTTTGGTCCTGGTCTTGTATTTTTCTGAGTTCGTATGAATTAGTTATGAATTTCTAAAGTCTAAATCCATTTTTGAAAATGATAAAGGCTGATTAATTCTGGGCTGACACGTGTCACACTGTGACTGGTCTTGGAGTGGCGTATTAGCTGGTGAGGTGGTCGGAGAGGTCGCCGAGTGGTCAGAGTGGTCATCGAGGTGGTCGGTGAGATCGCTGAGGTGGTCGGAGAGATTGCCGAAGTGGTTGGAGTGGTCGCCGAGGTGGTAGAAATGGTCGCTGGGGTGGTTGGAAGGGTCGTTGGGGTCCCCGACGCTGGCGTGGTCTCATCCCCGGCATGACATCACCTCCTGACACATGGGTCCAGAGTCTCTGTGTCGCTGACATGTGGGCTCGGTCAATCGGACAACATTGACCGATCAACGGTCAACCAGGCCGGGTCCAAACTGGGTCGGTTGGGCCTAGATACGGGCTGGGCTTCGGCCCACCACGAGGTGCGCGCTGGTGTGGCCACGTCGCCTTACTGGGCCACTAACGGGCCATAGTCCACGAGCGCAGGTGAGGCATGGTTCATGGTGAACCCGCCTGCGCTGGTCCATAGATCGCAGAGCCGGTCTATGAAGGACTTGGTCCACTTACTCCTTCCCAGGGTTCGGTTCACGCGCATAAGTGCACGGACGTGTGGCCGGCGAGGGGAAATCCTCATCTTCTTCCCTAGCGTGCTTCCGTCGGTGGTGAGGTCACCAGCGAGCCCTCGCGGCGGCGCTAGCGCCCCATTAGGGTAGGCAATAGCTTCCCCAAGCCATGGCGATTGTGACGGTGGGGTCGGGGCGATGGCTAGGGCTAGGGCTTCCTAGGGCTCTGGCCACGGTGAACGGCAGCGTGGGTTCATCGGCGTGCATGGACAGGGCTGCAGTGGTAGCGAGAGCCCAGTTGGAGGAGCGTGTGAGCTCCATGGTGCTTCTACAGCCATGGCAGGCATGTTGAAGGAGCTCCTGGTGCTCCTAGTGACTCTGGCCACGGTGGTGGGGGCAAAGCGGAGGCGGTGCCGCTCCGATGAGGTGCGGTATGGCAACGCAGGGCTCCGGTGGACTTCTTCCTCGGCTAAGGTGAGCGCGGTGTGTCTTTCGTCATGGCAGAGCCAGTCGAGGTGTCAATGTCGCCTTTACCGCGACGTAGAAGACGCGGTGGTCTCACCATGGTTGTGTTCTCGGCCAAGGTGAGCGTGCCCGTGCATGCTCGTGTGCGTGCTCGGGTGCATGCTCGGGTACGTGCTCGAGTATCGCGTGTATGGCTTGCGTTGGCGTGCTCGAGCCGAGACGGCTTGACGTCGCCGCGGCGTGCTTGGCGTGTGTGCATGCGATGCGTATGCATGGCATGATCAGAGCACTCGGTGCTGGCGTTCCTGAGCAGAGGGCTCGGCATCGCCCCCTTTCTTCCCTTTGCTTCGCGTTTCCATTTGGCTCAACAAGAGGGTCATGGTGGTCCTTCTATGCTACCGGTTGGCTAAGCCGGAGCAAGAGCTCATGCTCCGGTGTGGTCCATTCATGGCGTCCGAGGGGCTAGGAGTGGTCTCAGCGAAGTGTGCTCACCATAGGGTTCATGCCGGTAGGATGGCGGTGCGGTGGCGAGGCGAGGCTATGATGAGGCGATGCAGTGCCGTGCCGAGCAGCTACGTCGTTGTAGCCGATCGGGGCGGCGCTCCTGGCTCCGGCGAGGTCCGGTTCCGTAGCGGCTTCCTTCACCTTCTTGCTTCTCCCCCCTCCCTCTCTCTCGGCTTAGTGTGTTGGTGCGAACCACATGGCGGCGGCGAGGCGTGGTGAGGCACTAGGGTTTCGGGCTCCTCCTTTTATAGGCAAAGCTCCATGCTCATCCACGGCGGATGGCAGAGCGGCTAGTGATACGTCGAGCGCATCGGATGGCCCATGGGCGTGGGGCAGTTGTCGTGGGGGTCACGTGAGCGCTACGCCAAGGGGGCAGGGTCATGCGATTTGCGTGACCTCGGGCCCGCGCCTGCTCCGCGGTCGGCTCCCGGTCGAGGAAGAGGTCGGCGTGGGGAGGAAGATGATCCTATTGCTGGGGTGGCTGACGCGTGGGGTCCAGTTTGTCAGCTTGTCCTGATGCGGTGGCGTGCAGTGTGTGACGGCTGACGGGCGGGTCCGGCTTGTCAGCGGTTGTGCGCGTGCGGGTGGCGATGCTGGGCCGGCTTCGTGGGCTACGCGCGTGAAGGGCAGGCGAGGCTCGGCTGGGCTAGCTGGGCCGATCGAGGTAGGCTGGGCTGAGCTGCTGCCTCCCTCTTCTTTCCTTTCTCTTTTATTTCTTTTGCTTCGATTCCAATTTAGTTAGAGTTTAAACTTGAGCTTCGAGTTATGTAGTGGGTCCCACAAGGTGTTTCAAATGGTGGTCAAAATACATCCCATATATTAGGGTTTATCTTAAATATTAAGTAAGTTAGTTAAACATCACATAAGGCAGAAGAATCCAAATCACAAGTGGAATTAAGGATGCATGCATGATTTGTTTATTTAGGAATTTAATTACACATGTGGCATAAAAACCAAGCTATGCTTATGATTTTAACCTAGTTAGGTCACATCTAATCCAAAACTATGGTTTGGCTTCTACATGTGTCACTCAATCATCACATAGGGTTTAAACAAAAATTTTGTAGTTGTGATTTTTGGTGTGTGGATTTTTGGGTTGTTACAGTCCTACCCCCTTAACAGAATCTCATCCCCGAGATTAGAGCGTAACATACCCTTCGAAGAGATAAGGATATTATAGCCGGAGGTCAGACTCTTTCTCCCACGTTGCTTCTCTCTCAGTGTGATTGCTCCATTGGACCTTGCACATAGGAATAGTTTTGCTTTGGGTCTCTTTGGTGTCTCTACCCAAAATACGGATAGGACGTTCCTTGTACTCAAGAGTGTCTTGAATGTCAAGTGTATCAGTCGGGATCACTTCATCGGGCACCCTCAAACACTTGCGTAGCTGGGATACATGAAACACGGGATGTACACCCGCCAATTCCTCATGTAGCTCAAGTTTGTAGGCGAGCTTTCCAATCCTCTTGCAAATCTTGTATGGGCCAACAAATCTAGGGGCAAGCTTTCCTTTCGCATGGAATCTGACAGTTCCACGTAGCGGGGATACCTTGAGATAGACGAAATCTCCCACATCGAACTCAAGTTCTCTTCTTCTTTTGTCAGCATAGCTCTTGTATCGACTTTGAGCAATTCTCAAATTCTCCTTCACTTGAGCAACTCCTTCTTCGCCATCTTGAATCTTAGCCGAGTCAAAGAACGATCTTTCCCCCGGTTGAGACCACATCAAAGGCGTCTTACAAGGTCTGCCATACAGAGCTTCAAACGGCGACATCTTGATGCTGGCTTGGTAACTGTTGTTGTAAGAGAACTCTGCATAGGGTAGGCATTTCTCCCAATCAGAGCCATAATTCAGTACACTAGCGCGGAGCATGTCTTCTAAGATCTGATTTACTCATTCAGTCTATCCATCTGTCTATGGGTGATAAGCTGTACTGAAATCAAGTTTGGTTCCGATGGACTTGTGCTGAGCTTCCCAAAATCGGGACATAAACTGAGGACCACGATCAGATACAATATTAGAGGGAGCTCCATGCAGTCTGAGGATGTGCTCAACATATAGATCTGCTAACTTTTCAGCATCGGTCTTGGTCTTAACGGGTACAAAGTGAGCAACCTTGGTCAAACGATCTACAATCACCCACATGGAATCATTGCCTTTCTGTGAACGGGGCAATCCAACTATGAAATCCATGGATATGCTCTCCCATTTCCACTCGGGAACGTCAAGAGGCTTCAGCAATCTTGCAGGCCTTTGATGTTCAGCCTTGACTCTATTACAGGTGTCACATCATGCCACATGTCCCACAATGTCTGTCTTCATGCCTTTCCACCAAAAGTGTTTCTTCAAGTCTTGATACATCTTTGAACCTCTAGGGTGAATACAGTATTTAGAATCATGGGCTTCTGATAGAATTTCCTCTTGTAGTGCTGGATCGGAAGGGACATAGATTCTGTCCTTGAACCAGATGGTTCCTTGTTCATCTTCATGGTGGTTGGTCTTGTAGCCTAGTCTCATCAGACCACAGAGATATTCGATCTCTTCATAATTGTTCTGAGCTTGATGGATGTGATCTGTGAGGTCACACTGTATGCGGAGCTCATTCAACAAGCCATGCGGTAGTATCTCAAGTTGGAAATCATCAATCTCTTCCTTGAGTTTAGGTGGTACGGATTCTGTGATCAAAGTGTGACAGTAATTTTTGCGGCTGAGAGCATCTACGACTACATTAGCTTTTCTTGAATGATAGTGAATTTCTAGGTCATAGTCCTTGATCAATTCTAGCCATCGACGTTGTCTCATATTCAAATCTTCTTGAGTGAAAAAGCACTTCAAGCTCTTGTGATCGGTATAATTATCACACTTGTTGCCTATCAAGTAGTGCCTCCAGATCTTCAATGCATGTACAACTGCTGCTAACTCAAGATCATGAGTGGGGTAACGGTTCTCGTGTTCTTTCAACTGTCGAGAAGCATAAGCTATCACTTTCCCACCTTGCATCAATACACAGCCGAGTCCTTGACGGGATGCATCACAGTAGACCACGAAATCTTTGCTGATATCAGGCAATGCTAGCACAGGAGTTGTGGTAAGCTTCAATTTCAACTCTTGAAAGCTTTGTTCGCACTCGGGTGTCCATTCAAACTCCTTAGTCTTCTTCAAAAGGTTGGTCATTGGATGGGCAATCTTGGAAAAGTTCTTGATGAACCGGCGGTAATATCCAGCCAATCCCAAGAAACTTCTGACTTCAGTCACGTTACAAGGTTGATCCCATTCTTTCACAGCTTCAATCTTAGCTGGGTCAACCGCAACACCTTCAGCTGATAGTACATGGCCTAGGAAGGCAACTTTCTGTAGCCAAAACTCACATTTGCTGAACTTTGTGTAGAGCTGATGTTGGGCTAATTTCTCAAGCATAGTTCTCAGATGAAGTTCATGTTCTTCAGCGGTGGGTGAATAGACAAGGATGTCATCAATGAATACTACCACGAACTTATCCAGATCATCCATGAAAACCTTATTCATCATGTTCATGAAGTATGCGGGAGCATTCGTGAGTCCAAAGGACACCACAGTGAACTCAAACTACCCATACCTAGTCACAAAAGCTGTCTTCGGGATGTCACTCTCTCGAATCTTCATCTGATGATAGCCAGATCTAAGATCAATCTTGGTGAAATACTTGACACCTCGAAGCTGATCAAGCAAATCATCAATCCTTGGCAAGGGGGTACTTGTTCTTGATGGTGACTGTGTTCAAGTTCCGGTAATCAATGCACATTTTCATTGAGCCGTCCTTCTTCTTAATAAACAGAACAGGGGATCCCCAGGGTGAAGCACTAGGTCTGATATATCCCTTCAAGATGAGCTCATCAAGCTATTTCTTGAGCTCGGCTAGTTCATCAACTGACATGCGATAGGGTCTCTTGGCAATGGGTCCTGTTCCCGGCAAAAGATCAATGATGAACTCTACATCACGGTCTGGTGGCATATCCGGTAATTCTTCAGGAAATACATCGGGATAGTCTCTAACCATAGGCACATCATGAACTGTCTTCTCCTCTTTTTGTGATTCTGAACCGGCTTTAAGGGCATATTGGATAGAAGTGGACTTTCTGGACTGGGGTTCACATCTAATAACTTGGCCTGATGGGTGGGTCGTTTGGACGTATCTAGGTGAACATGATATGATACCTTGGTGAATGGTTAGCCAATCCATACCTAAAATGACATTTAGGCTTGTGGAAGGTAGCAGGGTTAGGTCGGCTTTAAAGATAAGACCCTCAATGGTAAGACTCACTTCCTTACAGATGTGGGTGCACTTTAGGTCTCCTAAAGGTGAGCTGGTGATGATAGGCTTTCCACATGGGGTTACAGGTAGGTCATGCTCTCGTGCAAACTTGGATGATATGTAAGAACAAGTTGCTCCAGAGTCAAATAGAACTAATGCAGTATTGCCATTAACTAAAAACATACCGTACACAACGTCAGGGGCAGCCTATGCTTCCTCGACGTCCAGACGGTTGAGACGTCCATGAGTAGCAGATCCCTTGAACTGAGACTTCTAAGAGGCTGAGTTCTAAGGGCACTCAGTAGCTTTGTGACCCGGTTGACCACAACCGAAGCAGGTGAAAGGCGCACCGCTTGTAGGGGTTGGCGCGGGTGCCTTCCAGTTTCCAGTGCTTGGTGCAGAGCGGTTCTGTGCTGGGCGTTCATTCACAGAGCAGGAATGGTTGAAACGGCCCTAAGTGTTGTGGTCCTGAGCATAACGGTCCCGGGTGTAACGATCCTAAGCAGGGTGGGAGTATTTGGTGGTGTAGCCTCCACCACCCCTACTCGATCCAGGGTTGTCATCCCTGTTGTGGCATGAGCGTTCCCTAGATGGTGCATCTCTGCGGAACCTCTTGTGGTCACGGCCACGAAAGGACTCCTCAGGCTTACGCTTCCTCTCCCTGTACTCCTCTCCAGCTTCAGCATGGTCCTTCTCAATCTAGATGCAGCGATCCACCAAAGCACGCAGCTTGCTACTCTCAATACCGCCAAACTTTAGCTTGATGTGCGGGTTAAGTCCCTTGCAGTAATAGTACAGCTTCTCCTTCTTAGAGTTCACAACATAGGAAGGTGCATAGCATAGAAGGTTGGTGAAATGAGTAGTGTACTCAGTCACCCTATCCTTTCCCATCCTGATGTTGCGGAACTCCTTGGCTTTGGCCTCCATGATACCCTTGGGAATGTGATACTTAGTGAATGCTTCGGCGAACTCATCCCATGAGATGTTGGCAGGGTCCTCATGGGAATCACTAAAACTGTCCCACCAGGTGCGCGCTGCACCTGTGAGCTGGTGTGTGGTAGCTCCAACACACTCATCATCAGTGAAGGTGGTGAGGTCGAGCTTCTTTTCCACCTCCTTGAGCCAGTCATCGGCTACAAGCGGGTCAGGGTCGGTGCCATCATAGGTAGGTGGCCTCAGCTTTAGAAATCCTTCCAGCTTCCTTTGGAAGTCATTCTACTGACCCCCCTAGTGATGGTTTGCTCCATCTACAAGAGCTGCAAGAAGCTAGGTCTGTTGCGCCATCACTTCTGCCAGGTTCGGTGGTGGTGGTGGCGGGATGTTCTCCTCAATAGGCGGCGGGGTATTCTCCAGGTTAAAGGGTATCCCTGCACGTCCATGGCCACGGCCACGGCCATGGTTGTTGCCACCATGCCCCCCATTTGGTTCGACTAGTTCGAGGGTGGGTGCACGTCCACGGTTCATTAGGCGAGCAGACCGGCGGTTCGGCATCTACAACACGGATCATAGGAATTTTAGTGTTTGTGCCATAAGTGCTTATAATTAAGTATGATTACATGATTTTGACGATTTAAAGAAAAACATTTATACTATCCAACACTCATTACAAAGAAGCAATAAGATCCATAAGATGCAATAAGATCCAAAACATTCATTACATGGGTTTTATTACATAGCATCATCTCCAGTAGCTACACTTGAAGACTCGCGAGAATCGTACTACGCATAGTGTCTCATATTACATCTCATAAGGGGTACATCATGGGGTACAACTTATGGAAGCCACTGACATGACTCATGACCACGCAGGGTCATCTACTCTAACTCGTACACCGCAGCTGGGATACGACTGTTCTTGATCTCGATCTCCTCGTTAGACTTATGAAGTCAGGACACGTACTTCAAGGCCTCAGCGAGCTCCTCAATAGGCTTGGCTCCAGGTAGGGTAGGGCAGGCATCTAGGTTGAGGCGAGTTAGGGCTAACTCAAACTCCTCTATCCTAGGCTTCGTCTTGCTGCGAATCTCCTTGGGTAGCTGATCCCATATACCCTTCATCTCCCTCAGGCGCTTCTTGTCAGACTTCTGCCAAGCCTGCCAAGTCCTCTCACACTTGTCCTATAGGTACTCGTTTTTCCTGAGTGCCTCGATCAGGTGACCCTGGTTGTGAACAGCCTTCTTCATGAACTCCTCTAGATTCTGAGTCATGGTCTTGTTCTGAGATTGGATTTTTAGCATATCAATCCCCTTGGACCTCTCTATGTCTCCTCTGCGGTTGGACTCGGCCTTCTTGTCATCCAACTCTCTCTACAACTCCAAGACCTTGCTGTCAAGGTATCAGTTCCTGTTGCCTAGGTCGGCTATTTTGTCTTGTAAGTCAGCGACCTCGTCTCTATGGACTTCTTCACGATGGTTGAGCTCGTCATGTAGCTTGGCAACTATCTCGAGCAGACTAGCTCGCTCCTGTGCTCCCTGCGAGTCTCGCTCCTGGTACTCCCACAGAAGGGCCCGATCCTGACATCTCTTCTGCTCAAGCTGGGTCACGTACCTATCCTGCTCTAGTAGGTGGATAGTTGAGATGCGAAGGCATCTGTCCTCCTCTGCAAAGATAACTCTGTCGGCTGTGAAACTCTGCTCACTAGGGGTAAGGCTGGGGTCGAGGGCCTGGGGAAGTAGACGGAACTCTGTCGTCTTCAGGTGCTCATAGTGGTCCCTCATCACTCTGCAAAGTGCCTTGTGTGAGACAGCTCACAGTCCCTCCTCAACTATGTCCTCTATAGTCAACACGGTGAAAGCTAGGACAGAAGGTAAGGTGGTGCTAGCTGGGAACTCAACTGAGGTGACAACCGGTCCTTCGATTTCTCCTTCCTGAGCTGGCTTCCCGGTGTAGGTGACCTTGACAAGCTCGTCAGGGACTCCTAACATGACGAGAACTCAGCAGAGGGTCTGTGCAAAACCCCCGAGCTCACGTAGGTCGAAGGTAAGCTTGGCGTGGTCCAGAGGTAGCGGTCCTAGAGGCGGCCATTCGGCGTTCGTTGCCATCTGCATGTTTTAAGGAACCAGGTGTTAGCAGGTCAATAAATAGGTAAGCCTTGCATAAAAGTAAATGCAAGGTTGGTATATAACCGAAAGAAGGGTTGTTCACGTCCTATTCTATCGTCCATTTCTGAGGGTTTCGTCCTAGGGTCAAGTATGTCTCTGATACCAAATGAAGTGACCTGATTTTCGTGAAGGAAAATCCACAGCGTCGAAGTGTAATAAGACCGTTGTAGATTATATTACCCAAATTCCAGTCGAATATCACATCCATACATCATATTATCAAAGTACAAATAGTGTGGAATTACATAAATTATTACATCGCCGCATTGGCGGAATCAAAAGTAGCATTCATTCAGAATAGCTTAAAGATAAGATCGCCAAACTCGAGCATAGGAACGAACCCCTCAACCATCAAACTCCTCAAAGCTATACTCCTCAGCAGAACCTGTGTGCCAAAATTTATCAGTACGATTTGTACTGGCCACTCCCACCCTATGAGCATTGCTTTGTGGAAATTGGATGCAAGTTGGATATAACCAAAAGGAACCTATAAGGCTGGGGTTTCCTATGTTTTAGCATATCAAGTATATATATATTAATAGTTGGTCAAGTTTTAACACCATTCCCACACCCATTCCACCCCATTTCCGTCCAGAGCCAGGTTTCGATCCAGGGATCGATATACCACCATCTCCTCATCATCACAACATCACAACCATACCATCGCTTAGTCAATAGGCCAACTCCCTCTCGGCACTGTCTCATGGCCCGTAGCCCCTGGCTATGTCCGAACACTCACTCCCAAGGGGAGAAGAGAAGGACTCATCTCACTATCTAGTTTAAGCGAAACCCAAGAAAGTTCCATAGCCAACAAGTCGGCATATGTATCGATCGATCAACCATACACTCTGCAGAGGTTTTACATAACCACAAGATCCGCCTTCCTTGCTGACCATCATCAACTGGGCTGATTGCGGCCGCTTGCTAGCCTAGGATAATACCACTCTACCATTCAGCCCTGGTACACCCCAAGTCTGGTCTGGGGTGGCTGAAACTGTGAGTCATGAACTGGGTCCACAAGGTCTCCATGAAGTCTCGGAAGGGTGTGGGGGGAATCCTCTGCACCCCGTACCTCCCTCGCACTATCCGCTATCAACCTAGCAGTCGTGGCAATATCCTACCAAGTAGTCCGACCGTCCCGCACCATATAGGGCAAGTGGTACGTAAGGCTTCCCGATGAATCTGAGTACTAGTAAGTCCTTAGGGGTGACCAAGCCAGAATGTCTTCATTAGGGTTTCCATTTACCGTGCCACCACAGCACCTCCACCCTGGGCTCCTCCCATCACAGGTTCACACCCAGGGCCACCTCATATACCATTTACCCACCATAGGTAACCATTTCCAGGGGTGCCCAGGTAGCACCCCGCAGAAAGACTTGCCCTAGGCTCGTCGTATACTCCAACTTGGTCGACACAACCCTCACCCTCCACGCACCCAAGTCACACACGCAGCACTCTCCCCATAGTCCAGATAACACCAGTTTCCACCACGCATTAATGTAGTACAAGCGTAGTAGAAGTAATAAGCAGTAAAATATAGCAGCAAGCGTGTGACTTAGCCTAACAGCAGGGTGAGCAGGGGCAAGGTTCTGTCAAGGTAAAGGCCATCAAATAAGCATACTACCATGCAAGTCCTATCATAGTGTGATTATAACAATAAAGTAAAGCAATAGCAGTTCTATATTAGCCATGCGTAATAGGTGCTACGAGGTTGGGTGGGATGTGGCACCTTCAGTGTAGTCATCTCCGTACTCCTCACGGTACTCTCAGTCCTCGTCCTTCTGGTTCTCCTCCGAGTCTGCAAACGATCGCATTATAGTCGCGTTAGCGACGTCTATAGAATAGCACAAAGAAGCAATGAAAATTCAAAAGAGCCAAATGCACTCAAACATGGGTTCATCATGTAGAGCTCGATCTTAGATGAATTTTGGTCCAAGTCTTGTATTTTCTGAGTTCGTATGAATTAGTTATGAATTTCCAAAGTCTAAATCAATTTCTGAAAATGATAAAGGCTGATTAACTCTGGGCTGACACGTGTCACACTGTGACTGGTCTTGGAGTGGTGTATCAGCTGGTGAGGTGGTCGGAGAGGTCACCGAGTGGTCGGAGTGGTCGACGAGGTGGTCGGTGACATCGCTGAGGTGGTCGGAGAGATCGCCGAAGTGGTCGGAGTGGTCGCCGAGGTGGTCGGAATGGTCGCTGGGGTGGTCGGAAGGGTCGCTGGGGTCCCCGACGCTGGCGTGGTCTCATCCTCGGCATGACGTTAGCATGACGTCGCCTCCTGACACGTGGGTCCAGAGTCTCTGTGTCGCTGACATGTGGGCCCGGTCAATCGGACAACATTGACCGATCAACGGTCAACCAGGCCGGGTCCAAACTGGGTCGGTTGGGCCTGGATATGGGCTAGGCTTTGGCCCACCACGTAGCGTGCGATGGTGTGGCCACGTCGCCTTACTGGGCCACTAACGGGCCATAGTCCACGGGTGTAGGTGAGGCGTAGTTCATGGTGAACCCGCCTGCGTTGGTCCATAGACCGTAGAGCACGTCTATGAAGGACTTGGTCCACTTACTCCTTCCTAGGGTTCGGTTCACGCACACAAGTGCACGGACGTGTGGCCGGCGAGGGGAAAAATCCTCATCTTCTTCCCCGGCATGCTTCCACCGGCGGTGAGGTCACCGGCGAGCCCGAGCGGCGGCGCTAGCGCCCCATTAGGGTAGGCAATAGCTTCCCCATGCCATGGCGACTGTGACGGTGGGGTCGGGGTGACGGCTAGGGCTTCCTAGGGCTCTGGCCACGGTGAACGGCGACATGGGTTCATCGGCATGCATGGACAAGGCTGCAGTGGTAGCGAGAGCCTAGTTGGAGGAGCGTGTGAGCTCCATGGTGCTTCTACGGCCATGGCAGGCGTGTTGAAGGAGCTCCTGGTGCTCCTAGTGGCTCCAGCCACGGTGGTGGGGGCAAAGCAGAGGTGGTGGTGCTCCAACAAGGTGCGGTACGGCAACGCAGGGCTCTGGTGGACTTCTTCCTCGGCTAAGGTGAGCGCGGTACAGCAACGCAGGGCCCCGCCTCGCCCGAGGGCAAAGGGCTAGCCTCTGTCTCGCCCGACGCCTTTGGGCCAGCCCCGCCTCGCCTAAGGGCAAAGGGCTGGCCTCCGTTCCGCTCGACGCCTTCGGGACAGCTCCGCCTCACCCGAGGGCTGAAGGCTAGTCACCGCCTCGCCCGAGGGCTCAGGGATACACTCCGCCTCGCCCGACCCCCGAGGGGTGGGCTCGGTCATGCCCAAGGGATAAGGACTGGGCTCCACCTCACCCAACGACCAAGGACGAACCTCGCCTGTTCGATGTCCAAAGGCTAGTTTTATCTTACCTGATAACTTCTCTCCCATTCCCTCATGATGATGGGTACAAAGCAAGACAAGACGTTTGGGTCAACCGCGGCTTCAAGGACCATACCCTGCGCCCCGGTAGGAAAGGTACTGCCAGGGAACGACTGGACAGGTGCTTTAGACCCTCCCGGGCGCCACAGAGCCCAAAAGGTATTGCAGGCGCATACTCCTCGCCCTGTAGAGTTGTAGGCGCCGCCTTCAGCTCTGGGACACAAAACCCGATGAAGATACACAACAACCACTACACTCTAGAAAAGGATTTATGATCTCCACGAATGACGGACATGCCGTCACCACATTATGGACCCAAGAGAGCGGCGCCCGCTTCCCGACCCCTCAGGTCCACCAAATCAAAGGACCTTGCCCACAGCGCTACTCCGGACCTCGACTCTGTGTCCCTTCGATAGAGACTCATAGGAGCCAAAAGGCGTGCGGAGCAAGGCTGGGCGAGGTTCATAAGTCAAAACCACTGTACTCCAGCCCATACCCTGCGCAGGGCACTATTCTGTAACCATCCTGACATTCTACAGAAGCATCGACAGTATTGTAGGCGCTTATCATCCTTTCACACCCATCAGAATGGGTAACGAGGCTGGGTAGAGGTGAGCCACAAGGCTAGGTAGAGCACGGAGCCTAAGCCCGGACCCTTGTAAAGTTGTCCCCTTCATCTATAAAAGGGGATGCGCTTCCTCCAGCATAGGAGGGACGGGAAAACAACACAACACACACACATAGTCAAGCTGCTACCAAGCTCTTGGCTTCCTTTCGACCCTTCCATTAGAGACTTGGGACCTGTCCCTCTCTCGATCATTTGTATCCCCTACTACGAACCATTCATGGTGCTAATAACATGAGCAGTAACAAACTGGACGTAGGGATATTCAGCCCGAACTAGTATAAATCTTGTGTCCTTTAGCGCACCATCCGAGCCTAACGCGCATTACTATAAATTTACTTGCCGGTGCTTATACGAAACACCGATAGTTGGTGCACCAGGTAGGGGCTTGCACGTTCCAAACTAGGCCTCAGATGGCCACCCACGCAATCAGCTAGGCCCCGAGCGCACATGTGCGTTTTGGCGACCTAGATTTCATCGTCACACTAGGAGGAGAACTGGCGCAGACCCACACGTCCGCACAGCCTCTCCCTTCCATCAACCTCAGCCGTCTGAGGCTTGAGGGCCCGCAGGGCGACTCCCTTGGACCCTAGTTATCCAGGGAGCCCCCGCGCAGCATCACCCTATTTTCGAAAGGCCCCGTACAAAGCACCCCAATAGTGTTTCCATTCGGTCTCCGCAACGCCGCGGCGACCGCTAGCCACCTTCTGTCACTACGCATGGTTCAGCCACCTATGGACAGCGAGTTCGTGGGGGTAGTCGAACATGATCCGGAGATACTCTACGGGCTCCTCACGGAGGAACCAGAGTCGTCCTCTAGCTTTGACTCCAGCAAGGGGAGCCATCACCCTTCTCAGGAATGCTTCATGACGCAAACCGCCGAGGGACACATCCAAAGCGTCTCTGGAGAAGAAACAACCCCAATAGGCAACCCCGATGCTAGGATCAAGGCGGAGACGGTGGCTCCATCTCACGTAACGATGGAGCAGCTAAGAGCACGAAAGCTGGAGATCGACGACGCTAGGCAACAGCTTGTCCGAGAATACCGAAACATCGAGGAGGAGATCAAGCGTCGCGGAGACGGTGGGCACGCACGCACCTTGGCCCGTGATGTGCATTGGAGGATCCTCACCGATGATGGGACTCTCCCTCACTTCGCTCGGGCAAGCCAGAACATCGCCGCAGCGACGGCCATGCTACACGGCCTTCCGGAGGCCGCGACGTCTGAGGATTGCCACGCCCGTCAAGAAATTCTCACGTTGCTCGAGCGTGCGGCGGCGCAGTAGGCTGAAAGCTCGTTGTCTCGACGATGTGAACCCGACACCAGCCAGCGCACGCCCTCGGTATGTCCCGCCAAGGACGTGTCCATTCACCAGACGCCGCCAGGCAACAAGCAGCGCTCCGCTATCCTGGTACATCAGTGTCTCGGCCACAGCAGTGACATGCGCAGCACCATCGATGCCTGCAGGTGCACCCACGGCAACGAAAGAGAAGAAGCCCGTTGCAGCTATCATCCTCGGCGCGGCGGACGCTACGACAGCGGCGAGGACCGGAGCCCGAGTCCCAGCCTGCCAGGCCCTCGGGCCTTCGACCGACACATCGTCAACGCTGTGTTCCCCACGAGGTACCGACCGCCCACCAATATCCTAAAATATTCTGGAGAATTGAACCTCGGGCTTTGGCTTGAAGACTATCGGCTTGTCTGCCAAGCCAGTGGCCATGCCCAAACCACGCTTTCCCGGCCAAACATCTATATAAGGAATGTGGCCTCATGCGCAAATACTTGTCCGGGGGCCTCAACAAAGGGGAGCAGGGGAAGGAACCTGCCCCCAGGACAGACGACGTCGAGGAGAAGGACAACACCTTCCCGACTCCAAACGGTTCCCTCATGATCTTCGGAGGATCAGCGGCCTATGACTCCAAACGCCGCCAAAAGGTCGCACGCCGCGAGGTCTATACGGCTGAACCAGCCACGCCTGCCTTCCTCCGATGGTTAGAATCCACCATAACCTTCGACCGGGCCAACCACCCGGGCGCCGTCCCACACCTAGGAAGGTACCCGCTTGTCGTTGACCCGATCATCGGCCCAAAATGGCTCACAAAGGTACTGATGGACGGAGGCAGCGGCCTCAACATCATGTACGCCAAAATGCTCGATGAGATGGGCGTCGATCGAACGAACCTCCGTCCCATCTGAGCACCTTTCCATGGCGTCGTACCTAGTAGGCAGGCCATGCCACTAGGGTAGATCGATCTGCCCGTCACTTTCGGGGATCGGTCCAATTATAGGACTGAGACCCTCACCTTCAACATAGTGGGGTTCCCTCCAACTTTTCACGCCATCCTAGGATGACCATGTTACGTGAAGTTCATGGCCGTCCCCAACTATACGTACCTTAAGCTGAAGATGCCGGGCCCCCGCGGGGTCATCACCATCGACACCTCCTTCTAGCGCGCTTACGAGTGCGAAGTTGAATGTTGCGATCATGCCTCCGCAGTCGTCGCCACCAAAGAACTCGCCACCCTCAGGGAGGAGGTTGCTAAAAAAACGCCCGACGACCAAAAACAACAACCGGGTTGTTCAAACTAGCAGAGGGCTCTAAGGAGGTCCACATGGACCCCAGCAGCTCCGAGGCTAAGAGGGTACGTATTGGTACTTCGCTCTCTTCCAAATAAGAAAGCGCGCTCATCAACTTCCTCCATGATAACAAAGACATCTTTGCGTGGAAACCCTCAGATATGCCAGGCATCCCGAGGGAGGTCACCGAGCATGCTTTCAAAATCCACCCAGACTCCAAGCCGGTAAAACAGCGCCTGCGCCGCTTCGACGAAGAAAAACGCAGGGTCATTAGCGAAGAGATAGCAAAACTGTTGGCCGCTGGGTTCATCAGGAAATATCCCACCTAGAGTGGCTAGCAAATCCCATTCTTGTACGAAAGAAGAATGGGAAATGGAGGATGTGTGTCGACTACACGAGCCTCAACAAGGCGTGCCCAAAGGATCCGTTTCCTTTACCACACATTGACCAAATAGTTGATTCCACCTCAGGGTGCGAAACCCTCTGCTTCCTTGACGCATACTCCGGCTACCACTAGATCACGATGAAAGAGTCCGACCTGCTCGTGACGTCTTTTATCACCCCCTTTGGATCGTTCTGCTACGTTTCAATGCCATTTGGTCTGAAGAACACTAGGGCAACTTACCAGCGCTGATATGCTTAACTGCTTCGGGGACCTCATCGGGCGGACCGTTGAGGCCTACGTCGACGACATCGTAGTTAAATCCAAGCGGGCCGAACACCTTTGTCACCGACCTTGAACAAACCTTTGCGAAACTCCAGGCAGACAGCATCAAACTCAATCCCAAAAAGGGTGTTTTCGGGGTCCCAAGGGGCATGCTGCTCGGCTTTATTGTCTTCGAACGCAGCATCGAAGCCAACCCGGAGAAAATCTCAGCCATCACAAAAATGGGCCCAATCCAAAACATAAAGGGGGTTCAGCGAATCACAGGGTGCCTTGCCGCCCTCAGCCGATTCATTTCGTGCCTCGGCAAACGAGGACTTCCCCTTTATCAACTCCTTAAGAAATCCGACCACTTTGAGTGGACAGCCGAGGCTCAGGAGGCGCTTGACATGGTTAAACAATTTCTAACTAAACCACCGGTCCTAGTCCCTCCGTGTAATGGAGAATCCCTCCTGCTGTATATATCGGCTACCACGCAAGTGGTCAGCTCCACCATAGTGGTAGAGCGAGAGGAAGAGGGGCACGCCTTCAAGGTACAGCGACCTATGTACTTCATCAGCGAGGTGCTATCCAACTCCAAAACCCGTTACCCCAAAATCCAGAAACTCCTCTACACCATCCTTGTCACCAAGAGAAAGCTACGCCATTACTTCGAGTCACACCCTGTAACAGTCGTGACGTCTTTCCCCCTCGGCGAGATCATCCGTAGCCAGGATACTACAGGAAGAACCACAAAGTGGGCGCTCAAGCTAATGGATCAGGGCATTACTTATGCCCCCCGAACAGCGATCAAATCCCAGGTGCTGGCTGACTTCATCGTAGAGTGGACCGAGGTCCAGATGCCACCAACAATCACCAATCAAGAGTACTAGACGATGTACTTCGACGGATCACTTATGAAGAAGGGCGCCGGCGCGGGACTAGTCTTCGTATCTCCCCTCGGGGTCCACATGAGGTACATGGTTCGGCTCCATTTTCCCTCATCAAACAATATCGCAGAATAAGAAGCGCTCATCAACGGCCTACGAATCGCTATCGAGCTGGGCATCCGACGTCTCGACGTCAGAGGTGACTCCTAGCTGGTCGTCAACCAGGTCATGAAGGAGTCGAGCTGCCACGACACCAAGATGGAGGCATGCTGAGAAGAAGTCCAACGGCTGGAGGACAGATTCGATGGCGTCGAGCTCAATCACATCCCAAGGCGCCTCAACGAAGCAGCCGACACGCTTGCGAAAGTAGCATCCGGCTGAGAGCCAGTCTCGGCAGGTGTCTTCGCCAGTGATCAACACAAACCCTCGGTACGCTACATGGGGTTGGAACAAGCTAGCGATGGCCCATCTAGTCCGACCCCAGGGGCCGATCCGCCAACTGCTCCGCCCGACCCTGAGGTCATGGGGCTTGAAGAGGACCCAGCGGCATAGTCCGACCCTCCCGACGACTGGAGAACGCTTTACCTCGACTACCTCCTCCACGACATACTACCTGTA
Organism: Miscanthus lutarioriparius; assembly: GCA_904845875.1. NCBI lineage: Eukaryota > Viridiplantae > Streptophyta > Magnoliopsida > Poales > Poaceae > Miscanthus > Miscanthus lutarioriparius. The sequence goes on from CAJGYO010000005.1 coordinate 59,352,095, forward strand.
GACAAAACGGAAGCCCGATGGCTCGCACGACGCACCAAGTCCTTCATTCTTGTAGAAGGCGAACTCTACAAACGGAGTCACATCAGGATTCTGCAACTCTATATCCCTGGCGAATAGGGAAAACTCCTGCTGGGTGACATCCATGGTGGAATCTGTGGTCATCACGCCGCACCAAGAACCTTGGTTGGGAATGCATTCCGACAAGGATTCTACTGGCCCACCGCAGTAGCCGATGCCGAGCAAATTGTATGCACCTACGAAGGGTGTCAGTACTACGCTCGGCAAACTCACCTCCCGGCCTAGGCACTCTAGATGATCCCCATCACGTGGCCCTTTGTGGTCTGGGGGCTCGACCTGGTTGGGCCACTCAAAAAGGCACCCGGGGGCTTCACCCACCTGCTTGTCACCGTAGATAAGTTTACAAAATGGATTGAAGCTCGACCAATATCCACGATCAAATCCGAGCAAATTGTGCTATTCTTCCTCGACATCATCCATCGCTTTGGAGTACCAAACTCCATCATCACAAACAACAGCACGCAGTTCACCGGCAGGAAATTCATTCGATTCTACGATGAACAACACATCCGGATCGATTGGGCGGCCGTCGCGCACCCCCAGACGAACGGGCAGGTCGAGCGCACAAATGGCATGCTCCTGCAAGGCCTTAAGCCGAGAATTTTCAACCGGTTGAACAAGTTTGGCGCGCGCTAGCTCGCTGAGCTTCCGGCCGTACTCTAGAGCCTGAGGACAACACCTAGCCGAGCCATTGGCTACACACCCTTATTCATGGTCTACGGTTCCGAGGCCGTTCTCCCAACGGGCCTTGACTATGGAGCACCAAAAATCAGAGCATATGACGAACAGGGGGCCGAGGCATCCCACCAAGACGCCATGGACCAGCTAGATGAAGCCCGCAAGATCGCCCTCCTCCGCTCAGCTAAGTACCAGTAGGTGTTGCGACGGTACCACAGCCGACGGGTATGGGGTCGATCCTTCAACGTCGGGGACCTCGTCCTCTGCCTTGTGCAGAGCAACAAGGACTGCCACAAACTCTCACCGCCCTGGGAGGGGCCCTACATCGTCGCAGAAGTACTTCGCCCGGGCGCCTACAGGTTGAAAACCATCAATGGCGAGGTCTTCAACAACGCCTGGAACAATGAGCAGCTACGTTGTTTTTACCCTTAAATAAGCACATACTCCTCCTTATCAGTTTTTGTCATTACAAAACCTCGATCCTTAGTGACTTCTGACCCCTGCAAAACGCGAGGGGTCAGACCTCACTCGGGGGCTGACATAAGTAATACAAGTAGTACGCTTGCAAAAACTTTCTGTGTTATATTTACAAACGTTCTCTAAGTTTTTTGTTCTTCTCGTAAACAAGTCGTAAGGACTAAGATTTCAGGAATAAATTCTGACTATAACTGGTAGGACTACGGGAGACCCACGCCCCAGTGGCTGTGACCTCTTTGCTCACTAGCGCGATCAGAATTATTTCACCCGCACTCCTAGTTTCTTACGGCTTAAACCTTGGGAAGGGTCGGAGGGCACAAAAACCTTTTTTACAAAAAGAGGAAGTTAAAGGGCCGTCTGCCGTAACAAAAGATGAAAACAAATTTTGCACAAATTCACCACTTACAAAGTGATTTCATCACAAAAAGGACTAACATACTTGTAAATTCAGATGACTGTTTACTCGGGGGCTTCCCCACAAAATTATTCAATTACAGTCTCTGCCTAGCTTTACTACAAGTACTACTGCGGCCACCGCACCATGCTCTCCATCGGCAACGCCCAGGGCATGTGCACGGGCCAGTTCGTCTACTGCGGCCACCGCGCCACGCTCTCCATCAGCAACGCCCAGGGCATGTGCACGAGCCAGTTCGTCTACTGTGGCCACCGCGCCACGCTCTCCATTGGCAATGTCCCGCCGCTCCGCGGGGCCTTGAAGGCACCATCACCTGCAATGTCGAGCTCCACGCCAGCAACTGTGGTGCCCCTCCACCGGGGCATCCGAGGACTACGCCATCATCATCAGCCGCAACCTCGACAACGGCGCCTGAATGGGAGGCGCCTCCCGCCGTGGGGAGGCCGCAACGAACAACGGCAAGGCTAACAATGTTCGGCACCCTCCAGTACTCCTCCTCTTTCGGCAGCAGCGAGCTCTTCCCGGCAAAGGCCGCCCGCACCACCTCATCTACGTTGGATGACCTCCAGCTCAACATCACACTCTGGATTCATGAGCGGATCAGTGAGTTTCCCTCTCTCTCTGGCATTACCCTTCCTCACTCAGGAACCGCCGCAACGCATGGACGTATCCGGCGGAAAGGAAGAAGGAGAGGTAGCGGGCTCAGAGGCAGAATAAGAGATGGGGTAAGAACTCTCCTCCCCCTCCCTATTTAAAGAGGAGGAGCTATAGCTAAGGAAAGGCGAAAGGTTGGGATGAAAAACTCTCTCCTCTCCTACTTAAATGCAAAATCAATGCTAAAAGACCCCTGAGGGGATGCGCCCCGGTCGATGAGGTGCCCCCCCTCGGTCAAATGGGATACTGCCTAGGTATGGCCCGCCACTGACCCGCTCTGGACGCGGCAATTAAGGCGCCCACATGGGCAGACGACCCTTCACCTCCCCATGCAGGACCACGGAACGATCCGATGATAGGACCTCTGTGAAGGGGAGCAAACGACGAACGAATGTCCAAAAAAAGATAAGCATCTCTGCCTTCTTACTTTACGCGTTAAAATTCATTACCGAGCTTTCGACCCCGTCAAACGGCAGGGACACGAACATCACTCGGGGGCTGCCGATGATGTCTACCAGTCTAGACATCCTCCTCACCCGACCCCTCCGTATGCTTGAAACCAGGTGCGTGAAATACGGGCATAAAACTTTGAGTAAAACTAGACGAACTAGCAGACCCTACGCCTCGATAGCTATGGTGTTTCTGTTCACCAGAAAAATCATACTCAATGCCCCCTGCGTCTCCGGCTTTGACATCTGCCTTCTCAAGAAGGGTTCGGAGGGGCCCGCCTATAGAATCTCTCACAAAGGAGAAGCTGTCGAGTGGCCCAAGTCGATCGGACGGCTCGGACCGCAACCAAGATACGAAAAAACAAAGAATAGCGATTCTTATGCAGGTTACTCCAAACCTCATCACAAACATCAGGGCCCGAACCCATCTGGTAGGAGCTTTTACGCCACTCATGCTACCAAGGTAACGTTACCGACCCCGCCTTTATTTTGATTAAATTATGCATTCAAACATTACATATGCAAAACATTGCATCCCAACGCTTCGTGTCGCATCACGAAACGGCCGTCGCCTCATTCGATATAGGTGACAGCAGGCCAAGGTTCGAAGGCCGGCCCGTGAAGGGCTCGAGGCTGCCTCATACCGAACAGAGCCAGGGAGAAATAACTGAGACGAGCCCCAGTGGCCTTGCCCGACCCTGCCCAGAAACAAACAGGGACATCTCAACCTTTTCTCGTTCGATTCTAACCCCGAGCCAAACCCACAGAATCTCCATCGAGGAGAGGTCATCGGGCCTCCTGAGCCTATCGAACGGCTCGGGCATCTGCCGGAAAGCGGGTTAAGAAGTTGTGGAGTGCCACCAAAGGGCTCTACCGACCCCATCAGCAAATGATGGACCTGGATTCCACACGAATGTACCCGTTAGCGAGCTCATTGAGCACGATACTCGAGCCGTCGAGGCAAGTGTCATTTACTTAGCCCCTCCGATTGCGAAAATCGAGGACGGGGTAACACGCAAATTACGGCCGACCCCTATCAGACCCTGACAAGGCCCGAGGGCTCGAGCCGCTCAATACAGGGACACAGGTTCGAAGGCCCTACCTTGCTGAGCCCATAGAGTCCCCATTTGGGGAATTCTGTTGGAAGACAGGGCGGGGAATATTGCAATGCCATCCAAGGACTTCACCGACCCTGTCACAAAAACCACGGAATGGGATTCCATCCAAACGTTCCGGTCTCCAGTAACACCCGACCCTAGCAAATGCAAGGGGTCGGACCTTACTCGGGGGCTGGTTAAGGTACGGCTACCTCCCTTCCTTTTTTCGAAACAATCTCCTCGCATCAAGACCAGCGGCAAGATTCGGGGGAACAGATTGGTAAGATCACAAAAAATCAAATAAAACAAAATTACGAAGCAAAATCATGAAACTGCATCTAGACTCGAAAATACCGACACTTGTTCACATATTACATATAAGTTGTGCTCAAAATTATTCGACTAACTACTCCCGCGAAGGGAGAACCATTTCTTTCATATTATCCGCCAAGTTTTTCGCAAGGGGAGCCACCACCTTCTCAATCGCCTCTAGCTCATCATCCTCATAGGTAGGCGGGAAACCTTCGCTCATCACCTTCAGGTTGATCTCCTTCTCGTAATGAGCATGGGCGACGGTGAAGGCCTGGGTGATCCCAGCGTGAAAAGCACTCTCCTCAAGCTGGCCCACCCGAGCCATGATACCTGCGGCACGAGCCGCGAGCGGGCTGGTCTCCACTGGCTCCACCACCATCAGGGCATCAAGGACCACCCTGACCATAGCTTGCAGAAGATCGTGCTCGTCGCTCTCAGTCTGAAGGGTCCTTCGTACATGGGCAAGCTCCTTTTCCAGCTTGACAGAAATGTTTTCGGCGCTCAACCTTTGGCTCACCGCGTCACCGAGATCCGCCCGGAGGGAGCGGACCACCTCGACGTCCTCGTCCACCTTCTGCTGAAGGGTAGTGGCCCTACTCTCGGCCTTCCGTCTGAGGTCCCACTCCATCTCCAGCTCCTTCAGGACCTCGCCAGCCTTCTCATTAGCCGTGGCATTCCTCTGCAGCAGCTCGTCTCGCTCCTTTCAGAGCCTAGCGATCTCCTCCTCATCCAGCTTTGACCTCACCGACAAATCCTCAAACATCCCGTGGGCCTCCTCCGCGTCCTCACGCGCCTAGGCCTCCCGCTCCTGGGTGGCAACAAGCTGTGCGGCCATATCTGCTCACAGCCGGGCCTCCTCGAAAAGGCGATCCCACTCCGCCTTCTGCTCGCGGAGGAATCGGGATTTATTCCGGCTACGAGCAACAAGAGTCTAAAGAGGAAGAAGACTGGTATCAGAAATACGAAAACACAAAAACATGCGAAGAAAGAAGAAAACCAAGCGAGTACCTGGGTAGTAGGAACAACAATTTCACGCAGGGCTCCTCTGGCCTGCTCCAGGGCATCCAGCATGGTCAAAATCCCGACGTCAAGACCCTCCCGCTCCATGCTCTCAGCATGATCATCGAGCGAGAAAAGAGCCGACGTCGGATCCTGGGTGGCCATCCACTGGAGCGGCGGCTCCCCCCGCACGGGGGAGTGGCTTCCTCCCAACAAAGGGGCCGGGGGCGGCTCCCTCCGAACCCTATGCGGCACCACTGCCATGCTTGAGGACCCTCCAACCGGACCCTCCTCCACCTGGGCCGCTTCAAGCGTCATGGGTGGATCCACCTGGGCCCCTGGTGGCACGGACTGCACTGCGCCCTCAAGCACCACCGTGGCAGCATCCCGGTGAGCCTAGCTCTGCTCAGCAACCACCGAGGGCGCGGGCGCCACCACAGGCGTCGTTAGATCGGCCAACATAGCCCCAACATCGGCACCGCTCCTGCCTGAAATAGGGGCAACGTCGGGCAGTGCCATCTGTCCCGCCTGAATGGCGAGGCTCTTTTTGGGCACCAGCCCCAGGGGGTGACCCATCCGCAAGAACCTACACAAAGGTAATAGCCATTAGGTCAAAATAGAAATGGAAAAAGGATGAAAGCAGGGGAATCAACAGCTTACGCTGACGCCGGCGGAAGTGTTTTGGGGACGGATCCCCAGATCCCTGCCCCGACTCGTCTGGGCGGGACCGTTTCGAGCCTGCCCCCTGCTCCGAGGCAGGGGGGCTCATCTCCCTCACCTCGTGGGGCACGACACCAGAGCCACTCCCCTCCATCATCTCATGGGGCACGGCACTAGCACCGCCCCTCTCGACCATCACCTCGGGGTTGGCGGCAGCAGACCCGCTTTCCCCCTTCCACCGATCCTCGGCCGGCACGCCGTGCAAAGCGGCGGACTCTCCGGCCTCCACCGACCTCACCGACTCACTTCCCTGCCCGTGGAACGGGAAGGGTCCCTGCACGGATGGGTAGGCACTTGTCAGCGTGTCCTTGTCCTCTAGGATGCCCCAATCTATGTCAACGACTACCTCATCGTCATAATCATCGTCGTCGTCGTCATCATCACTGCTCATGTCCTCTCCCCGATCCCATGCTTCCTGCTTCAGTCATCTCTCCTTCTTCATCTGCTCCCTTGCCTTCTTGTCCCGCTCAGCCATGAGGCGATTCACCGCCGCCATAGCCTTGTCCTTTGGCGGTGGAACCGGACTGTCTTTGAAGACTAGCCCCCCAGGCTGGTCCCAACGTCACGAAAGCAAGTATCAAAAAAGATGAAGATTTAGGAAAAAGAAAGAGCACGGGAAAAGAAGGCTTATGAATTCGAAGAACCCAGGTTCCGGCCGCATTGGGGGATGTCAGGGCACCGGATACACAATGTCGAGGACACCGCCTTTGGAATCCTTCGTCGGCTCCGTCGCCTCCTTAATGCGTTGCGCCACTTTCGAGAAGGGGAGTGCCTCGTCAACAAGCACCGTCCCCTCGAACGATATCCCGGGCATCATCCGATACAGAGAGGTGTGTGCATCATCAGCGGCACCACCCTCCTCGCATGATAGGCACCGATAATTCCTGTCCCCTTTACGCCCCATTCCTTCAGAGCTTGGAGGGCGGAAAGAAGGTTGGAAAGGTGTTTCTTGTCTTTGGACTGGACGCCCCAAGCCCACGACCCCAGAGCCTCTTCTATAAGGCACCCGGTGTACCTCGGCAGGGTGGCACTCACATCATCCCTGACATAAAACCACTACGAGTGCCATCCCTTGTTAGACGTCGCTAGATGCATGAACGGGTAACCCCTCGACCGGGTATGGCGCAGATGAACACTGGCGCATCCCATCGGCACACTCACATCCTTCTCCCCAATCTTCCTCTTCGACAAACTAACGGTAAAGAAATACCGCCACAGATCAAAATGGGGATCGATCCCCAGGAAGCCCTCACATAGGGCAACAAACATCGCCATATGTTGAACCCCGTTGGGAGTAAGATGCTACAGCTCCACCTCATAGTAATCCAGTAGCCCCCAAAGGAATCTATGCGTGGGTACTACAAATCCCCGCTCATCAAAGATGGCAAAAGATACGACATACCATTCGGGCGGCGCCGGCTCACCCTCGTCACCAGGTATCAGCCACTCCTGGATGGCGGACAATGGACGGAGAAGGCCACGGTGGACGAGGCCCTCCAAACGCCGAGAGGTGATGCTAGATCTACCCCACAACTCCATTAAAGCGATTGGGGAGAAGGTGGGCGCAAGCTCGATGGTGGCTACAGGACAGGCGCAAGCTTGACGGCAGCTGCAACACGGACGCAAGTCGGTCGATGGTGGCGGTGCGAGCGTAGGAGGCTAGGGCAATTGGCGGTGGATGTCTCAGATGCAAAGGCAATACGGAACCTTTGGGGCGAACCCCGTGGTTTTATAGGGGCAACAGGCGCGAGAAGGGCAACCGTCCACCTCGATCTCCGGGTCTACCACACGCACCGCCATGTCACGTCGCGGGACACACGTCCGCAGTCCCTATCCTTTCCCATCGAAAATCACGGTGGACGGTTCGCCTTCCCTAGGTGAATTCGGACTCTCTTCCCACCTGGGGAAGGCAGGTCACAAAGATTTTTTCTATTTGGCCCACCTAGGGCCCAGAAGCTCGGTGGCCGGCCCAACTGAGGGTGGGTCCGTGAACGATCCGAAATCAAGGGCGCAAGCATTACTGGGGTCTCGATCCATGGTCAAGCCCTAGTTAGGTCAGCCCTGAATGAGATCCTCACGAATGGGATACCACGACCCCCTCGAAAAAATATCCAGTTGACGAAAAAACCAAGTCCTTCAGCCTTACCCGCAAAGGGTCCGATACGACCCCTCAGGCGGTTCTATCCGAATCACCTGGAGGCTCGGGGGCTACACCCATTGGGTGTGCTCGCACGCACCCTCTGGCAAAATGACTCCGACGAAATCAAAAAACACCCTCCAGGCGGTTCTATCCGAATCACCAGGAGGCTCGGGGGCTACTGTCGGGGACCTAATACCAGGGTACCCCAGAAGGTGGAACCAATAACCATCAAACGTTAAAAACTTCTAGACGGACAAGGGCGCCGCTGCGTTCCTTGCCCGAATGACGAAAGATAGGTTCCGTCTCGCCCGACACCTTTGGACCAGCCCCGCCTCGCCTGAGGGCAAAGAGCTGGCCTCCGTCTCGCCCGACGCCTTTGGACCAGCCCCGCCTCACCCGAGGGCAAAGGGTTGGCCTCCGTCTCGCCCGACGCCTTTGGGCCAGCCCCGCCTCGCCCGAGGGCAAAGGGCTAGCCTCCGTTCCACCCAACTCCTTCGGGACAGCTCCGCCTCACCCGAGGGCTGAAGGCTAGTCTCCGCCTCACCCGAGGGCTCAGGGATACACTCCGCCTCGCCCGACCCCCGAGGGGTGGGCTCGGTCATGCCCAAGGGATAAGGACTGGGCTCGACCTCGCCCGACTACCGAGGATGAACCTCGCCCTGTTCGATGTCCAAAGGCTGGTTTTATCTTACCTGATAACTTCTCTCCTGTTCCCTCATGATGATGGGTACAGAGCAAGACAAGACGTTCGGGTCAACCACGGCTTCAAGGACCATACCCTGCACCCCGGTAGGAAAGGTACTGCCAGGGAACGACTGGACAGGTGCTTTAGACCCTCTCGGGCGCTGCAGAGCCCAAAAGGTATTGCAAGCACGTATTCCTCACCCTGTAGAGTTGTAGGCGCCACCTTCAGCTCTAGGACACGGAACCCGATGAAGATACACGACAACCACTACACTCTAGAAAAGGATTTATGATCTCCACGAATGACGGACATGCCGTCACCACATTATGGACCCAAGGGAGCGGCGCCCGCTTCCCGACCCCTCAGGTCCACCAAATCAAAGGACCTTGCCCACAGCGCTACTCCAGACCTCGACTCCGCGTCCCTCCAACAGAGACTCATAGGAGCCAGAAGGCGTGCGGAGAAAGGCTGGGCGAGGTTCATAATTCAAAACCACTGTACTCCAACCCATACCCGGTGCAGGGCACTATTCTATAACCATCCTGACATTCTACAGAAGCATCGACAGTATTGTAGGCGCTTATCATCCTTTCGCACCCATCAGAATGGGTAACAAGGCTGGGTAGAGGTGAGCCACAAGGCTAGGTAGAGCACGGAGCCTAAGCCCAGACCCTTGTAAAGCCGTCCCCTTCATCTATAAAAGGGGATGCGCTTCCTCCAACATAGGAGGGACAGGAAAACAACACAACACACACACATAGTCAAGCTGCTACCAAGCTCTTGGCTTCCTTTCGACCCTTCCATCAGAGACTTGGGACCTGTCCCTCTCTCGATCGTTTGTATCCCCTACTATGAACCATTCATGGTGCTAATAACACGAGCAGTAACAAACTGGATGTAGGGATATTCAGCCCGAACCAGTATAAATCTTATGTCCTTTAGCACACCATCCGAGCCTAACGCGCATTACATAAATTTACTTGTCGGTGCTTGTACGAAACACCAACACAAGTGGAATTAAGGATGCATGCATGATTTGTTTATTTAGGAATTTAATTACACATGTGGCATAAAAACCAAGCTATGCTTATGATTTTAACCTATTTAGGTCACATCTAATCTAAAACTATGGTTTGGCTTCTACATGTGTCACTCAATCATCACATAGGGTTTAAACAAAAATTTTGTAGTTGTGATTTTTGGTGTGTGGATTTTTAGGTTGTTACAATGACCCTCCAGCGATGACTAGCCGTTGGGGCACCAGATTGGCGGCGATGGCATCGGATAGGGGGTGGTGGTGCCACCCTGGCCAACACACCAAAAACCATAGTCTCTGGATAAAAGAGGTGGTGCACCGCCATAGGGTGGCGGTGACCACGATGGTGCCCAACTCTAGAACCCCTGCTCTCTATAGAAAAGGAACGATGCCACTGGTGGTGCACAGTCGCACTCGAGGCAGTGCACACCGCCACTGACAGTGATAGCCTCAGCTCTAGCTTCTCTCGGACACCTCTAGGTGGGCACCACCCTAGGGGTGGTGGTGCCACTGGACAAGGGGTGGCGGTGCCCCCTTGGGCAACATTGAACTGCCTTCTCTCAGCCTCTAGTCGATCACCGCCATAGGGGTAGCAGCGCACCGGACAAGGGGTGGCAGTGCCCCCAGGGCAGCACCCCAAGCCAAGTTATGCTTCCTTTTCTTCACCTTTTTTTCACCACCTTTGCAAATGTGCTAACACTCCAAGTGTTCACCATCTTGTGCATGTGTTAGCTTTTTACAAATGTTTTCCAAAGGATTAGTCACTCAATTCACCACGCCACTCGATCCTAGTAATGATGCAAAGTTAGATCACTCGAGTGGCACTAGATGACCGATATGCAAACAAGTTTGCCCCTCTTGATAGTATGGCCATCTATCCTAAACCCGGTCATAAACTTCTCTACACACCTATGACCGGTGAAATGAAATGCCCTATAGGTTATACCTTTGCCTTGTGCATTCCATTCCATCTCCGATGTTGATGCAACAATGCACCAACCTTGATCAACAAATGATATGATCCACTTCATATCATCACATGACCTTGTTGGTTCATCGATCTTGACCTCACTTGCTTTTCACCATTGCCTTCGTCCATCGGCGCCAAGTCTTGCTCAAGCTTCACCGCCACGCAGTCCATCGCTCAAAAGCCTCCAACTTGCCCTTCACACTTGCAACCGGTCCATCAAGCCAAGTCTTGTCTTGATCTTCTCCACCTTAGTCACATGACTCCAAGTCATGTTGTTGGCACAAAAATACGTCGACACATGGCAAGCCAGAAGGATCTGCTTGATGGAGCTGGAGATCCGCTTGGCTTCAAATCAGGGGTAACCGATCCTACAAATTCCTCCCAAGACGTGCCAGTCAATTTGACCCTGCAACTGACAAGGACAGAAAGTTTATCAGTAATTTAAGGTGGAACATGCTGGTCTTTGCCCAGACAGTTCCAAGTGTGCTGCTTCGGGAGCAGCCGGACGGGAAAATCGACTAAATAGCCGATGTGCACAGAAATTGGCTATTACGGACAGTAAAGCTTGTGGATCGCGATTAGTTTTATATTGATAAGTACAATACCCGTACACGTAAATGAGATCATTAGCTAGATGGATATTACCAATATGAATCGGTGAGCCGATGAATCTAAATCAGGAAAAGATATAGCATGCAAACAAATCGACTGTCTAATACCGATGGTTCTACAAACGCTCTGAATCTAATCTATTACCATCAATAGTGAGGTTCGACGGGATCGATGGCAGCTATGATGATAATAACAAACTAAAACCAAAGAATCCATAAAACCATCTATACTTCGACAGGCTTTGCAAAAGACATGCTATACGTGAAGGCTTAGATGAATCGGCTGAAATAGCCGATTCAGGTGAAACGGGACTACAGCGTGTGAACAATCGACTATTTCACATGAATAAACCTATGGACTCCTCAGACTTAACCTGCTAATAACAGTGGGGATCGACCAGATCAATGCAACCGTGAAAAAGACAACGAATCAAACCCCTAAAGTACATAGATCTATTCACGCTTAACAGAAACATGGACGCACACTGTAAGCGTTAACGCATAGGTGATCGGCTATTTAGCCGATGCAGGCATAGCAAACAGCTAAGGCCATGCCTAATCAGGAACAAATCTACTAACTAGCATCCTACAATCTACAGTGCCATCAGTGGGGATCGACCGGATTGTTACAGCCATAATGGTGAACTATAAACTAGATTTAACTAGCCAACAAACCACTTCAAGATTATTCATGCCTTAACCATGTACTATGCACGACCAAGATCAAAACAGAACGGCTGATGAAACATAACCCGTCACTCAGAGTAAGAGACATCATGTTGCAATAAAGCGAACGACGGGATGAAAGGATATAAGGTCGATCTAAATCGATCTTGACCATGCAGATTGATGTTGCTGCAAACCAATAACAATGAAGACATCAGCAAGATCGGTAACTTAATGAATCTCCCGAAGGACACCACCCTTAGATAGAGCTGATAACTTGACCTTAATCTAGTTTGAGCAGTGGAGGTCGACCGGATCGATGCAGCCGTACTTGAACTAGACAAGCGTCGATAACTAGCTTATACTAAAGTTTGCAGTGGAGGTCGACCGGATCGATGCAGCCATACAAACCAAAGTATAAACCATGATGGTAATTACAGACAAATCGGAGGTCGGACGGACCGATGTAGCCCTGCTTGCTGAAGAACTCACCGAGATCTACTCTACTCCTACTCCTAAGGGTTGGCCGGAGCCAAAAAAGGTAAATTGTATTTGATTGATTGGATGTCCTTTACAATAGCCGGGGTCCAATATTTATACCCGGAGCCTAAACATGAATCCTATTCATGTACGACTCATTACAATCTTTGGTATAAAATAAAACATTCCTAATTTAAGATAACTTGAACCCTAATCTTTCCCTTTTTGTAGAGTCCGACAAATTTTTCCCTAATGCCAATCGTAGCTTTTGTCATTATCTGCTGGCGTCACCTGAAGAGAGCCGATTCTAGTGCTGTATTTGAATCAGCTGATATCAACTTTTATGCAATCAATTCCTTGATGACACGATATTGGGAGCTTCGAGTTCCCGTATCTCTCTTCCCAAATTTTGGTGTAAACACATGCCCCCCAATTTTGGGATAAAAGTAATTTTATTCCAAAATTTCCATGCCTGTGTCTCCGACAGGTCCGTAGTCATGGGTAGAGAATCCTGACCTGGGGTCTACTATCTGTGATCATCTTTGTCAGCTTATGAGCTCATGCTTCAAAACTTTACGAGAGCACCATTGCTTCACGGGCGTTTGGATCCATCTTTCCAGGCCGACTATAAAATGTCTATCCGACTCTGGCGAGAGCAATTCAACAACTCAGTTATATTTCTCTTCTACTTGCTTCCTTGAGTGTCTCTAGCTCTGCCAAACCCTCCATGGTCTAATTCCTTACTATGAGGATCTTGAGTGGTTAGAAGAATTCTTGTGCATAGGGTGATTGTGTCGCTCATCTTAGCGCCTTGTTGAGCAAGAGGATCAGCTATTGCGGTTAGAAGAATTCTTATGATATCACCTAAGTCTTCTCTCCATGATTCTAGAGTTGTTCTAATGTTTGCAAGGGCTAAAATGTGTGGACACCTTCCCATTGTTCGCTTCATCAAATGCCCGTCGGGAAATCCATAGACTTCTTTCCCACGGTTTCCCAGCCACCTAGAAATGGGCATCTTTTAGTAGGCGGCTTTCTTTCCCATTGTTTCCCAGTCACCGAGAAATTGGTTGGGTATATGGGCGTCTTTTAAGCAGGCAGCCTTTCCCTTTTCCCTGATGCAATTTTATCAATGGGCCGATGTGACTCGGTTCATGATGACCTTTGGCCTTCTGGGGATCCGGACTCCCTTCAATCCAAAGAAGTCTTGGTGGGTTGATCGCCGGTCAATGTAAACCTTTTGTATCTATCACATGATATTTTGTAATTATGGAAAGCAATAAGTCTGAATCTATTGTCTCTTCGTGATCCATCCCCTAAATTTCTAAAGTGTCGATCCGTTTCCATATCTGACTTTAATTCCATAACCCCGGTGAAGCCTATCTTCTCACCCCCCGGGCTATATATACGGGCCACGGCTGTGGATCGAAAAACAACCTGCTTCACCACAAACCTTACATATCTTTGGTGTGATTTTGCCTTCCCATAGGTTTGAAGGCATGGAGAACAGCAAGAGGTCTGCTGAGGAGGTCTTCAGTGGGTCTATGCCATCACGCCGGCGTCTCCATCACCAGGAGGGTGCAACCAGGGATGCTCCCAATGTCCTAGAGCATAGGGCCAACTCCGCTCAACTTCCGAGGTCATCCTTGTCAACAACTCGCCGCCAGCTTCCCTGCTACCCAAGGAGGTGGATCAACAATGATGACCTGCTTGCCTCCATCGATCGTGCAGGCCAGAAGCTCACCGACTGCCTCTCCATCATAGAATTAGCTCTGGCCATGGATCGATGCCGATCACCCTCTGAGGCTGACTCGGTGGAGGATAGGTTGGCCAAGGCTGAGGCTAGAATCATGGGTGAGACGCCTACCACAACTTTATGTCTCTACTTAATTTTATCTTCAAGATCTTGATCATCCCTCCCTTGAATCTTTTAGATCTATCGGCTCAGCTGGAAAGCCTCCGATCAGCTGTGGAGTACGCGGCGGGATTCATCAATGCTAGAGGCGCCGTTCTGGTGGTTCGCTTGCATGACATCCTGAACCGTGTCAGAGAGGTCACCCTTCATGGCGTTCGTCATGGTGCTGCAATGGCGTTGGCTGCTGCGCAAGCCCGTTCTGGCCATGAGCTTTGACTTCTTCCCCACGGTTTTCCAGCCATTGAACACCCTAGGGATCATGAGCTCCTGGTCAAGGATTTCTTCGACGCCGCCAACTCTATAGCCCTTACTTCCTAGGCTGATGAAATAGTAAACAAAGTGTTTTCTAGCTTGTAGCTTGTAATAGGTGACACTAGCAAACAATTTCTTCATCTTAAGTGGTTTCTCTTTCGCTTCGTACTTCATGTTCCATGCATCAATTTATCCATGTTTGCTTTGCTCTTATAGGCGATACATATCGTACCGGCTTTTCCCCTTTTGGGTTTATTTTTGAACTAGAGGCGACACCCTTCTGGTATCGGCTATTAGAACTGATGATCGAACTAATCGGCTATCAAGTATTAATCCAAACGCTAGGATAATATTTCTTTAGATATTTTCCATTGATTGCTCTGTCAAACTCTTCTTCTCCTCCTAGTGTTTCCAAAATATAAGCATTGCCAGGCTCACAACGTTTAATCCGATAAGGTCCTTCCCAATTAGGAGACCATTTGCCGAACTTGCTGTCCTTTGACCCGATCGGTAATTTTACTTTCCAGACTAAGTCTCCTTTAGAAAATTGTTTGCCCTTGACCTTTTTATTGTAATACTTTGCAATCCTCAGTTTATTGGCTTCAATATTCTCAAGAGCACGTAGCCGATGGCAACTCAAGTACTCTAAGTTGTCTATCATAAGATTCTTGTAGACTTTGGCTGACAAACCATTTTGCAATGTGACATGTCTCGATCCGATTCGAATTTCCCAAGGAAGGACTACATTATGACCATACACAAGTTCATAAGGCGATGTTTTAATCGATCCATGACAAGCCATCCTATATGCCCATAATGCCTCATTAAGCGTTGAATGCCACTTCCTTGGCTGCTCCTCAATCTTTTTCTTGATCAGCTTAATCACAATCTGATTGGATGCCTCTGCCTAACCATTAGCCTGAGCATAGTAAGGAGAAGAATTTAGTAGCTTAATTCCCATACTGGCAGCAAAATCTCCAAACTCTCTTGATGTGAACATTGTCCCTTGATCGGTGGTGATAGTTTGAGGAATTCCAAAACAACACACAATATGCTCTTTGACAAAATCAACCATGTTCTTTGAGGTTACCATCTTCAAAGGAATTGCCTCAACCCACTTAGTGAAGTAATCTGTTGCTACCAATATGAACTTATGTCCTTTACTTGAAGGAGGAAAAATCTGGCAAATTAGATTAATTCCCCAACCTCGAAATGGCCATGGTTTGATTATTGGATTCATAGCCGATGCGGGTGATCTCTAAACATTACCAAAACGTTGACAGTCTTGGCACCCCTAATAATATTCAAAACAGTCTTCCAGTATCGTTGGCCAGAAATATCCAGTCCTACGAATAATCCATTTCATCTTATAAGCCAATTGATGAGCTCCACATATCCCTTCATGTACTTCACCCATCAGCACCTTAGCTTCTTCTTGATTTAAGCATTTAAGCAACACCCCATCGACTGTTTTGTAATATAGCTGATCATCTAGTAAAACATACTTAGTCGATTTGTACCTTAGCTTCCTGGTAACTTTTTGTGATAGATTCCTAAGGTAATCGGCTATTTCAACTCTCCTATCATTATTCGAGGTTTCACTACTTAAAAGCTCTTGAAACACTCGATAACCTGATGCACTTTGAGCTAAACGATTAGCTTCTTGATTTTGTGCTCTTGGAATATATTGAAGCGAGACATGAGGAAATTCCTTGAGCAACATTTGGCACTCATCATAATATCCCCTCATAGCATCTTCTTTAGACTCATATAGGCCAACCAACTGGTTAATAATTAACTGTGAATCTCCAAGTACCTCAATTGCTTCGGCCTTTACTTCATGAAGAAGTTGAAGCCCCTTAAGAATAGCTTCATATTCTGCCTGGTTGTTGGTAATCATTGGCTCAGTTGGAAAAGCAAACTCAAAACTTACGCCCCGAGGTGAAATAATAACAATACCAGTGCCACCACCTTGCTTGCATGACGACCCATCAAAGAACAATGTCCAGGGTACCGGCTCCACATAGACAACACTTGGCTTATGATGCTGGGTGACAAAATTAGCTATTACTTGCTCTTTGACTGCTTTAGCCGATTTGTACCTCAAGTCAAATTCTGACAATGCAAGAATCCACTTTCCCATTGTTCCATTTAATATTGGCATTGATAGCATGTGCTGATCACATCAATCTTGGAGACAACTGTACATTCAGCCGACAATAAGTAATGTCGTAACTTAGTGCAAGAGAAATATAAGCATCAGCATAATTTCTCGATGGGAGAATATCTTGTCTCTGGATCCAGCAGCCTCCTATTAAGATAGAAAACAACTCGCTCTTTCCCTTCGAACTCTTGCATTAGGGCTGATCCAATCGTTTGGTCATTAGCCGATACGTACAACTTAAAAGGCTTGCCTTGCTGAGGAGGGACCAGCACGGGTGGACATTTCATGTATTCCTTTATCTCCTCAAACGCTTTTTGTTGAACATCACCCCATTTAAATTCTTGATCATTTTTCAACTTCAATAAGGGAGAAAATGGCATTTCACCTGTATGCAATGAGCTCCTTCATCACATGTATGAGCTTTGCAACAGATCCATGCCATTTCACCTCTATGGCATGAGTTGCTCACACAAGTGTACCTGTGGACTAATCACCTATGTATCTCACATAAACACATATTAGTCCACCTAGGTTGTCACTCAATTACCAAAACCAATCAAGGACCATTCAGCGGCACCTGGCGCCTTCTGGATAGGTGGGTCCCCAACAGGCTACTCCTCCATGGGTGGTGCATCCTCCTCTAGGTTGAAGGGAGCAAGAGCAGGAGCAGGGGAAGCGGCACATTCTCCACGATGGCCACGACCGTGGCCATGAGCGGCTAGTGCGGGGGAAGGGGAATGGTGGAGCAGGCGTTCAGAGCGATGGCAAGACATCTTGCTACAAACGTTGGACCATGAGTTATCGATTTATTAAATGATTTAAAAATAGTTTAAGCTAGTCATACACTCAAACAAAGAAGCATGAACAACCATAACAATATTAAGAATCAAGCATTCATTACATCAATTTATTACACTTCGATGTCTCTAGCAGCTACACTAGAAGACTCACGAAGCACGCACTACACGCAGGCAGCTCCAAAAGAGGGATATTCTACTCTACTCCTAAAAGTGAGTCATGCCTCATAGCCACGCAGGGCTCATCACCATCTCTACACTACTACATTATTAGAGCATCACTAGAAAAATAACCCTAACTAGGTGGTGGGGAACTGCTATGATCCATCTCATGAAGCTCCGCATTGGTGCGGTGCATCCTTGAGATGTACGCCAGGGCCTCCTCCAACTCCTCGGTCTTCTTCACCTTGGGGTAGTTCTCGGACGGGCAAGAGCCTTTAGGTTGAGCTTGGTGGGCTCAACATAGAAAGACTCCTTACATGGCCTCTTGCGTGACTTAGGCGGTAGGAGCTTCTACACCTCCTTGAACTCCTTGACACTCCTAGCGTCAGAATCTATCCATGCCTGGGATATCCTGTCTGACCTTATCCTTCTGGTACTCCATGTACTTCATATACTCGATGAGGTGACGTTGGTTGTAGGCAGCATTGACACTCATCTGAACGAAGTCCTTCTCTAGCATGTTGCAGCGGTTCTCCATCATCATCTTCCTGAAGATGTACCTCTTCTCCTTGTTCATGTGGCTCCTCAGGGATACCTTCTTGCGCTCCAAGGCGTCCTCAAGCCTATTCCAGTTCTCTGTTCCTTAGGAGTTGCACTCTTCTTTTTGGCTTCTTGTTAGACCTCCTGGACACCATTGGTCTTCCTGCCAAACATATTCTTCTTCATTACTTTTTTCTTCGTAATCAGCCCAGTTTTGATCAACAACTGGCTTTCCAAGCCGATCATGAACACTTCTATTTTTTAGGCGCCGATCCATATTATTATGATGATACTCATCTTGAGCATGGATAGACCGGCGATTGGCTTGAGATTACCTGAACTCCCAATATTGCTCGCTGCATTCTGGACAATTATTTTAGGTAGGCAATTTCAAACCTTCGTTCCAGCAATATCTGAAGAAAGGACAATTCCAATGTGATTTAGCTTCCTTTCTTTCATACCTCTCTTTTTCCTATCGACGCTGGTTTTCTTGCTCTTCTAACCAATGCTGATAATACTTTTCCTTCTGCCGCTACCATTTGTTCAACAAAATTCAAGATGTAACACGTGGCCTTGTCGCCCCATCCTTCAAGGTTTCTCCCTGCTCATATCGGCTCTTTTGTTGATCACGACGCCTTCTAAGTTTTTTGTATTCATTAGCTGATATTTGCATCTCGGGATTGACTGTTCTGGTTTCTTTTGATCCGGGTGACGTTAGGACTTTAGCCTTTCCTTTGAGCAACCTAGCATCAACCATGTTCTGATCTCTAGGGAAAGGATTATCATCAACTTTCATCTTTCGAGGCGTATCAAATTTGAGCCTTCCTTGCTGAATAGCCCTCTGTATATGCTGCCGGAAAACTCTGCACTCATTAGTAGAATGAGAAGTGGCATTGTGAAATTTGCAGAACTTCTTATTCTTCAACTAATCGGGAGGCAACATAACATGATTGTCGGGCAACTTGATCTGTCCCTTCTCGAGCAAGAAATCGAAGAGCTTGTTCAATTTCGTCACGTCAAAGTCATAGCTCTCTTCGACTCCTCTTCCCCAAGGATTTGGCACCATTACTGTCTTCTTACCCCAATTTCATTCGACCGCAGCAACCTCTTCTTCTTCTTCGTCCTTATAGTCGTCATCGACTAAATATGGATTACAGGCTTCGGCCATTGTGGTACTTTTCTGGAATTGGGTGTCTCTGCGCATATTCTAGAATTAGCTATTGAGCATTGCCACTCGTTGAGCCAACTGAGCCAAGTTGTCAAATTCTTGTCCCAGCAACTTCTCTCTCCATGTTGGCAACATTCCTTGAGCGGCCAAAGCAGCAAGTTGATCATCGGTCAAGTTCAATGAGAAGCACAAATTTCTAGTCTCTCGGAACCTCTAAAGAAACTCGGTGCTTGATTCATTAGTTCTCTGTCTTATGGTCATCAAATCGGTAATCTTCTTTTCTCCAGTCCCAGTATAAAAAATTGTATGAAACTTCTTCTCTAGGTCAGCCCAATTGGCAATGGAGTTAACTGGCAGTGATCAAAACCAAGTGAAGGCTGGTCCCGACAGAGACAAGGAAAAGAAACGAACTCGATGGGCCTCTTCAATGGATGCTTCGCCCAACTGTGTAAGATATCGACTGACATGTTCTATTGTGTATCTTGGCCAGTGAACTCAGCAAACTCGAAGAGCCTGTAATTCGCTGGAAGAGCGACCAAATCATACCATTCTGGATATGGGCGTTTGTACGAGAAGGTCTGCCCTTTTGGTTTCAAACCGAACTGATTCTTCATCATCTCGGTCACTCTAAGCAACAACTCATCAGCATTTGAATTTGTATCTCTCTATAATTGCTGACCCATCTGTGGATTAAAATTTGGAGTACCTTGATACCTCGGATTTGGAATCATGTGAAGGGTATTATAATCTGTGCCATAATGATACCCTTGTGGGATCTCTATCTTCTAGGTCCTTTGCTGGTTTGCTGCTTGAAGTCTCTGATTGTAGATGTTAGGATCTATATCTATACGAATCCTTTGAACTGATGGCGCTATTTTGTGAGCCGACGATGGTATCTGGCCTGATGTGCCAAAATTGACCATTTGATTCCAAACTTGCTCCATCGGCTATTGCACATGCTGTTCTAATGATCCAGGATTATACTGTATCTGATTAGCAGTAGCACCTTGAACTTGCTCAGATGAGCTCTGAACCACCTGGACATCATCATTACCAGCGGGTGCTGTTTCTTGATGGCTAGTACTAGCTTGATTAGTCCCCTAAGTCGACGGATGTGGAATGTTGTAACAAGCTGGCCTAACCTAATCAACTAGAAACATGTGTCAGCACGAAAATGCGTCGACACATGGCAAGCCAGAAGGATCTGCATGATGGAGCTAGGAATCTGCTTGGCCTCAACGTAGGGGTAACCGATCCTACAAATTCCTCCCGAGACGTTCTAGTCAATTTGACCTTGCAATTGACAAGGAGAAAAAGTTTATTAGTAATTTAAGGTGGAACATGCTGGTCTTTGCCCAGACAGTTCCAAGTGTGTCACTTCGGGAGCAGCCAGACGGGAAAATCGACTAAATAGCCAATACGCATAGTAATCAGCTATTACGGACAGTAAAGCTTGTGGATCCTGATTAGTTTTATATTGATAAGTACAATGCCCATAGACGTAAATGAGATCATCAGCTAGATGGATGTTACTAATATGAATTGTTGAGCCAATGAATCTAAATCAGAAAAAGATATAGCTTGCAAACAGATCGACTGTCTAATACCAATGGTTCTACAAATGCTCTGAATCTAATATGTTACCATCAACAATGAGGTTCTATAAATGCTCTGAATCTAATATGTTACCATCAAGCAAGTGAAGGGCATGCTACTTGTAGAGGTGGGTGCAGCTGCCTTCCACATGCTAGGGTTCTGAGCAGGGCGGCTTTGAGCGAGGAGGTGGTACTTGGCAGTGAAGGTACCACCTCCACGGCTCAGAGCGGGCATGGCTATCTCCCTGAACATCACGTGGGCAAGGAAGCGAGGGCATGTGTTCATGCGGCCTCTGGGGACGTGCTCTCAGACTGGCGCTTCTTCTCCTTGTAGAGTGCATCAGCCTCTAGATAGTCCCTCTCTATCTCTAGGGTATTGTTCATCATCTCCCTCAGGGTGTAGTAGGTGTGAGCTGAGAGAGCCAGCTTGATGCGGGTGTTCAGACCCTTCTTAAAGAAGTACATCTTCTTCTTCTCGGAGTTTGCTCACTGGGTGCGTACCGCATCATCTTGACAAAGTGGTTGGTGTACTCAGAGATCTTCTAGGATCCCTACGTGATGTTGTGGACCTCCTCCACCTTGGCATCCATCATGCCCTTAGGTACGTGGTGCTCCCAAAAGGCCTCCATCAACTCCTCCCATGAAATGTGAGCGGGGTCCGGGTGGGTCTCATTGAAGATGTCTCACCATGCATGAGCAGCGCCGGTGAGCTAGTGGGCTCCGACTCCAACACACTCCTCATCAGAGCAAGTGGTTAGGTCCAGCTTCTTCTCTATCTTGCATAGCCAGTCCTCAATGGTGATAGGATCATCGGTGGAGCTATCAAAGGTGGGAGGTTTGAGCTTGAGAAACCATGCAGCTTCCTCTGGAAGTCATTGGGCAGCCCCCCATTATGAAGCAGAAGGCCATCAGCCAGTGTCTCCATGAGATGCGTCTAGCGGTCCATCACCTCTGACAGAAGCGGGGGTGGTGGTGGCATGTTCTCCTCGCCAGGCTGAGCGGCTGTAGGGTTGAGATGGCAGACTAGAGGGGGGTGAATAGTCCTTTCTAAAATTAATCACGTTGGCTAATCGAAATAAGTGCGGAATTAAAACTATCGATCTAGCCAAGACTACACCCCTCTATCTAAGTTATCAAGCACCTTACAAATATCCTAATTAGGCAACAAAGGTGCCGGGCTAGCTAGAGCTCACCTAACAATTCTAGCTTGCAGGGTCACACAAACCTATGCAACTAGTACTTCAAGCAACGGGGGAGCTCCTACACAATTCTAGTAAGCAAAAGCACAAAGCTCCTAAGCTCACTAGCAATGCTTAATAACAAGGCTACACAAGCCAAATTAGAGAGCACAAATTACTAAGCAACACAAACTAAGCAATGTGACTAACAAGGTTACTCAATCCAAATTAGTCACGCAAGGGAGCTACTTCTATGCTACACAAGCAAGAAGGTAATTAGCAAGCTACACAAGCTAACTAATCACAAGAGCAACTACACAAGCACCATGTATAAGAAAGTAAACACAAGCTTGTGTAAAAGGATCGCAAACCAACGGGAAGATGATGACACGGTGATTTTTCTCCCGAGGTTCACATGCTTGCCAACACGCTAGTCCCCGTTGAGACAAGCTCCAAGGTTTCCGCTCGTCCTCTTGCTAGTGGTGACCCACAAGTCACACTCTCCCATGTGGAGTGCTTACCACAAGCTCTAGCACTTGACACGGCCGAACCACTTATCGCCCTTCGTGTCTCGCTCTACTAGAGTTGCTCTTCGTGGCTCCCACGGGGTGAGCACAATACCCCTCACAATCTCTTCTCCGGAGCACCGCACAATCTTCTTTGCATGCTTCGACGGAGACCACCACCAAGCCATCTAGGAGGTGGCAACCTCCAGGAGTAACAAGCACCACTGGCTTGCAACTCGATCACCTAGTGCCACTCGATGCAACCTCACTATGCAATGCACTAGAATCACTCACATGCAATGGATTCGCACTTCTCGCAAGCACAAGTGAGTTAGAGGCTTCTCAAATCAAGCACACAAGGCCAAGCCCGAGCTCCACCTCTATTTGTATCCCCCAAGCCAAATACAGCCATTGGAGCCTTGGAACACATTTCTACGCGGTCATTGGACAGCAACGTGCGGGCACCGAACATAGGATGGCCATGACCCTTCAACGGTCACTAGCCGTTGGGGCACCAGACAGGCGGCGGTGGCATCAAACAGGGGGTGGTGGTGCCACCCCGGCCAACACACCAAAAACCGCAGTCTCTGGATAAAAGAGGTGGTGCACCGCCATAGGGTGGTGGTGACTGCGATGGTGCCCAACTCTAGAACCCTCGTTCTCTATAGAAAAGGAACGATGCCACCGGATAGGGTGGTGATGACACTGGTGGTGCACCGTCGCACCCGAGGTAGTGCACACCACCACTGACAGTGATAGCCTCTGCTCTAGCTTCTCTCGGACACCTCTAGGTGGGCACCGCCCTAGGGGTGGTGGTGCCACTGGACAAGGGGAGGCGCTGCCCCCTTGGGCAACACCCAACTACCTTCTCTCGGCCTCTAGCGGTCACCGCCACCGGGTTGGCGGTGCACCAGACAAGGGGTGGCAGTGCCCCCAGGGTAGCACCCCAATCCAAGTTATGCCTCCTTTTCTTCACCTTTTTTTCACCACCTTTGCAAATGTGCTAACACTCCAAGTGTTCACCATCTTGTGCATGTGTTAGCTTTTCACAAATGATTTCCAAAGGATTAGTCACTCAATTCACCACGCCACTTGATCCTAGTAACGATGCAAAGTTAGATCACTTGAGTGGCACTAGATGACCGATATGCAAACAAGTTTGCCCTCATGATAGTATGGCCATCTATCCTAAACCCGGTCATAAACTTCTCTACACACCTATGACCGGTGAAATGAAATGCCCTATAGGTTATACCTTTGCCTTGCGCATTCCATTCCATCTCCTCCGATGTTGATGCAACACATGCACCAACATTGATCAACAAATGATATGATCCACTTCATATCATCACATGACCTTGTTGGTTCATCGATCTTGACCTCACTTGCTTTTCACCATTGCCTTCGCCTATCGGCGCCAAGTCTTGCTCAAGCTTCACCGCCATACGGTCCATCGCCCCAAAGCCTCCAACTTGCCATTCACGCTTGCAACCGATCCATCAAGCCAAGTCTTGTCTTGATCTTCTCCACCTTAGTCACATGACTCCATGTCATGTTGTCGACATGAAAATGCGTCGACACGCGGCAAGCCAGAAGGATCTGCTTGATGGAGCTAGAGATCCACTAGGCTTCAACGTAGGGTAACCTATCTTGCAAATTCCTCCTGAGATGTGCCAGTCAATTTGACCCTACAATTGACAAGGAGAGAAAGTTTATCAGTAATTTAAGGTGGAACATGCCGGTCTTTGCCCAGACAGTTCCAAGTGTGCCGCTTCGAGAGCAGCCAGACGGGAAAATCGACTAAATAGCCGATACGCACAGAAATCCGCTATTACGGATAGTAAAGCTTATGGATCACGATTAGTTTTATATTGATAAGTACAATGCCCATAGACATAAATGAGATCATCAGCTAGATGGATATTACCAATATGAATCATTGAGCCGATGAATCTAAATCAGGAAAAGATATAGCATGCAAACAGATCGATTGTATAATACCGATGGTTCTACAAACGCTCTGAATCAAATCTGTTACCATCAACAGTGAGGTTTGACCGGATCGATGGCAGCTATGATGATAATACCAAACTAAAACCGAAGAACCCATAAAACCGTCTATACTTCGACAGGCTTTCCAAAAGACATGCTATACGTGAAGGCTTAGATGAATCGGCTGAAATAGCTGATTCAGGTGAAAAGGGACTACAGCGTGTGAACAATCGACTATTTCACATGAACAAACCTATGGACTCCTCAGACTTAACCTGCTATCTCTAATAGTGGGGTTCGACCGAATTGATGTAGCCATGAAAAAGGCAATGAATCAAACCCTTAAAGTACATAGATCTATTCACGCTTAACAGAATCATGGACGCACACTGTAGGCATTAACGCAACGGCAATTGGCTATTTAGCCGATGCAGGCATAGCAAATAGCTAAGGCCACGCCTAATCAGGAACAAATCTACTAACTAGCATCCTCCAATCTACAGTGCCATCAGTGGGGATCGACCGGATCGTTACTATCATAATGGTGAACTATAAACTAGATTTAACTAGCCAGCAAACCTCTTCAAGATTATTCATGCCTTAACCACGTACTATGCACGACCAAGATCGAAATAGAGCGACCGATGAAACATAACCCGTCGCTCAAAGAGGCATCGTGTTGCAATAAAGCGAATGATGGGCTAAAAGGATATAAGGCTGATCTAAATCGATGTTGACCAGGTAGATTGATGTTGCTGCAAACCAATAACAATAAAGACATCAGCAAGATCGGTAACTTAATGAATCTACCCGAAGGATGCCACCCTTAGATAGAGCCAATAACTTGACCTTAATCTAGTTCGAGTCGTGGAGGTCGACCGGATCAATGCAGCTGTACTTGAACTAGACAAGAGTCGATAACTAGCTTATACTAAAGTTCGCAGTTGAGGTCGATTGGATCGATGCAGCCGTACAAACCAAAGTATAAACCATGACGGTACTTACAGACAAACCGGAAGTCGGCCAGACCGATGCAGCCCTGCTTGCTAAAGAACTCGCCGAGATCTACTCTACTCCTAGTCCTAAGGGTTGGCCAGAGCCGAAAAAAGGTAAATTGTATTTGATTGATTGGATGTCCTTTACAATAGCCGGGGTCCAATATTTATACCCGGATCCTAAACATGAATTCTACTCATGTACGACGCATTACAATCTTTGGTATAAAATAAAACATTCCTAATTTAAGATAACTTGGACCCTAATCTTTCCCTTTTTATAGAGTCCGACATGTTTTCCCCTGACGCCAACCGTAGCTTTTGTCATTATCTACTGGCGTCACCTGAAGAGAGTCGATTCCAGTGCTGTATTTGAATTAGCTGATATCAACTTTTATGCAATCGATTCCTTGATGACACGGTCTTAGGAGCTTCAAGTTCTCGTATCCCTCTTCCCAAATTTTGGTGTAAGCACATGTCTCATATGCAATGAGCTCCTTCATCATATGTATGAGCTTTGCAACATATCCATGCCATTTCACCTCTATGGCATGAGTTGCTCACACAAGTGTACCTGTGGACTAATCACCTATGTATCTCACATAAACACATATTAGTCCACCTAGGTTGTCACTCAATTACCAAAACCAAACAAGGATCTTTCAGCGGCACCTGGCGCCTTTTGGATAGGTGGGTCCCCAACAGGCTGCTCCTCCATGGGCGGTGCATCCTCCTCTAGGTTGAAGGGAGCAGGAGCAGGAGCAGGAGCAGGGGAAGCGGCACATCCTCCACGACGGCCATGACCATGGCCACGAGCGGCCAATGTGGGGGAAGGGGAACGGTGGAGCAGGCATTCAGAGCGACGACAAGACATCTTGCTGCAAACATTGGACCATGGGTTATCGATTTATTAAATGATTTAAAAACAATTTAAGCTAGGCATACACTCAAACAAAGAAGCATGAACAACCATAACAATATTAAGGTCCAAGCATTCATTACATCAATTTATTACATGGCAATGTATGTAGCAGCTACACTAGAAGACTCACGAAGCACGCACTACACGCAGGTAGCTCCAAAAGAGGGATATTCTACTCTACTCCTAAAAGTGAGTCATGCCTCATAGCCTTGCAGGGCTCATCACCATCTCTACACTACTACACTACACTACTACATTATTAGAGCATCACTAGAAAACTAACCCTGACTAGGTGGTGGGGAAGTGCTACGATCCATCTCATGAAGCTCGACATTGGTGTGGTGCATCCTTGAGATGTACGCTAGGGCCTCCTCCAACTCCTCGGTCTTCTTCTCCTTGGGGTAGTTCTCGGACGGGCAAGAGCCTTTAGGTTGTGCTTGGTGGGCTCAACACAGAAAGACTCCTTACGTGGCCTCTTGCGTGACTCAGGCGGTAGGAGCTTATGCACCTCCTTAAACTCCTTGACACTCCTGGCATCAGAATCTATCCATGCCTAGGATATCCTATCTGCCTTATCCTTTTGGTACTCCGTGTACTTCATATACTCGATGAGGTGACGCTGGTTGTATGTAGCATTGACACTCATCTGAACCAAGTCCTTCTCTAGCATGTTGCAATGGTTCTCCATCATCATCTTCCTGAAGCTGTACCTCTTCTCCTTGTTGAGGTGGCTCCTCAGGGATACCTTCTTGTGCTCCAAGGCATCCTCAAGCTTGTACACCTTGCAGTCAAGGTAATCATTGTAGAGCCCGAAGTCTCTGGCCTTGTCCCTTAGATCTGCAATCTCTTCCTTCAGCTTGTCCTCCTATTCCTTGTGTAAGGCCTCCCTATGGTAGTAGTCCTGGCGCTCCATGTGGATGGTCTCCTTGAGCACCTCCTTCTTCTTTTCTTCCTCCAAGAAGGCCTCGTTAGCTCAAAACAGCATGTCCCGGTAACAACGGTTCTATGACTCAACCTCCATGATGTACCTATCCTGATAGAGGATGTACTATCCAAACACCTGAAGGCAAGGGCCCTCCTCGGCGTTGAGAGTCTCCTCGGTAGACATTACCCATCTCCTGGTGCTCTGGATGAGGTCCAGGGCTTGGGGAAGCAAGCTATACGGTCCATTCTTAAGGCCCTCATGAGCGTCACGCATCACGCGGTGAAGAGCTGAACGTGAAACAGACTGAACACAAGCCTCGATGGAGATCTCCACTTTAAGCTCATGGAAAGCGTATAGCTCCGGCATGGTCTCACTTGGAGGAACCCTAAGGTGAATGACGATGTGTCCCTGAAGTCCTTCGGGTCTCGGCTCACCTCGGCAAACGTACTCGATCTGCTCGGTGGGGACACCAAGCACCTCAAGGACATCGTGGAGCATCTGAGCGAAGCCTTCGTAGCTCTAGCCATCAACGGGAACCTCAACTGCTGGTGCCATCTGCAAACCAGCCCATAAAATGGGGTCAGTAGGTTAGCAAAAGAGGTAAGCCATGCATATAAAGATGCAAGGTCGGTAAATATAACTAAAAGGACAAGTTTCCACTCCTAATTCTATCGGCTAGTCCTAGAGGTCTTGTCCTAGGTTCAAGTATAGCTCTGATACCAACTAAAATGATCCCGATTTCCATGAAGGGAAATCCACAGATTCGAAACATAACATGATAGTCCCAGATGATCATTCTATCACATTATTGAATAACAGTCGATATCATAGTCATACATTGAATACATGTCTTATGAAGAGTACAAATAGCAAGGTTTACTCATTATTACATCGCCACTTGGTGGAATCACACAGAGCACGTAGCATCTAGAACAACATCAGGTAGAACAGCAGTGGACGATGACACCATCTTCACGAACCAAACTCAAGCGAAGAACTAAGACCTCTAATCCTCCCAATCATCTCCCTGGTAGTCATACTCAGGCTCGTCACCTGCCAAATAATTATTAGTATGATTTGTACTGGCCACTGGCTCCCACCCTATGCTTTGCATTTGCTTTGTGGTATTACAATGCAAGGGTATAGCAAAAGACCTACTTTAGGTTGTAGTTTTCCTATGCATGTGTAGTCAAGTTTTAAATCAATTCATCAAGTTTTAACCCATCTCATCCACACATGGTTTCCCACCCATCACACACATCTCACCACAGTCTCACTCTATAGGCGGCAAGGATGACTCCCTCTCGCGCCTTGCCTTAACGGCTAATAGTCGAAATCCAATATTAACCCAGGGGAAGAAGAGAAAGGACTCCACTCACTAATCAAGGGAAGTGTAGGTCATAGGAATGTCCATATCCACGGACGCGACTATACATATAGATCGATCAACTCTGCACAGCGTGTACACCTGGAAATCCACAAGATCACCATCATCGGCGGTGCACCCCGCCTAGGCTAATACCGACTGCCTCCGAACCAGTGCGATGCGTAGTAGAAGCAGTAGTAAGTAAAAGTGAGCATCTATCCTAACAGCAGGTGTGCAGGGGTAAAGGTTGCGTCAAGGTAAGGGCTTCAAACAATTCTACCATGCAGCCTATCACAGTTCAATTTCATAAATAAAGCACTAGCAGCTACATTATTGCATGTCCAATAGGATTCTAAGAGGTTGGGTGGGACGTGGCACCTGTGGATAAGTCATCTCCCAGCTCGTCAAAGTAGTCATAGTCCTTCTCCTCAGTCTGCGGCTCCTTCGAGTCTGCCAAACGAGACATATAGCCGCAATAAGCGACTCCTATAGATGATCACAAAGAAGCAACAGAAATTCGAAAGATCCAAATGCACTCAAACACAAGCCTAGGATGTAGAGCTTATTTTTAGAAAAAATTGGACTCTAGTTTCATATGTTTCTGAGGTCGGATGAATTTCCTATAATTTTTCTAAGTTTAGATCATTTTTTGAAAAAGAAAAAGAAAACAGTTAACCTAGGGCTAACACGTGGCGCGCTCTGGTTGGTCAAAACGATGCGGGTCACTGACAGGTGGGGCTGGTCAATGGTCAATGTTGTCTAGGCTCGGACTGGGCAATGGGTCGGATATTGGGCCAAGTTGGGCCGAGTTGGGACAAGTTGGGCCGGGTTGGGCTGGCCCAGCCCGGACACATGTCATTCGCCTAGGCCATCCATGTGGCGCTGGCGGGCTACTAACGGGCTCACGTCCACGAGCGTGGCTCATGGTGGGCTAGGTGGCGTGGGTCCATGGACCGCAGTCACGGTCCACGGTGGACCATGTCCACTCCTCCTCCTCCTCCTCCTCCTCCTTCAGTTTATGGTGCACCAGGTGCACCGAGTGGCGCGGGGCGTGGTGGCTCCCTCTTCCTCCTCGGCCGCTCCCTTCACCAGCGGCGAGCTCGCGCGGCTGCATGCTCCGGCGGTCCGGCAGGGCTACAAAAGGGCTCTACGGCTGCGCGGGCTCACGGCGAGTCTACCGGTGGGCTAAAAGCGCTGCCTTAGGTCCTCTAGTGCTCGGCGTAGGCTCCACAGCGGGCGACAGCGGTGCAAGGTCGACGGTGAGGTCCCTCGGTGCATTGGAGGAGCTCCAGCAGGCTTTGCCGGCTTCCTCAGGCTTCAGCGAACGCGACTACGGCTCCAGGCACAGCTGTGGTGGCTTTGGCAAGGCTAGCCACGGCGGCGGTGGCCTAACGGCGACGGTGAACCACGGTGAGGTGGTTGCAGGGCCGAAAGGAGCCAAAGGAGGCTCTTTTCCTTCGATTAGACCCACGGGCGAGTCACCTAACTCAACGGCGATGACCAAGGGGCTCGACGGAGTCCGCGACGACACGACGGCTCTGACAGAGCTCTGGCGGCTCGCTGCTATGGTGGATACGGGGCTAGGAAGGGTCCTAGGGCAAGCTAACTATGCGGCAGGGCTCACAGGGTGGCGATGAACGTCATCGGCCCCTCCTTGTCTCGACAGATGGCCGAAATCTGTGGGAATGCTCGTGACACGGCGGTGCTCTGGTACACGGCCACACCAGCGAGGTGGACACCAACGGTAGCTCCAAGGCGTCCCACGGCTAAAAGGCGGTGACCTTACATGTCACACATCAAGGCGGTCTCATCCGTGGGGTTTTGGGAACCTCTACCGGCTCTAGGTAGCCGAAACAAGGTGGCACCATGGCGGGTTCCGGCCATGGCGACTGTGCAGGTGTGCTGAAAGCTCTAGTTTGGTTTTGGTGAATTGATGAAACCCTAAGTGCTAACCTAGTTTATCAAGTGATCATGAGATAGGTAGCACACTCCAAGTGATGAAGAAAATGAAGATCATAGCATGATGATGATGATACCATGATGATGATCAAGTGCTTGGACTTGAAAAGAAGAAAGAGAAAAACAAAAAGCTCAAGGCAAAGGTATAAACCATAGGAGCTATTTTGTTTTGGTGATCAAGACACTTAGAGAGTGTGATCACATTTAGGATTGATAGCTGTACTATTAAGAGGGGTGAAACTCGTATCGGAGTGCGGTTATCAAAGTGCCACTAGATGCTCTAACTCATTGCATATGCATTAGGATCTAGTGGAGTGCTAACACCTTTAAAAATGTTTGTGAAAATATGCTAACACTTGTGCACAAGGTGATACACTTGGTGGTGTTGGCACATTTACAAAGGAGGTGGTGTTTGTAGTGTTGAGATGGGTTTGGGTCCCTCTCTCCCTCCCGCCGATTTACACTTGGTGATACACTTGTGCAAGCTCGACGGGATTCGGCGCTTTCGGAAAAATGGAATGCCTATTTTCTATTGCGCCGGATGCAAATTCTTGGTGGTTGGCACATTTGAGCAAGGGTGAAGAAGTTAGAGTTGAAATGGAGTTGGTCAAAATGATGATGGCGTCGGTCTACTGACCGGACGCTGGGTCACTCAGCGACCGGACGCTGAAAGGCTACGTCCGGCCATGCTGTCAGACGGCATAGTGGCTAAGGTTGAGCACCGGACGCTGGTCTGTATCCGGTCAAGGTGGACCGGACGCGTCCGGTCGAAGAAATACGCCTCGGGGAGCTTACTGGAAACGACCGGACGCTGGGGCTTCAGCGTCCGGTCAGTTTTGCCGGAGCGTCCGGTCAGCTTCGTAACCGTTGAAATCTGACAAACAGCGTTTGAAGCTGGTGACGCGTGGCGTCCATCGGGCGACCGGACGCTAAGGGCCAGCGTCCGGTCAGTATGACCGGAGCGTCCGATCAGAGCACGTTTTGCCCAGTGAAGGGGTATAACGGCTCTATTTGATTGGGGCTCTATTTATAGCCCCATGGCCAGCTCAAGGGAGCAGTCTTGCACATTTTTATTGACATAGCAACCTTGTGAGCTTAGCCAAAGCCCTCCCACTCATCTCCATCATTGATCCATCATCATTGTGAGATTGGGAGAGAATCCAAGTGCATTGCTTGAGTGATTGCATCTAGAAGCACTTGGTATTCGTGTTGCGCTGCGGATTTCGCTTGTTTCTCTTGGTGGTTGCCACCACCTAGACGGTTGGAGCAGCGGTGAAGGATCGGCACGAGTTGGTGATTGTTCATGGCCGCCTTCGGTGATTGTGAGGGGAGTTGTACCTTCCCCGGCGGAGTGTCGAAAGGTAACTCTAGTAAATTGCTCGTGTCATTGAGTTACCTCACTTGTGGGTCGGTTCTTGCGGTGTCCTATCGTGTGGACGAGGTTTGTGAAACACCTCTTAGCCGCCGAACCACCAAGTGTTGGTCGACACAACGGGGATTAGCGTGTTGGCAAGCACGTGAACCTCGGGAGAAAAATCGGTTGTCTCTTGTCATTTGCATTCTCCCGGTGATTGGCTCAATCTTCATCTTGTGATTGGTTCACTCCACGACCCGGCGGTATAATCGTATCACTTACTCATTTACATTTCCGCAAACTAGATATAGCAAGCTCTTTAGTGTAACTAGAATTGAGAGCTTGCCTTGTGCTTTAAACATATCTAGTGGAGCTCTTTAGTGTAGCATTTGTGAGAGCTCTTAGTGAGTAGTAGTCAAGTAGATTGTGTGCCAATTGATCATTGCAACTAGAATTGTTGGACAGGTGGCTTGCAACCCTTGTAGAGCTAGAGCAAGTTTGCATTTCGCTATTTGTCTTACTAATCAAATTGCTCTAGTTGTTTTGTAGTTTTTAAATAGGCTATTCACCCCCCCCCCCTCTAGCCATATTAGGACCTTTCATGCGCGTCGCAAGACGTCGGCATTCCCGAGCACCCGTGGCTCGGCAAGGCCAGGTCTTGGCCGTGTACGTGCCCTGGTGCGTGTGGTGTGGTGTGAAAGCCAAAGGCTCGGCCTTTGCCTCTCCCAGGTGGAGAGAATGCGGCGGCAGCCATGGCAAGCTCATGACGACGAGCAAGAAGGGAGGGTCCGGGGTGCTCACCGCGGTGGCGTAGGAGATAGGCTAGCGGTGCAGTGACGACTCGTGGTCGTGGCGAAAGGAAGCAGTGCCGTGCCGAGCTGCAACGGGGAAGAAGACGATCGATGTCGTCCTCGTCTCTGGCGACCACAAACGGCTTTGGCGGCGCGGTCTTCCTTCTTCCCTCCATAGCGTCCAATTTAAAAATTTGGTGGTAGAAAAGGTAAACATGTTTAGTTCACAAGATCCAGTTCATTTCCACAATAGAAAAATTTTCCATATTCCAAACAAGCCCTAAACATCTCCGCCTAACATTTTGACGGGGCATGTTCTGATGAAATGGATATTCTGTCCCAAAATAAATCTTTATCTCACAGTTTAAGAAGTCAAACAATCTCAACTTTGACAAATATATTTAAAAAATATTAATATTTATGATGCCAAATAAGCATCATTAGATTAACTACGCCATGTATTTTTCCAATTAAACCTATTTAAAAATACAAATGTTGATATTATTTTTATAAACCTAGTCAAAGTTGAGATTGATCGACTTCTCATGTCGCGAGATGAAGATTTATTTTTGGATGGATGAAGTAAGTGTTTTTATCCATAGCATAAGTGTTAACCTTTTTGCTGCTCAATATACTTATGGATTGATTGATGCATCTTTGGACGAATATAGGGTCTCCATGTTTATTATAGCTAAAAATGTTAGGGCCTCTTTGTGAAATGTGGGGAATTTTTTCATTTTGTGTTTTTTTAATATAAAAATGAATTCAAAGTGGCCCTTAAAATGGGCACCTTTTAGTTCAAGGCTCATTACATGAGAGAGGCATCTTAACAAGACACCAGGTCCGATAAATCATGGACATCTGAACTCAGAAAGTCAGAATACGTCCACCCGGATACCTCATCAGAGGTCGAGTTTCAGACTTTCTGGGGCAGCAGCGTGCATGCTTCGCCGTCGACGCCTCCCCGATGTCGATCTCGACCTCGAAAAACGGGGGGTCGCCCAGCACGAACTCCGCGTCGCCACGCGCTCCGTCCCTGTCCCTCAGCAGCTCCACCACTCTCGACATGGCCGGCCGCTCGTCGGGGTTTGCCTGTGTGCACAGCAGCCCGATCTGCACGACGCGCGTGATCTCGTCGACGACTGTCTCCTGCTGCAGCCTCGCGTCAACGACTTTCTCCATCGTGTTGGTCTTGTAACTGTGCCAAACCTGCAACCATGCACAACAGCATTATCGTGCTCGGTGCTCAAAGCAGCATTCGCAATTTCGCATCAATGTCAGAATATCAGATATATGTCTTATTCCCTTTTTCATTTCTTTTTTTGAAAAGAGGTTACTACTTTAGCATTTCTCTTAATGCTGACCAAAATTTAGACTTTTGCCAAATACAGACCTCATTAGCCAAATCTATGCTTCAACGTTCAGAGAATCAGAGATGGTTCAAACCTCTGCTAAAAGTGAGTGACCAGAGTGAGACCCCGTCGACTCACAACACCGCTTCCCGGTGACAATTTCGATAACCAGCACGCCGAAGCTGTACACATCGGCCTTCTCGGTGAGGTGTCCATGTACGACATACTCAGGAGCCATATAACCACTGCACATATATTGAGCTATCTCACTTGATGAGATCTTTGCGATTGCCTGTCAGAAAGATCGTGCATAACTGGAGCAAACAAAACAGAAGATAACCATGCTGTCAAAGTATTACTTACACTGTCCCTGCAACTCCTGTCGTAAGATGAGTTCGGTCACCGCATAGGACTCGAGCAAGCCCAAAGTCAGTTATTTTGGGCTTCAGCTTTTGATCCAACAGGACATTGCTGGCTTTGATGTCCCGGTGAATGATCCGAGTTTCTGACTCTTCATGGAGGTAGCATAGGCCCTCTGCTATGCCAAAAATAATATCGAACCTTTGCTGCCAATCCAGATGCCTGTTCTTGTCATCAGCTGCACACATAGAAAAGATTGGCACTTGAGTTAGGTGGTGGTTGGTTGTCCCTCCTAAATTTTAGTCGTTGTTCCATCGAATGTTTGACACATGCATGGAGTATTAATGCCCTGTTTGGCAGGGCTTCTCTAGCGGCTTCAGGAACTGTTTGGAGCCGTTTTCTGTCAAACGGGGTAAAATGAAACGGCTCCACCGATGAAGCCCCTAAAAACGTGCTCTCACAGAGCTTTGGGGTGGGAAGGAGCCAAAAATAGTGGCTTCTCCCGGCTCCTCCTCCAGGCCCCTAAAAACATGCTCTCACAGAGAAGCCATTTTGCCAAACGGTTTACCAAAACCGCTTCAGCTCCACCGGTGAAGCTGTTCGTGGAGCTAAAGTCATAAAAAATGACTTCACTAGTGAAGTGAAGCCCTGCCAAACGGGACCTAAATATAGACTAATTACAAAACTAATTGCATAGTTTATGACTAATCAGAAACGATACTGGATTATTTACTGCTGGCTGGTTTGGTGTGAGAGAAAAATATTGTTCCAGCTTCTAATCCATGATCGTATACGAGCAAGCGAACAGGCTGAATTTACGAGACAAATCTTTTAAGTCTAATTAGTCCATGATTTGATAATGTGGTGCTACAGTAAACATGTGCTAATGATGGATTAATTAGGCTTATCCGAACACCCCATGCAACATCCTCCCGACACACCTCCTAAATTTTAGTCACTGAATCCAAACACCACCTTACTATGTGGCATATCTCTACAACTAAAACATTTATAACTATTCCATCCACATGTGCGACACCAAAGCCGCTTCATGCGATCAGATCAGGAAGGCAACGCGCACTCGCTCCATGCGATCAGCTCAATCCTCATAACAGCCGCAGCAAATCAGGAAGGCAAAAATCAATTCTCATAACAATCGTGATCAATTCCCAGCAAATCAGGAAAGCAAAAATCAATTCCCGTAACAATCATGATCAATTCCGCGATCACCCCACGCCACCAATTTTCTGAAGATGTTTATGAAACTAGAATACCTGCTTGATGCGACTAAATCATTTTAGCTATATCACGGGTCGACAAAAAATTGTGGATGCGGAGAATTTCTATGCATTTTTTTTGTTGCATGTCTTCTTTGACACTTTGTCATGTTGCAAGGCCTAATTATTTCGATCTTTGTTGTGGTTTTGTTAACATGCATTCAAGTCATTTTTACGAGATTTGACTACGAGATCCTGACTTTGTTGGTTGATCGTTGTATATTACTTTGATGGGTTGAGTAGCTCTTTGTAAGGCACTTCTGCAACATGTTCCTTGTCAGTGGTGGCTTTCTTGCCGGCTGTGGCTACAATTTTGTAGCTAAGATCATAAAATAGAAGTAAAACATGTTTGCCAATTGGATCAGGAAGAGTTTTCAGGATGTTACCACTCACCACAATCACTGGATGTTACCACTCCTGCCATTACATATTGGTAGGGCATCGCTGTACGAACACAAAGTGGAAGATGAATAAAATAATATGAAGGATAGATCAATACTATCCTTTGTATCAGATGAATTTATTGTAATACCATCTTCTCTAACTTTACTAGAATATAATATAGGAAAGCTGCATTGAGAGTGCTGCCCTTTTATTGGGTATTGGCTTATAGATTTTTTTACTGGTTATGGTATAGAAGAGATGAGTATATATTTCAATGGTTTAAGGTGTTTTCTTAAGGTGATTGATGGTTCCCTTATGGAGATTGTTGAAGAAAAGCTGAGAAATCTGGTGAAATGCTGCAATCACATAAAGAAATAATACTCACAGACTAATATGCATGATTAAGCTTAAAATTACTGTGATATTATTTTATTCCCGTTGCAACGCACGGATATGATCCTAGTTATATAATAATCACCAAAGAATAAGTCATATATACTAAACTCCCTAAAGGGAATCACAAGTTATGTACAATGTTGATATTCTAGTAGAATTGCAAGAGGCAAAAGTCGTTCGTCTTCATAAAATCCTGTGTTAATCCACTATCAGTCTGTAACAATACAACCTTGTGGGTCAACGAAAAAGGAGACGATTGTGCTGACTCATATGCTGTAGGTTTGTTATCTTTTATATAAATAAGTCTTCAATTTGGACCCAGAAACTGTTTCTCCGTATCATGTTTTAAATTATGCTGCCCTTACCTTCTAATTCAACATGAAACCAGTGTCCATGCTGACCATGCACGAAAAATATACGATAGGATGAATCTAGAATGAAATGAGTATTAAATTTACCGAATATGGACAGATCTAAGCTCTTGTTGAAGTGATATTCATATATCAAGAAGCTTTCCGGGCCATCGACACTGCATCCAAGCAATTTCACCAAATTTTTGTGACGCACTTGGCTTATCACATCAACTTCATTGAAGAACTGGTCGACACACTGTTTTGTGTTCAGGAACAGTCTCTTTGCAGCGACTTCATTCCCATCAGGAAGAACAGCCTGTATGTGAAATAATTACAACCTCTTGAGTGACAGGAACTTTGCAGTCTGCAAAACACAGCATCCTTGCACCAAAAAAAAAGGATCCACGTATATACCTTGTACACAGTACCATTGCTGCCTTGGCCTATCTTGTTCTCTACACTGAATGAACATGTCGCTTTCTTTAAATGCTTATAACTGTAATTCAGACTTGATAGGGAAATTCTTGCAGGAAGTTCAGAGCCATACAAGCCTGCAGTTGCTCAAGTTTGTCAAGCAGTTGGAGACAATAAAAAAGCAGATTCGATAACGAGTAAAGGAAGTTTAGGACAAGCTACAATACTAACCCTTCAATGATCCTTCTCCTGCCTTGCAAGCTTTCTTCTTCTTCCATGCCAGTACTGAAACGACAAGTACAAGAATGAGACCAACAGAGGAACTCAGGACTGTCCAAAGAACAACTCGTTCCTTTGAGCTGAAGCTTGACGCAGAATCCTTTGAGTTCCAGAAAGGTGTTGTCGAATATCTGATGAAGCAGCCAGCAAAGAGTGCACGGCCTTCCTCTGCCGGTGCACATTTAGCCACCGATGCTGCAGCTGCACTGAGACAGGCTGCACAGCTCGAAGTGTTCAGGTTCTCCCAGCACTGAGCAAGTGCATAAGCTGCAAATTCTGTTGATCTGAAAGCTGAAGTAACAGCAAACCCTTTGTTGCTCTTGACAGCCAAGGAAGTCACATTACTCAACACAGCATTCACAGCTGAACCAAAGCCCTGCTGGTCTGAGCTGCGGTTACTGGAGGAGCACACACTTGTATCCAACGAGTCCATGACCTCATCGAAGAATGAGTAATTTGCATACCTCATGAAGCAGCCATCGAGATATATCCGGCCTCCAATTTCCGGATAGCATTTCGGGAGAAGAGACCTTATTTCTGAGTAGCACAGCGTGCAGTCAACCTTGCTAAGATCTTCCAGACATTGCACGAGCGCATAGAAGGTAATAGGATCTTGCCCAAAGGAAGTTATCCCCCATCCCTTTTGCTCGAGATCTGAGTTCAGGTTGTCGAAGGCGACCACAAAGTTGTTGGCCCAAACTGCCCCAGGACCGTCATCTTTGGTTTTGTTGCAGAACTCACGAACCACCGTTGCCCGAGGGTCAGCCAGGGTAGTGGTTGTTATCCAGGAGGAGAAACAGGCAATTATGACAGGAGCCAGAAGAAAAGAACAGTAATATCTCATTCCGGAGACACTGAACCACTCTATTTCTTGTTCTTGTTATAATTTCATGGCAAGATTCTAAAACAAGAAGAACAAAAGCAAGAAAAGGCTAACAAGTCTGCTTCAGCAAGCAGCCAAGCACCAGTGTTCACTGAACAAATCTTTATAATCTGTGATGTATACAAGTAAGAGATTAAATTTGTAAGAGCGTGTAGATGAAAACAAGCTTGCAAGGAAACAGAGCATGAGCTATTGACACTCTTTGCTGAAAGTTGAGGGTAGAGAGGGGCACAACAGAGATACCTTCAGCTGCCTGCCCTCCAGTGAGTTCCTGACTTCCTGCAAACCTTTGTGAGATATTAGTATTACATTTTATCCCCTTTTTATAGAGATTGTGAGAAATTTCTGTATGCGTTTGACTTCGCCACACTACCATGACTCTAGAAGAACCCTGGTAGTATTTTCAATCTTGCAAACAACTATCTAGAATAACAATCAGCATAAACTGACCAACAAAACCCTACCCCTATTAGCCTTGAATGAGTCTTCAGCCAATTTGAGAATGACACCTCACCTTTTCTATATTGGCATTCCACTCGGTCAAAATGAACACTTTGAACATCAATTAACTATGTGTGGAATCATTTATCCATTTTGACCAGTACAGTTTTCCAGACATCAAATTTGAAAAGTAGTAGCATGATGAAGACGTTTTCATTGAATTTCCAGTGATGCTGATAGCTTACCACTTGACATAGCATGCCCATCATACTTCTCTCTCTGAACAAACCAAGTTCCAAGCTATTTGGTAGTTCAACTCTTCACAAGAAACACGAGAGTTAGCCTGCCAAGTTATCAGTCTGGTTGTGGAGATACTAACTGACTTGAATGTAGGACTGTTATTTTGCTGGTCTAATATGATTGGGATCACTCTGATAAAATCCATAACCAACTTCGATTTCCACATGGAATCAAACTAGTAAACCTTTCTATTGTACAAGTTATATGTGGCGTTCAGTTTTATGCTGAATACAAAAGAGTGGCATGCCCTTATAGAAATTTACATGAAAAGAATAACCTAATCATGGATCTGCATTCAACAGAAAAATATTGCTTCACTTAAATGAAAATGTTTATTTTTCTTCTTCACCAAGCTCAAGTAGTTTGGAAGTGCCAGCAACCACAAAAATCAACATCACAGCTACCTTTATCTGATTTGGATATTTTACCAGGGTTTTCTTGGCCGGAGACTCAGTAACTATTTGAAGACATTCCATCTATGGTAATATGTTCAGATTATCAATTGCCAGTGACGAAGCCAGGATTGAGATTTAGGGGGGGACAAATATCAATAGGGGGTCATTTACCCTTTAATTACGCAATAGTTTAGCTATGAAGAGTACCACTACCATTTTAATACTTATCAATCGCCAGTGACGAAACCTGGGTTTAAATTTAGTGGGGAAAAATATCAATTGGGGTCATTTACGGCTGTAATGGAAAATCACCAAAGTTGCCGGGGGTGGGGGGGGGGGGCTACTCTGTACTCGTCAATTGAGTTTGTCTACTCCGTACTTGGTTGAAAATCTTCTCTTAATTTTTTGCTTTCCTTTATTCTTAATAGCATACATGGAGGTTATAAAACTAAGATTCAAGTACAAATCTTCTTTCCCACACCCCAGTTTTAGTTACCATCAACTTATGCTGGATGTATATTCAATGTACTAGAGTTATGGTGATTATTTTGGTGCAATTTCTAGGTAGATTTGGTGTAACTGAAAATTCATGTCCGAGGAAGAATATTTCACCCAAGTTTTAGAACACCTTTAATCTGGATTTGGGACTCCTCTAAAACACCCAAATTTTTCTTATAATATGCTCACAAAATTCAGCTATAGACGGGAAGTTTTTCACCTAGGCATGATGTAGCAAAACTATTATCAATAATATTTCTGTCCAATCTATCTGATAGTGTGAACCGCATAAAAAGTACAATCAGAGAAAGGAAACTTATACATATACAATTTAGAAAACATTAAACAGATTTGCATGAATGACCATTTTAAATGTTTCTTACAGAAAATCCTTAATTTCGGTCAAAAAGTCGAACCAGGATTTATGTTCTGATCTCAGATACCTATATCATTTGTTGCAAGACAAAAGTACCAGTGGCACCATAAATAAAAAAAAAAAGTAAAGTACGCTGGACGTTGTGTCATCCGCTCTCTGAACTCTTAAAACAGTTATCCAGGTCCCTACTCTATTCGGGTGTCAAAATAGTCTAAACAGGTCTACACCTGTACCCACATGTGGGGGCCACCTGTCAGTTCCATCTCCCTCCTCTCTCTCGAGCTCACGAGGCGACGCAGCCAGGGGCAGGGGCGGTGGGGTGAGGGGCCGGCGCGGCAACGGTGCGGGAGGCGCGGCCGGTGCCTGGTGCTTCTTCTCCGCGAGAGGACGGCGCGGGCGAATGGGCGATGCAGGCGGTCGCGGGGCGCAGGTGGGCGCCGCGGACGGCTGCGCGAGGCCGTGGGATCACCCGTGGAGGCGCGGGCGACGCGCGGTGCCGCTGGGCTGTCGCGCATGACGTCGCCAAGACCATTCCCGTGCCTAGCTCGATCCATTCCCGTGCAGCGGTAGCGGTCCCGCAGTCGCGCCGCGGATGCCTCCGGCTCCTCCTGCGCCTCCCCACGTCCCTGCACCGCGTGTCCTCGTCGGCCGCCGCCGTCGGATCCTCCTGCTACGGCCTCGCCACACGGCGGTGCGCGCGCGGCGAATCGAGGCCGCTGCTGCAGGGAAGAGTAATGGCTGCTGCTGGTGATTTATCCATTCGCGTGCATATCCGATTGGTGATGGGTTTCTGGAAGACTGAAGTACGAACTCGCGTGCAACGGCCTGTTGTTAGGCTGTGGCTCGCCGTAAAGCTGTGGCTCGCCGTAAACGATCGTAAATTTTTAGTCGGAATAGTATTTTTCTCTCACACAAACTAGTCAGCGGTACTTCTTCACGAATCAGCAACGATATGAACCAGCCAACCAAATAGGCTGCAACATCCGCTGCTGCGGCCAGCGCCAGCGCGAGGGGAAAGGGCAAAGGCGTCTCGCCTCGTCCACGCCCTGAGATGGAGAGAGACGTGGAAGATGGAGCTGACATATGGGTCCCATATGTCAATGAGCTACTCTAGTTATTGTCTGGACCCGTTTGGACTATTTTGACACCTGAACAGAGTTTATGGACCTAGATAACCGTTTTAAGGGATTAGGGACCGAGATGACACAGTGTCACCAGTTTAAGGACCGAAAAAAAGTTAGCTATGCAAAATTCATCAACGGGTTATTAGCTTCATTTATTAAGAGTATCATATAAATTTATATCACAAAAGTCACATGAACTCGCTTGTATTTATGTATAATTCTGATGGGACAAAGGCCCTATTCGCATGAACTTATCAGCCGTACCATCTCAATGAAATAACAGTGTTTTTCTCTCACAGTAAATCAGCATCAGCATCAGCCGTTTTTCCAGCCAACCGAACAGGACCAAAATATTTATGTACAATTGTGGTGGTGCCCCCCAGTCTAGCACACTTTATGAATTATATGCTGCTGGATTCCTCTCAAAAGATCTATCTGCTAACACGATCATTTTACATCACACATAACTGTACAAACTCTTT
Source organism: Miscanthus lutarioriparius (assembly GCA_904845875.1). Taxonomy (NCBI): domain Eukaryota; kingdom Viridiplantae; phylum Streptophyta; class Magnoliopsida; order Poales; family Poaceae; genus Miscanthus; species Miscanthus lutarioriparius. Next base: position 59,394,454 of record CAJGYO010000005.1, read on the forward strand.
AATATATTTGTCTTGAGAACTAGGAAAAAATCACCAAGATTATCTCCCACTTAAGTAAGATCGGGACGAGCCTGACAGTGACGGAGCAGAATTGGAGGACAGCAATCGTGAATGTTCCCCTTCTTTGATGTCCTCAACAGCATCGACATTCAGAAATGGAGGGTCACTCAAGACAATCTCCAAAGCATTCCTGTGGTTTCTCAGCAACTCCACCACCTTCCCCATTGTAGGCCTGTCATCAGAATTTGCTTGTGTACATAGCAGCCCAATCTGCAGTATATGCATGACCTCATCCCTGATAGAGTCTTCATATATGCTTCGATCATATATGCTTCGATCAACAATCATCCCCACTCTGTTATCCTTGTAGTGTTTCCATACCTTGAATTTAAAGAAATTATTCATATTAGACGCGTTATATTATAGCTGGAACTTGGAATGGTCAAGTAAATGGTCCGATAATTTGTTTTAGTTGGTCACTTTGCCTTGAAGCATGATTTGTTTCTAAGGCTGACTACACCTGTACTCCTCTTTCCTTCCTTCAACAAAGATGCAAATTTGCATGCTGCGAGTGAAGTGCACCTAAATCTGGAAATTCAGGTTTAGAACTTCTATTCCTGAAATGATTCCTAATATACACTCTAAAATGATTTAAACATAACAAATAGGCCAAAGTGCTATTTCAGCAAAGTCTTCTCAATTTTCTACTGAAATACATGAATCAGTATACTAGTACCTGCTCTGCAATCTCAGTTTTAATGAACAATGATAGATGCCACTACACCAGTATGAAGCTGCTAAGCTACGACTCTTCTACCCAGATCGTTATTAGCCCCCCATTCTTCTCATAATTAGATTTTGAAAGAATTTCGACCTCTTCTGTAAATCTTTTTTTTAATTAAGGAAGGAAAGAGAGTTTATGTACAGAAAGTGCCATCGGCACACCTCTTCTGTAAATCTAAATGGATAATTAGATTGAGTACCAGCACATTTTTGGGAACATGCAGACCCCGCATATGAATTATGATTACAGAACTATCATAACAGAAAGCAAGCAAATTCAATAGTGAGGTCAATAACATCATAGTAGTACCTTTGTTAACAAAACCTGTCCTCCGTGTGAACCATTTGAGTTGCTACATCTTTTCCCTGTTACAATCTCGAGAACAAGAACACCATAGCTGAAGACATCAGCTTTCTCTGTCAAATGCCCATGCACTATGTATTCAGGAGCCATGTAGCCTCTGCAAGACACTTATTTTGTGAGTTTAGTTTAGAAACTCAAATTGCACCATTACCATTTGACATGACAACAGAATTAATAACCCTGTAAATACTTCTGTGAATATGATAAAGGATCTTACAATGTTCCAGCAACACCAGTGGTAAGATGAGTAACGTCTTCTCCAAAAGCTCTTGCAAGGCCAAAATCAGTTATTTTAGGTTTCAATTTATCATCCAATAAAATATTACTAGCTTTGATATCTCGGTGAATAATCCGTATTTCTGACTCCTCGTGGAGATAAGAGAGCCCCTCGGCAATGCCTTGAATGATATCGACCCTGAGATCCCAGGTTAAATTTCTTCTACGACTTGTATCTGAAAGAATATTACAAGACAATTGGTTATTGCAATTTTGAAACACCCATTCTAATTTTCTGTAAAAGAAATGGCAAAAAACAAAAGAGCAAGTTCTAGGCAGAACTTGAAAGGGTCAGATGAATTATGTTTTACTATCAAAACATGAAGTAGGACAGTTTCTTCAAGTTGTTTCTTTAAACATGAATTCTGTTATGTACTTACTTTTTTTAACATTAAAACACGAAGAATGATCGCTTCCATAGCTTTTATCGCTTTTTTTACTTTGGCACAAAAATGGCAATTTAAAAGATTGGCACGGCAGAGCCAATTATGAGTGAAGCCTACTCTTACATTGACAGAGAATTTTTTTAGAATAACCCATCAAGATACTAAAAAAAATTGATCCACGAATAGCATCATACTAATTGAATAATTCTAAGCTAATGCTAGTCATTCTCGATCCTAATTTGACACTCTTCAAAGAATATTACCAAAAAGTAAATCAAATGAAACAACATTAGTGACAGACAGCATCACATCATGGCCTTACCAAACAAGAAGAGATCAAGGCTCTTGTTGAAGTAGTATTCATAAACAAGCAAACTCTCTGGACCATTCATGCTGCAGCCAAGCAACTTAACTAGATTCTTATGACGAACTTGACTTATTAGGTCGACTTCATTGAAAAACTGATCGGCCCACTGCCTTGTATTTAGGAATAATCTCTTGACAGCTACTTCCTTTCCATCCGGAAGAACAGCCTACAGAGTAGGAATCTTGGGATCAATATATATCTGAAAGTTTCAGTTTCATATTTAACCCATTGCTAGGAAATTACATTTCAGATAAGGTAAACCTTTATACCTTGTATACAGCTCCATAACTTCCTTGACCAAGTTTGTTTGATGGATCAAAATAATTTGTTGCTTTTCTTAACTCTTCATATTTGAAACTCAAACTAGACTGTGCAATTCTGACAGAGAGTCCATCCCCATACATATCTGTAGTCGACAACAGATATATCAGTTACGAAGAAGAAAATTTCCAGGTATTGAAATCTTAAATCTGAAACTGACCTATGAAGGAGTTGCACCCTTTTCTCCTGCTGAGAATTCTTTTCTTCCATGCCAGAAAAGCAATGACTAGAACAATTGCAAAAGCACCAAGAAATGAACCCAGCAATATCCACAAAATGCCACTGTGCACTGCATATTATTGAGAAGTTATTTTAAGGAGGACAAATGAAAGGAGCAGCTGAGAGAAAACTTGCGGTGCACCTTTAGTCAACAAGAAAAATACTAGTATTAGGTAATTGTTGACAAGATAAACAAGAACCTTTCATATGTGAAAAATTGTCAAATGTTTTCTTCCTCCAAACAAATTAGGATTTCACATTGGCTTAGAAATGATGATAACGTAACTAGACCATTCTTACATATGCACTGACGTTGTGGCAACTTTGCCGGCTTTCTTAGTAGCACAGTATATATAACCACCTAAATAAACTGCTACGACAGAGATATTTCTTTCTACTAGTGAGCGCGCGTTTAGTTCGGGAAAAGTGCGAAATTTGGCTACTGTAGCAATTTCGTTTTTATTTGGTAATTAATGTTCAATCATGGACTAATTAGGCTCAAAACGTTCGTCTCGCAATTTCCAACCAAACTGTGCAATTAGTTTTTATTTTCGTCTACATTTAATGCTCCATGCACATACCGTAAGATTCGATGTGACGGGTACTGTAGCACTTTTTGGGAAAACTTTTCGCGAACTAAACAAGGGCTGATTGTAACCATTGAGAGAACTAGCAAATGCTTTGGTCAAAGCAAAGGTGATCCGAAACAGGTCTGTTAGTTGCTGGTTTTGACAAATTTACATTCCCTACATTCTAGTAGATGGCAAAGCCAAACATCTTTAGGTTTACTCCGTCCCAACACTTCCAGTCAATATAGTTAGGTTGATTAACCATGATTTTCTTCGATTGATTTTGATTTTCAACGCGACATAAAGAATAACGTGATTATCCGCTGAGTGTGGTCAACATTGTGCAGCATCGAACTAAATCGGGCGAGCAGAGCAGCCAAAGCGTTGAATAATGTGGTTTCCGAATTTGAATTTGTCGTACCTGACGAGCCCGATCCCGCCGTGCCGTTGACATTCCAGAATTGCCTGGTGGAGTAACGGAGGTAACAGCCTGCAAAAAGCGCGCGACCCTCCGTGGCCGGCGCGCAGGGCGCCACTGCGTCCGACGCCGCGCGGAGGCACTGTGCGCAGGCGGTGCCGTTGAGGGTCTCCCAGCACTGCGCGATCGCGAACGCCGTGGCGGCCCCCACGGCCGCTGATCCCGCCCCGAACCCATGGCTCCCTGGAGCCTCCGCCGCCGCGGTGACGTTGGCCAGCGCGGCGCGCACGGCGTCCCCGAACGCCCGCGGGTCGGCGCCCGTGTAGTTCCCCTCTGCGGCCGTGCCGCAGACGCGGGCGTCGCTGGCGGCGTCGAGGGCCTCCCCGAAGAAGGAGTAATTGCCGTAGCGTCCGAAGCAGCCGTCGAGGTAGAGGCGGCCCCCGACGCGCGGGTAGCACTTGGGCAGCAGCGAGCGCACCTCGGCGAAGCAGAGCTTGCAGTCGACGGGGGAGAGGTCGCGGAGGCACTGGCCGAGGCCGAAGACCGTGTTGGGGCCCGAGCCGACGGCGGAGGTACCGAAGCCGCGCTCGCTGACGTTGGTGTTGAGCTCGTCCATGGCCGGCACGAAGTTGTCGGCCAGCGTGGAGCCGGACACGGCCGTGCCCGGCGCGCACGTCTGCCCCGCCACGGACGTGCGCGGGTCTGCGGACGCCGCGGAGCTGAGCGCGAGGAGGACTGCGAGCGCGAGGCCGAGGCCGAGGCGGGGTTGTGGCGGCGCCATGGTGTGGTGTGGCGCGAAACGGGAACGGGGTTGCGCCGTGCCGGGCGCGTGCGGTGGTGCCGGACGCGGCGTTCCGGTCGGGAGCGGAGAGTTTATTACTGGCTGAAGAGCGCGAAGAGCTGCACACGTCAGGAGCGCGGTCCAGGTGATTGTCTAGTTTGGAAAGGTTGAGACTTGAGAGGGATTGCGGGCGTGGGGGGAGGACCGGAGGAGCGCACAGAAGTCGCCGGGCGGCGGCGTGCCGTTGCCGACCAGCGCGAGCGCGCCGGGCCAATTAATGAGTCATGAAGGAGACAGCGGAGGCCACCACCGTGATGCCGGGAGCCCGGGACGGCGGCTCCACCTCCGTGACCGGGCTTCGGAATTCGGATACTCTGTAGAACCTCACCTGTTCGCTGGTTCTGAGCTGACGGGTGCTGGTTCGTTGTGAGATAAAAGCACCGTTAGCTAGCGAACGAGCTGTCTGACTGCAGGAGATTGCTAGTGCCTACAGTAGCAGTAAGCAGCGCATTCACGTTTGCGGCTTGTCCAAAAGTAGCTGCAAGGCACTGCACATTTCACCGTCCCTGCAGTAAGTCTCGCGCTGTCCGTTGACGATGTTTTATTGCGAGAGAAAAATAACGCACGATTGGTAAACAGTTCAAACGAACATGGCGTCGTCTGTCGAGGATAGGTGATCGACGGCCCCTGATCCGTACATAGCTTGCTTCTGAAGCGCCGACCGCACCAACCGCGCCGGTGGGCAACTGTCCGCGTATGCCACCTGTGCGGCTGTGTGCCGCGTTGGTCACCCACACCCCAGGGAAGATGGTGGCTCCCGCGTTTCACCTCATAAGATGAGAGAGGGAGGGGAAAACCTTAATGAAGCTAATATAGTTTGGATCCTTGAAATTAAATTCATTCTAATAATTACAATTTAGACATAGATTAATAAAACTAATATAGTTATATATAAAATATATTTGTATATTTATTGTTAGGTATATAAAGAACATACTTATATGTTGCATTTTTATTGTAGGCAGCGAGTTAAATAGTGTGCTATAAGTTAGATAATAAAATTATAGCATAGTGATCTATATAATATATTTCCATCTCTCACCCTATAACTTTAAGATAGGTTTATTTGTGAGTTTAAGAATATTATGGAATGTTAAATTTTAAGCCAAATAGGTTAATCCATTATGTAAATTTTAATTCGCCTGAAACCAAGAGATCTCCTGACTTGATTTGATTCGGTATAGTTTCGTGCATCCTGCAAGCCACGCCACTCGAATAAAAATGGCAACGGGTAAAATCCGCGCGGATATAGGAATCGCAAACCCGCACCTGCGACAAGATATTTGTGCTTGCGCCACCATCGCCACCACCATACGCAAAGATCAGGCGCCAACCCGCTATCCATGGGCATGTTTTGCCATGGGCATACCCAAGATACCCTCCGTATATAAATAGATGACATTTAACATAAGTATAAGTAGATGACAACATACCCGCCATAAGTATAAGTATAAGTACATTTAACACAGAATGACAAAAGTATAAATAGATCACAACGCTCAATTATTCATCACACGCTCACAATCTCAATTCATCACAATCACAGATGACAAATCACACAAAGACAGTTCAATACACACATTCAACAATCACAGGGGACTACAGGCCTACCATACAAGATTACAAGTACACATTGTTCAACCGCAAAGTCTTCCAAGTGATGCAAATAAAAGACATGAACAAGTAATTAGTTGGAATCCGCTCTAGTGATGCAAGATTCATCTTTCAGATCTTCTTCATTGTCTTCAAGGCATGACCAAAAGCTATTGAACCTTCCATCACCCTCATCTACATTCAAGTTCAAACATTAGTAGCTGCAGATACAGTCATATGTATTAATGAAAAGAATTCATTGTAAATGCACATTTTATACCTTTGAGATTGTGACGAAGCCAACTTTGGTCGCACATCAAAGCTTCCGACATTTTAGGAGTAAGACGATCATGATGCTCACTTAAAACCCTCCCACTAGTACTAAAAGCCGATTCGAAGCTACTGTGGTGATTGGAATAGCCAAAATGTCACGAGCAATTAGCCTCAAGGTAGGATAACGAGCTCCTCCAACTTCCACCACCAAGGATATCAAAATAATCATTCTCATCATGAGGAAGAGTTTCCTCTTCAAGTAGCGATCAAGCTCATTCTTACTTCTAACAAAGCTTGTAGTCTTCTTATTTGCAAAGAAGGGTTTTAAATATGGACAACACAACAGCAATTGCACTAATCAGAGAAGGGGCACCACCAGAGGATGTAGCCACATAGTCTTTCACATGATAATGTTTCATTAAACTAGTAAGCAATTCCTGGGCCTCTGAACATATTTTTTCCAAGCAGCCTCTTCTCCAAAAAGGGCAATATAGCAAGCATGTAACATTGTCATCTTAAGACGTGGATCAAGAATAACAAAGAAATGACCATAAGACCATGGATGTCACCCCAATACTTATCATACTTTTCTATCATGGCAGCAGACATGTTCCTAATAGTTTCATCTTCATCATGACCCCAAGAGTTGAGTTTAAGTTTAATCTCACATACTTTAGGGAAGAACAGTTAGTCAGTAACATATTTTGTCCCGAAAAACAGCTCAAGAAGCTCATAGAATAACCCTAATTTCTCACAAACATTAGTAGCAAATGTCCAATCATCTCGCTGCTTGACAATCATAGCTCCTATCGAGCTCACCCAAACGTTCAAAAACCTTCCTATAAGGTATAGCAATGCTAAGCATGATGTAGGTTGAGTTCCATCTAGTTTTGCGCCTCTAAATGCAACTTCTTGTCCAATTCAACATTTTCATCTAGAGCAGTTTTCTCAAACTTTTCATACCTTTTTGGAGTAGCAATCCAATAAGCAACACTTTCTCCGATGTGCGCAACCGTAGTTCCAATTACTACCATGCCATCTTTCACAATGAGGTTGAGAATATGTGCACAACACCGCATGTGCAGCCATTTTCCTTTCAATAGCATATTAGCACTTCCAAGCCTTGTTTCCATTAAGCCAATCATGTTATCATTGGCACTTTGCAATTGTCAAGAGTCACAGTTGATACCCTCCGATCAAGATCCCAACTCGAGGCATTTATGCAATGCGTCACAAATAACCTCTCATGTATGAGGGCATGGCACATACATAAACCTACATCAAACAATGCAATAATTCAATTTGGATAGTTCATAAAATGTCCCGACAAAGAAGCAATAATTTAGCCGGACATAATTAATATAATTATACAATCTGGACAGCAAGTAGAATTAAGATATTCACCTCAATATGCAGCTTCTAAGCGTCCATGAGTCATCAATAAAATGTCCAAATCACCATCATATAGCCTCTCTTTTGATTTTCAAATTGTCCAAAGGTCGGGCCAGACAACAACACGACAATTTGTCCTTTGCAAGAATATCCTAGCTTTCCTTTTCTCTCCCTCATAGAAACTCACGATGTCCCTTCTAATAGTGTTTCTAGTTGCCATTTTGAACAAAGGTTGTAATGCACTAACAAATTTACGAAAAGCCATGGTGATCAACAATGGACAACGGGTACTCATGCAAAGATAATCATGGAATAAAGAGCTTTTCTAGCTACATCTTGATCAAACACATAGCTTTCTCAGCTCATCGCCTTTTCAAAGGGTTCCAAACCTCAAATTAGTTTGAACTTTTGTTCCCGCCTTCTTGTTATTGTAGGGACAAGTTTTCAAATGAGTTTTCAAGTGAGTTGTACCATTTCTTGATGTGGTAATGGAAAGCTTCTTGTTGCAATGGTTGCACTTGGCCTTCCAAACTCCATCAACACGCACTTTTTCAAAGTCATTCCAGGACTACTAGAGGTGAGCTTTCTCTTTAAAGGCCGCCCACCATCATCTCGAGTCCTCCTCCTCCTCCGATACATTCACAACATCCACGGCTTTGTCCTCCTCGGTACCAACCGCAGCAGCTTGCATGGGAGGTTTGCACTTGGGAGCTACCAGGGTCGCCATTATAGCTGCACAACACAATATGTATTAAATTATCACTTGATTTGTTACTGCAAATGGTTATTTAAATAACAGTCTATACAGCTAAAACATGTTGAACTTGAACGACACAACCTCCAACAATGAACGCACAACCTCCAACAATGAACAAATAACAGTCTATACAATTTGAATATAGAGATGGCAAGGCCACTCTTCATGGAAGAGATTGGTACTTTATACGAAGATCTTTTGGATCTCTCTAAAGATAATGAAATCACAATAAGGTGGGTCACGCCAACTTAACTTGTCAAACAGCTATGAGAAGAAATGCTACATACGCATGTCTAAGCATGCATAGCAATTGCTTGCATGTCTACCGAGGGAACACACCCTTGGATATCGATGCAAGTGTAACAAGGGATTTCAAGGCAATCCATACATCAAAGATGGGTGCACAGGTTAGAATTCCCTCAAATCCAAATCTCATTCTAGCATTGAAATTGTGAGGTGTATATCCATCATGCTCACCATATAATGTAAAACAAGAGATGGCTGTACAGAGTTGAAAGAACTAAATTTTGCTAGTTGGGTCTAGGTCTAGTCGGAGGTTCTTGTGTTGCAGCTATAAATTAAAGGATGAGTGGTTGATGTTTAAAGACCGAAAATTGGACCATAAAAGAACCAGGAAGCAAAACAAAACATAGTTTGTAACCTCTTGCGGTCTTGCTATTCCTGACTGGCATGCATACATATTCAACTAAACGCATATGCTACTTGAATATAAGTCCTGATGAAGTTATTAGGAGCTTGTTTTACAACAAGAACAACGAGTCGCTTATCACCGTTTCAGTTCATTGAAGTGCAGATAGCAGATCTGCAATATGAAGACAAGCACCAAAAAGCACAAGATCTGCTGGGAGGCATCAAGAACAAGTGAACTTGCCTTTGAAGTTGCTCATCGGGGAAGACGGCGGCGGCCTACGGGACGGAGACGGCAGCCTGCGCGGCGGGGATGGTGGCCTGGGTCGGAGCCTCTGAGCAGGGAGGATGGCGGCCGGCGTCGGAGCCTCGGAGTGGGGAGGACGGCGGCCGGCGAAGGAGCCTCGGTGCGGGGAGGCCGGTGTCCCGCGACCGGCGTCGGAGGGGGGAGGCCAGCCGCCGTGGGGAACTGGGGGAGCCCGAGTGGGGAACTGGGAGCTGGGGGGCTGACCGTCTGAGGGAGGCCAGACCGCCGGAGTGGAGGAGGAGGAGCGACGGCGCTGGGGACTGGGGAGGCCGGGATCGCCGGTCGTGTGTGTGAGCCCGTGAGGGACTGAGGGTGAGGGTGGCTGCGGGAGTGGGATGGGTGGGATTGGGAACGGATGAGTGAACTGAAAGTCTGAAACCCTAGAATCTGAACATTATATAGCTCTTACGCAGTGGCCCCACATGTCAGTGCGGGTTTCGCGGGTTTGCGGATGCGGGCATGCTCTCTTTTTACCTGTTTACTTTTGCCCGTTGGGCACAACTCTATGCCCGCGTCCGTGCCCGCGAGCACAGATTCACGCCCGTATCCGCACCCACCGGGTCGGGTGCCCACGGGTATACGGATTTTTTTTTGCCCGTTGCCATCTTTACACTCGATTAAGCAAGCATCTACCAACCATCGACACCTAACGCTGGCACGTACTACCAGTACTAGTCAGCTCTCACCGCCACGAGAAGGCTCTCAGACTGCAATGGCGATGGTGACGGCGAGGCAAAGGCACCGGAACTGGAACTGGCAGGCTGCTGCCGCCTGCCGCTGTCTTGTCCCAGGTTTCTGCCTTGTGCTTGTCCAGTTGTCCTGACTCCGAAGCAAGTCGGTTCCGTTTCTTTTGTGAAGAGTTAACAGCTAGACCAGTATCGAAATTCGAAATCAACAGCAGCCGTCCCACGAAGAATGTCACTATGGGTTGGGTGGTGATATTTATATTTATGGCCCTAAATTAATTTATTATAAAAATACATTTTGTAACTAATATAATGGTATTTATTTGATATTATAAATATTGATATTTTTTATTAATAATTGACCAAACTTAAAGTATTAAAACGTGACACTATGTAAGAATTGCTTTTTTTTTATAGAGGGAGTAGTCGATTTCAATCTGGCAGCTAAAGTCAACACTAATAAATCTAAATGTCTCAATTAATAGTCTAACTAACATTAGTTCAAAAAGAATTACCCAACTGATAAAAAAATATTAACTACTTTACCCAGACTAAGTACTACTCGCTATTAGCCAGAAGAGACGATCTAAACTTGGCTCGACTAAAATGTCATCTAATTGTCCCACTAGTAAAAATCTATAGTATTTATCTAACTTCCATATGCTAGCAGTCTGATCTAAACATCTGTTTAAACCCATTACTGGATCATTGTGAGATACTACTACGACAAATCTCCAGAACTCAAAGTAAGTTGGGAAATATTTCCTTGGCACGCTTGCAAAGAGAGGAGAAGGTGCTGCCCATGGATCATGTCCTTGTTTGCATGCAGTAAGGTGGAAGGCGGTGGAAACAGAGGGGTGGGCCCATGGTCACCAGACCTCCTGGGGAGGGTTGGCTGACCCGTAACCATAACTAAACATTCAAAAGTTACTTTTGCTTCTCTCGGGTTTTTTCTCTCCTATTTTTTTTCTGTCATATATTTTCTCCTATTTTCTATTTTTATTTTCAAAATACGAAGTCCTACCCCCTGCAGGTGGGGTGCTTCCTTCTTCTTGAGTGGATATGAAGTGGTGGGGTCACTAGATATTTCGAATTCTTGACATGTGGTCATGTGGGCCATTCAATCCTTGAGCTTTGATCTTGAGCCATATAGAATATAGAGAAAACACACTTTTTCATCCAACGATGAAGAATGCTTGGAAGTGTGCTTCTTAGCTTTACAAGTGGGGAAGCGGACCCAAACCCCCCTATGTGGATCTACAACCACTAATTTCTTCTGTTGTTGCCTCTTCATTAAAATAATGACATAACAGGGCATGTTCGTTTGAACTTATCAGCTGACTTATCAGCTAGAATCTACGGTATTTTTCTCTCACAACAAAACAGATTCAGCCGACTTTAATACCAGCCGAACAGGCCTGTACAAAATTCCTTACTACTTTTCTTATTTTCTTCCAAAGGTAACACTTTGTTGATGGTTTTGACAATGCAAAACTATAAAATGAAATTACCGTCAACACACAGTAGCTCAGTTTTCATTTTGTGGCCTCTGACTTATGATGTCCTTAGGCTGTTGCTATGCTTATTACATAGTTCAATTGATACATAACCTATTAGGACTTCATACATGATTAAGTAGTACTCTAATTTTACTTGGAGTAGAATACTATTTCTAAATCTATTCTATCTCTGGGACTTTATCTCTTTTTCTAATCCGTATATATCTTTATTTCTAACAGTTGTCATGTCGTTTTCACCGTGAGAGTGTTCATTTTGTTTGGTGTGCATTGTTGCACATTACTATTTCTCTAGCATTTTTCATGCTCGCGGCTTCAAGGTTGGGCGAATGGATGGAGCATGGAGGTGCACTTATGACAAAATCTCTCCAAGCGCATGGTTTGTGGGCCTCGTATATATTTTAGACTGGTTCGATCTCATATACATACCCACAAAATGACACAACACAGTCTACAAATACCTAAAAAAATAAAGGAAAAAATCTCTTATATCTCCCTAAACTATTATCCTAGTCTGATTTTCTCCTTAACTTCAAAACCAGATATCTTACTTCTCAACTGTTGAAACCGTTCAAATTACCATGTCCCGGTTTGAAGTGGTTTTTTTCCTTTTTAGTCTAAAAATAGGTAAATACATGATAATGTTTTTAAATGACAAGGAATGTCTCTCTGCTTTGAGAAATTCTAGAAAAAGATTTTGAAGATAGATTAGGATATGCCAAATCCAAATAAATATTTAGAGCTCATGAAAATATATCTAGATGCTTCCAAAAAAGATTTAGCTCTAGAAAATTGAGGGAAAATATCCAACAAAATATAGAAAACTCTCAAAACATTCTAATCGGCATATAAACATGTTTTAAAAAATTGCATGACAAAAATATGAGATGCAACTTGCATTAATGCAACATACATACTAAATGCATTCATACTATGCGTTTGTGCTAGTTGTGTATTATGTTTTTTATTGTGATAGGTTTTTAAAAGATATTTATACATTGATCAGAATGTTTTGAGAATTTTCTAGATTTTTCAGATAACTTTTCATTTTTCTAGAGCTAAATATATTTTTATGAAGCATCAAAAAGTAAAAACAGGCTATGATGATAACAGTAGAATAGATATTTTTTCCAAGCATAAACATTTAAGGGGCTATTGCGTTCTTGCCCCTATTTTGAACCCTAATTGTGATTTTACCCCTATTTTCTTTCACTTTGTATTTTTACCCCTGCTTTTCCAAAACGAAGGTTTAGTTTACCCCTACTCTGTGAATAGCAGGTAACGGTGTTAAAAAAGTTGACAGATGACAAGTTTGCCCTTTCGAATATTGTGTTTTTGCCCCTATTTCAAACCCTAATTATGATTTTACCCCACTTTCTTCCACTTTGTGTTTTTACCCCTACTTTTCCAAAACGAAGGCTCCGTTTACCTTAATTCTTAACTCAGTTATCTACATCCGGATCAAAGTAATTAAAAATTAACAAAAGCCCTGTGAAAAGACAAACTTACCCATTATCTCTCTCTATTGCCTCTCTCTGGTCGTTCCTCTCAACGCTTGAGCAGTGCGCTGGTGGTGAAAAGCAGCAACGGTGGCGGCGGAAGGACAACGTCGGCCAGGCGTGGTGGCGCGGCGCGCGCGGCAGGGCGAGAAAGCGCGCAGCGCTGCGGCTCTACTCTACTGGCTTAAGCGCGCGCGCAGCCTGCAGCGCGCGCTGACGCTGCGCTGGCTTGGCAGGCGCGGCGCGCGCCACGCGCCTCGTGAAAGCAACCGACCATGGAGCGGAAGACCCGCCTCTCTCTCACAACTCTAGCGGATGGCTGGGTGCGGTGGCGGCGAAAGGCCAACAATGGGTCTGGTCAGCCGGCGGTGTCGGCGCGAGTGGGTGTCTTTGTTGGCCTTCTACTGCATTGCCGCACTCAACCACCCGCCGCCACGCCCGCCTGACGGCCCGACGCAGTCCTTCCGCCACATCACTGCCAAGACTCAAATTACCACGTATGCGCTCAGCGTTGAGAGGGACGACCCTGAGAGAGACGACCGAGAGATAAGGGGTAAGTTTGTCTTTTCATATAGCTTTTGTTAATTTTTAATTGCTTTGATCCGGAGGTAGATAACTGAGTTAAGAATTGGGGTAAACGGAGCCTTCGTTTTGGAAAAGTAGGGGTAAAAACATAAAGTGGAAGAAAGTGGGGGTAAAATCACAATTGGGATTTGAAATAGGGGCAAAACGCAATATTCGGAAGGGCAAACTTGTCACATATCAACTTTTTTAACACCGTTACCTTCTGTTCACGGAGTAGGGGTAAACTGAACATTCATTTTGAAAAAGCAAGGTAAAAATATAAAGTGAAAGAAAATGGGGATAAAATCATAATTGAGTTTAAAATAGGTGCAAGAACACAATAACCCCAACATCTAAGGCCCAACAACATAGTAATGACTTTGCGTGGGCACAGTTGGACAGTTCACAGCGTTGTGAGTTTCTGACACCACGCTGGTTGCATCTTGCAACGTGAGTGAGGCTAATAATACAGCCGGTCTGTTGGCTGGCTGTAAGGTTGTTTACCGCCTTATCTCAGCCTAGCTTTTCACTCGGCCTATTCGTTTGATTGTTTATGTGGCTTATAAACCGGCTAATGCTAATTTATTGTGAGAGAAAAATACTATATCATGACTGATATGATCAAGCGAACAGGGTGACTATTAATACATGATCCACTTGTCTCTCTCACAAAATTTCTTGGTTTATAGCCCGTTTCTTCTCTCTCCTCCTCCGCATCACCATTTAGTTAGCTTACAGCTTGTTATTATACTTGCTCGACACTTCGGTAAAATTTGTTTGATTTCATGTAATAAAAAAGAAAAAAAAGTAAAAGCCTGCACAAAACTCTCGGCGTTGAAAAACCCGTGATTTAAACGGCCGCAGAAATGAGAAATCAACGTGCGCAAAGCAGCGGCAGCAACAAACTTGCAATGGCATCGGCAGGTTGGCATGCGCCGCACCAGCGGCCCAGCCTGTGCCTGCCTGGTGCCGTGGTGCGTGGTGCCTGCTATGCTTGCAGATTTGAGCAGGCGTCGATGCGTCCGTCCAGCTGGGCACCGTGCCCCGCGCAACTGGCTGCTGAATTCGGCTGGGCACGGTGGGCCCCTGCTTCTCGTGCTCTCGTCAAAACGGTCAGAGCATCAGGTGCCTCCTCTCCCAGAGACCCAGACTTCCCACCAATCACATCTCCTAACTGACCGGTGTAGTAGGACAAGCGGCGGCGGAGGCCCCAGTAGCCATCTCGCTCCATCCCTCTCCCCAGATCCTTGCAACATTACACTACTGCATTGCGACTCGCAGATCCAATCAACCCACATTGCATCGCTTGTTGCTGCGGATGCGCTAGCTGCTATTGATCATCCGATCTGGTCCGTCGTTATCCAGAGTCCAGACGGGATGGTGGCGGTGAAGGGCCCCGCGGCGATGGAGGACACCAAGAAGGCGTCTGAGAAGACGAAGCCGGACATGAGGCGCGTGACGTCGGCGGAGATGGCGCGGCACTGCGTCGAGGGCGACGTGTGGGTGGCCGTGCAAGGGAAGGTCTACGACGTTACGGCCTGGCTGCCGCACCACCCGGGCGGGGACCTCCCGCTGCTGAGCCTGGCCGGGCAGGACGTGACCGACGCGTTCGTCGCCTACCACCCGGCCTCCGCGTGGCGGGTGCTCGACCGCTACCGCGTCGCCACGCTCTCCGACTACGCCGTCTCCGAGGTCTCCCGCGACTACCGCCGCCTCGTCGCCGCGAGTTCGCCAAGGCGGGCCTCTTCGACCGCAAGGGCCACGGCTGCGCCGCCTCGCTCTGCACCATGGCCTTCGTGCTGCTGAGCTTCGCCGTCACGGGGATCCAGCACGTGCAGTTCTGCCTCAACCACTTCCCGGCGGGGACGTACGTGGGGCGGCCCCGCGGCGACGACTGGTTCCAGAAGCAGACGCGGGGCACGCTGGACGTGGCGTGCCCGCCATTTTTTAGGATGGATGGAGTATGCCGGTGCAATTAGTCCATTGGATTGGATGTAAACATGAAAGAAGAAACGCATCAAGCATTTTGTGGTGGGCAGTGATGTACTACTAAACGCCATTGTTGAGTTAGATCGGGCATGATTTGATTTGGTGCAGGTACAAGGGTTGGCATTTCTTGAGTGGTAGTACAGTAAGTAGTAGTATAGCTTTCCGCCTTTCTCTGTGCAACAGCTTGTACGTTTGTTTGCTTCAAGGAGAGAAAGTTATAAACATTGCCTCCTCTCCTCTGGTTGAAGCATCGGAGATGATTAAGGCCCTGTTTGGTTTGGAGAAGTTTTAATCCGGCTGCCCTTGAGATTTCGGCAAGCAGGAGATTCATTCCATCGCGGGGATTCCGGCAAGCAGGTTTTAATCCAGCTGTCGTGAGGATCCAGCGCAGGGATTCATTCCATAACTCTAGAGGAGTAGCTAGATTCCAGGTTGGGGTGAGGGGGTTTCGCCGAAAATTGACTAGAGAAAGATCGTCACATGGGCTAACTGAACAGGCGTTTCACTGAGGACCTAGATTTTATCCAGGCCAGGGTGGCCCACGGAGGTTGCCCACAATCCCAGCCAACCAAACATGGCCTAAGGGCTCGTTCGGTGTAGCTGGAACGAGCTGGCAAGGGTGAGAGAGAGTGCTTGCGGTAGTCACCCCTTAGGATAGAACTATGGAGCAAAGTGCGGCGAGGAGAGGAGGCTGGTCTAAAGGGTGAAACAATCCATGATGGTTGGAGATGCGCATACAAACATCTCCGGATCCTGACACCACAACCTTCACTGCTTCCACAAAAGTGCCCCTCTGATCATACCGCTCTCCCAGTGCCACCAACACCGCCGCCACACATGATTCGAGGGCATCATCCAATCCAATGTGCTTGGTATCTAAAATTTTCTTTGTGAGTTGCTAGATTAATTTGGCGAAACACAATACAGACATATGCTCGCATACGGAATACATGCGCACAAGTACTCACCTTTATAATACCATCCATCCACACGATACTTTTGTGAGACCATGATTAACAAAGTCGCCATTTGTACCTCACTGTCACTTACCAGTTTACCACTGAAATAATAACTCACTAGTGCAAGCTCCCATGCTTGAAAGATACTCAAATTTAGATGGGCAGGTTTCGCTATAAAGAGCCTAACCATTGGTCATCCATATATTGTCTTCTTTTTTATATAAAAAGAATAGCAAATATACATGTGCATTACAATGGAACGTACAACTAACTCGTTGCACAGTCTTCTGGACGACATGCAGTTTAGATATAGATTATGTCTTTTTCTTGACTATTCTTGTTATACTTATTTCCATCCAGTATCGAGGATCAGGGAAAGCTACGTCAAGAAGTTCCTTATATACGTTCAAAAGAAAAACATCGTTCGCTTGAAGAGCATTCTTAGCACGACTATGTCGGGTGACGTTTTCCGATCCCGATATTTGCAAACAGACCAAAAATGAGTGAGTACCGAGGACTTGGATCTTGAACCCAGCACTTGAATTGCCCCGGCCCATGGCCCATATATAATACTCCTTTTCCAGTTTCTTCCCTCCACCTGTTCTGTTCCCATTTCAGAATTTTCACCATGTGGGCGGCCGGCGTTGAAACAAAAAGAATTTTCACCATGTGTGCAGTTAGCCAGTTATATGAAACAAAAAGAATTCTTCACCATGTTGCATTGTGCTTTACTAAGCCTAAGGAGTAATAAAGAGAAAGAAAGTATGAGCCTATGAGGAAGTAACCTATTGGATGGATGCTCACACACATGAGACCCATTGTCAAGCGACGCCGCACGCCATGGCTTCCTGAAATGGAAAAGCTGGTGAGGGTATGGCGCCTACCATTTAATTTGCCCAACCCTAACCCACGCGCGCCGACGCAAAGCAAATGCTCCTTCAGCTTTTCGATCTTCATCGGCCATGCATGCATGCTCCGCTCGATCCGGCTGGCTGATTACAGTATATGTATATGTGCCATACGCTGGCGGCTGGCTCGCGACTTAATTTGCTCCAAGCAGCTAGCTAGCAGGCTCAGTCGATCAGTGTACGTGCGGAGATGCGGAGCTCCATCGCCTCCTCGGCTGCGCTGTTGGCCGGCGCGCTCCTGTGCCTGCTGGCGTCGCCGGCGCTGGCGGCGGCGGCGGCGAGGTCGACGGGGAGGACAACGCTCAGCGTCCTGTCGTTCGGAGCCGCGGCGGACGGCGTCACCGATGACGCGGAGGTACTACCTAGAATTATATTCAGATGAGGAGGAGGTTTCCATGGACCATGCAGTTAGTGACTCATATTCGTAAAACTGAACTGCCTTCTTCAGGCACTTGTAGCAGCATGGCAAGTGGCATGCCGAGTCCCACGCGCCACAGTGCTACTCCCGTCAGGGCACCGGTTCCTCCTCTCGCCGGTCACGCTCCAAGGCCCCTGCAGCACAAAACTCACCCTTCAGGTCCTTCTTCTCTTCCTTAAGCTCCTTTTTTTTCCCCTTCCTTCCATTTCTGTGCAGCAGAAGCAGCTAATAGAGGAAGGTTTTTCAGATCGATGGCACCGTGTTAGCGCCACCAGAAATGGGCTCCTGGCCGAAGCCCAGGAGGCCTCTCCAGTGGCTCAACTTCAAGTGGCTGCAAGACTTCAGCATCCTGGGAGCCGGCACGGTCGATGGCCAGAGCGTCACCTCGCTGCAGAGTGCCTCATCACCAGCGAATAATACTTCTCAGGTTCCGTCCACAACTCCACATGACATGCAATTATTTCTCTATTTTTGGTTGTAGATGCAGACTTTGATAACTAACCATCAACAAGGTCGATGATGACTAATCCTGTCGTGTGTGTTCTCTCCATTTCTTGTATCTGCAGACATCTACCGAGCACTGGCATTCACCAGGAATCAAGCCTACGGTATGTACCGCATTCACCTGCAGACATCATTTATATAAGAATTTTACCTAGATCATGATCTGGATCATAGGATTGTCAAACTAAAGCTATATATCTTTTCTCCCCCAGCTAATAAGGTTTTACAACAGTTTCAATGTCACCGTGCGCAACATCCGGATCACCAACAGCCCACAGTGCCACCTTAAGTTCGACAGCTCCGGAGGCATCAAGGCCAAGAACATCACCATCTCTTCTCCCGGAGACAGCTCCAACACCGACGGCATCCATCTTCAGAACACCAGGGACGTCGAGATCAAGAGCTCAAGCATCGGCTGCGGTAACTGAACTGCCCCTGATCTTGCAGATTAGTACAATTAGCCCAATAATATTTATGGCTCAAATATTGAAGCCTGATCTGCATGGCATTTTAATCAATCTTTCATTCAGGCGATGACTGCGTGTCAATACAAACCGGGTGCTCAAATGTTCACATGAAGAACGTAGTCTGCAATCCCGGCCACGGAATCAGGTGTGTGTGCGATTGTGACGAGGCAAGAGTTCAGTTTGCTGTGTTCTTTTTTTTTTCTTGAACGTAAAGATTGCTGTGTTCTGAACATGGCCTAGTAACGTTTGTTTCGAATGTCGTTCAATTCCTGCAGTCTAGGAGGACTTGGGAAGGACTACAGCCTGGCCTGTGTCTCTGATGTTGTTGCAGAGAACATCATTGTCCAGAACGCCTTGTACGGGGTCAGGATCAAGACGTGGCAGGTAAGGATAACCACGTACAGAACGTCCTGTACAGGGTCACCAGCATGAGCAATGTGCAATGACATGGCATATGATCTCATCTATCGTCGTCCTCTACATTACGTTGTCCTCACTCAGGGTGGCGTGGGCTCGGTGCGGAACATCACCTTCTCCAACGTCAGGGTGGCGAACGTGGCCACGCCCATCGCCATCGACCAGTTCTACTGCGACAGGGGCGGCGCGCGGTGCGCCAACCGCACCGGCGCGGTGGCCATCACCGGCGTGGCGTACCGGCGCGTGGTCGGCACCTACTCGTTCCAGCCGGTGCGCCTGGCGTGCAGCGACGCCCGGCCCTGCACCGGCGTCAGCATGGTGGATGTGCGCCTGTCTCCTACGGCGACCGCGCCCGGGGCCGGGGGCACCGTAGCGCCGCTGTGCTGGAACTCCTACGGCGAGGCGCGGGGGACGATCCAGCCGCTCAGCGTCGGGTGCCTGCAGAGGAGCAACGGATACGCGATGCCTCTCACCCAGCCTTTTAACTACACATGCTGAGTCCTGTAATTTGGATGGTTTTTCAATTTCGATGATAAAAAAAGGTCACATTCTTTTTTTTACAAAGAAAAAGGTCACATTCTACTGTACTCTTTATCAAATGTAGTAATTGATATTCCTTGCGTTCAAAATCAAAATAAGGCGCGGCTTAACCCTGCATGGTTTTAACCGTTTGCATCTCTTATACAACATATCCTATATGTAAAATACGCTGATACCAACTTTATATCCCACAATCTACAAATATGAATACGCTGGTACGATTATACGAACTTTGTATCCCAGTCCGCATACTCCACTCCAAATTGTTCAAACTTATCTAGTTTTGATCACTTTCTTTAAGAGAGAGAGAGAGAGAGAGAGAGAGAGTTTCTCTGCTTTTGAGGAAGTCCATAGGAGCTTAAGTCAATCTGCCCTATCACAGTTCCAAAATCTTCAAATCACAGTCGATAGGCTTGAAAGTCGATAAAGGGCCTTATCGTTTCGTTTTGATCAAATTTATTGACAAAAACATATTAACACCTACAATATTAAATAAATGCACCATCAAAATATATTTTATTATGTATCTAATAAATTATGATTGATGTTATACATGTTTACATATTTCTCTAAACTTGGTCAAAATTAGACAAGATAGAGTTATGACAAAACTAAAACGACTTAGGAGGTGTTTAGATGGTTTTGGAATGGCAAAACTTTTGGCCCTAATCTTTTGCTGCAAATTTTTTAGCATTCAAACTTTACATCTTGGTGTTTAGATGCATGACAAAATTTTAGCACTGTACTAAACAAAGACTGATTTGCCCTCATTTAATGCATGATTTGGTTCATTAATTGTCACTCATGCAAAGCCATGCATGCTGCATGCTGGGCTGCTGCTGCTGCTGCTGCTGCTCCCAACCGCTTGCTGCTAGCACTTGCTGCTACTCGCCATTGCTACTGGTAGCATTTACTGCATGCCCGGCAGTGTTTTCAAACAATCAAATATTATACTTTATTGCATAATTATTGAATAGTTCAACAACTCAATTGTCCTCAACTATATAAATCACTCATACACATTACATTTGAAGTACACCATTCCAATTGTCATGATCGGTTTAACAAACCAAGGGCAATCGAGTCATGGAAAACATTCATCATTGCAGTTTCATCCCTTGTCGGCGTTTGACGAGTACATGGCTGAGAGACCGATGCTTCAGGTGGAACATAGTTCTCATCACGATCACAACGATCAAAGTCCCTATCCACTATTCCACTCGTTCTAATGAAGTTATGGAGTGCCATGCATGCAATGATAATTTGGCTTTACTTATGAGGTGGATAACTTGGCATTTGCAACAACATCCTTCACTTCATCTTTAAAACTCCAAACGACCTCTCGATAACATTTCTAAGAGATGAATGTGTGTAGTTCAAGATCTCTTTTTTACCTTGTGGCTCCGGGCCGTCTCGATACTCCGAAAGATGGTACTTGGTTCCCTTGTAGGGCACAAGGTAACCTAGACGGTTTGGGTAGCTAGAGTCCACCAGATAAAATTTTCCTACACAATGAAACAGTTTTGTAAGTTTCACCTAGTTCAAGTAGAAGCTACAAATGGAACAGCATGAAGGTGTTTACCTGTAGGTGGATGTGGAAAGACGTGCTTGTACTTTGTCATAGCATCAGTGAACACTCTCATGTCATGTATAGAACCAGGCCATCCAGCAAGAATAAATGTGAACCTCATGTCAAAGTCACAAACAACCAGCACATTTTGTGTTGTCATGCCCTTACGGCACATGTGTTGAACCAACTTATTACTTGGCACCACACATGGTATGTGAGTGCCATCTATTGCTCCTATACAATTGTTGAAGAAGGGATGGAACCTAGGGTTTTTCAATCTAGGGTGAATTGTTTTGAATTCTAGGTCCACTGGCTTAATGATGTCTGCAGCTAGCTTAACCACACATTGCAAAACTTTCTCAAAATTGTTGTGAACTATGCATAGTGATCTCTCAAATCTATCCTCAGCTTGCCTAACTGACTGTGGTGCTCCAAGCATCCAAAGGAACATTCTTAAAGCCTCAACAGAGGTACTCTTGGTACTAGATTTCAGGCCATATGACTCAACCAGGAGATCATGAAGTCGATGGAATACAGTTGGGCTCATTCTAAACATGTTGTAGTAGCTGTTTCTATCTCCTAGCTTTCTCTCTACCCATTCTAGTCCAGTTAGCAATGGTTGCCTCCTCTCAGCCCTACTATAGTATTTGTCATGGTGAATAGCAAACAGGTACATACCGTTCATAAAATCGTCGTCATCATCCTCAAGAAGCATTCTGTAGATATCCTCATCACTTGATTCATCAGAATTGTCCCCATCCCTCGCTGCATGAGCATCCTAACACATAAATGCATGACAATCTCAGTTATATATGCCAGTAAAAAATTGATCATGCATCATAATCTCACATCACAATCACAAATGAAATTCATCACACAGTTCAACAGACATAGTGCAAACTCTCATGACATAGTGCAAATGACAAACAGAGTTCAAATGACATAGTGCAAATACAACAGACTTAGTTCAAATGACACCCTTACTATAATGACAGACATAGTTCACATGACATGAATTGTTCAAATGACAGACATAGTTAAGATAAGAGGATCTAGTTGTTGACCCCGACAAAGTACTCAATGAAGCCCAGCCTTCTTGTTGGTGTAGATGTTCCAATGAAGAACTCCATGCTGTCATCATCTTTGGTGATCTTGTGCACAGCATACCACAACTGCTTGTTTCCTTCATCTACACCACACTCTCGAGCCAAGTGTTGCACATACCTAATCTTTTCTTCTCTGGCAACCTCCTTCTGCTGGGCAAGCTGATGGGTAATCTGCTGCTTGTTTTCCAAATGTTTCTTGAACATCAGATTCCTCTCAGCTTGAATCTTGGCATTCTCGCTCATGAACTTGTCCATGCTCCTAACTGTTGGGCTCGTGGACTTCTTGCTAGGACTAGAGCCAGTGGTGCTTGTGCTGCTTGCTCTCTTGTGGCTACTGATGCTAACTGGGGTCTAAACATCAAGGTCCTCAGGTGGCTCCTCCTCTTCCTCGTCCACAGTGACACTTTCTCCAGGAACAAATGAGGTGGAGCCATCAACAGCTACACCATGGAACATTTGGTCCAATTCATTGATGTAACCTGGCCACCCACACTTGCATTTCTTCCAGTCTAGGTGGCCCTGTAGAACTTATCTTTGTGAGCAAGGGTAGATCTTACTAGACATAAACAACAAACAAGCAGTTTGGCAATTACCTTAGTGTTGTTTTCCCACCATTGATCACTGGCATCAAAAGTTCCATCAGATCTACGGCCTAAGCCAATGTCATTGCGCAGTCTTTGTATGAATTGCCAATATCCCTTCAATTGCATAATCGTATTACCGATCTGGATTCTATCATGAACCAAATTGGTTGCAAAATAGTACCTTCCTATGACCTCCCTCATCCCTGTCTTGTTCATGACACCATTCACGAAGTTACCTTTAGTAATTTGGTCAACCCAAATCTCACATGGTTTCCCAGTATTTGGTTATGACCAATTCCCCTTGTCGACTCTATCATAAACGATGCATAACAAGAATACGTACATATATTACAAAGACAGCAAAAATCAAACAAATAGCATATTTTTCTGGGTTCTGAAAAAATACCAGGATTTGAGTGTTCAGAAAGATCTGTTGGATCTCGTCATCATCAGCTTCATTTGGGTTGTTGACATCGAAGTTGTCTTCCGCAACAGCTGACGTCGTGGGTCGTCGACGTCCACCGCGGTTCCTAGATCTGGTAGGTGCGTCGAATGCAGATCCAGGCGAGGCGCGCACGCCGACAGTCACAGGAGGCAACGGAGGTCCACGTCCACCACCGGAGGATGACAACATGGCGTGAGCGGTCGTGGCGCCTCCTCCACCGCCACTGCGAGCCACGTGTAAGTTGAGGGTACGACTGTCGCTATGGACACGAACATGAGGGGGACCCATGCTAGCCGCCGGTGCCTCCACCTTGCGGGCCAGAGCAAAGGAGGCCCTCATAGCCCGCCATTCCAGCCACTCTTGGCCATGGGAGTTGAGGTCGAGCACCGCCATGCCCGCCCAAGGACCATTGAGGTTGCTCGAGCCCGGAAAGGGATATGCCGTGTCGTTGAAGTTCTCGTAGCCGCCGATGGGGGAAAACGGATTAGGTTGCGAGAAGAAATACCTAGTGCGGTCGCCGTCGCCGTAGCCATCGTCGTTCCCGTTGACATCTTCATAGCCGTCAACATTGTAGCCCTCCATCAGCGATGTCACACCCGATTTTAAGGATAAAATTGGATGCATAATCTTATGTGCGCCCAGAGATCAGTCACACACATAAGCCGACAAATTATAAATAGTATCATCACAACTGTTTATTACATCATGAATAACAAGACAGAGTCTTCACATAAATGTAGCGGAAGTATAAAGAAAAGATATCTCATGGAAGCTCCATATCACAGGGACGTCAACCGATTGACCACAAGTCTAGTAATCCTCAGAAAAGCCATCATTACCATAGCCATCTGTTACCCATCCGGGATTTTTATCCAAATAATGAAAATAAACAAGCATAAGTACATGTCGTACTTAACAAGTGTAACATGGGGTTCATGAGGCTCAAAAGGCTTGACACAGGTTTAACAACATTCCGCTTTTAGTTGTCACAATTTTAGCATAAGAGTAGCAACAAATTGTTTCAATCCCAAGGTAAAACACATGATCAATGTAAAACATGAATAATGAATATCATAAATAGATAATTCTTAGTGATCATCTATTCCATAAATATTCCAAGGCCGCTCATGACCGTGACCACGGCTGATATACCAGTTTTACACTCTGTAGAGGTTGTACACTTTCACTGTGAGTCATGATTTACCCTTTCGCTCGAGGTTGTGAGCCTCTTAACCCACTACCAAGGAAGGTCGGTAGGGTTTCACTATGAAGCCTTTCAAAGGTTCGTCTAACAAGTTAGGACCATTAAATTCACTTAGCAAATAGATATAGTGCCCCCTTCCCAATGGCACATTGACGCGTAGCCTATACTCATGGGGACAGATGCCACACTATACCCAATTCGTCAAGCCATTCTTATGCCAATGAAGGTAACCACTAACAAGTTAGAAAAGGTCCTCATACTAAGCTAAAGCCAGAGCCATATAGCCCTTACAGCTGTATTGTAAGTCTCGGATGATCACTTACAGATAAGTCCTTAGGAGAGGAATCTAAAGCACCATAAAAATAGCCCAATGCTCTAGCCCCCTGGTTCTATGTTGCTAAAAAGTTATATTTTAATGTTTATTGCATATACCATTAGTCAAGTTACAAGATCATGGTTTAATTGAGCACTAGCAAAGCTACCCAATGCAAATCCCATAGGAGACAAGGTATAAGTTCAATTCTAGGGAATCTCTATCAAGGTGACACATGCAACATGAATTAAATAATCCCACGCTATACTTGCCTTGAACAAAATGCTTCTGCTGATCCTGCTCGTCAAAGTAATACTCTTGGTCTCCCATAAATTGCTCACCGTCTATACTTGATAATCACAGCAACCTACAAGCATCCAGAAACAATCATGCATAGCAAACAAAAGCTATAGATTAGAACAGTACACCAATCAGCATAAAATCAAGATAAAAAGTTTATAAAATGAATCAACGTCTCACTACAAACACACAGATGCGAAGATCACAAAAAGCGGGGCTAAAATGAAGAAGTTATGAATTAAACAAGATTTTCTTTAGTAAAATAATAGATTAAATCTAACTTCAAATTTTAAAAGTTGAAAACATACTTAATAGTAGTATGAACATGTAGATTATGGAATTACGAACCTAATGCAAGTTGAACGGACCAAATCGGGGTTAAAACGGAGAATTTATGGCCTATAGAAGGTAGTGGCAATCTTGTAAATAAGTGGAACTTGATTTTAGAAATAAAATAAATCAAATTCTGATTTTAAAACGACGGAGGGACTGTGGTCACTATTAAAAGAAAAGGTAGGGGTCCTTTTGAAAGAAACCAGGGACAACGGGTTGAGATCTAAATAGTTATAAGGGCCTTTTTGCAAATTTCGCAGCGAAGGGGTATCTTCTAATCTGGACCGTTGGATCTTAAACGGACGGTCAAGATTGAAATAGAGAAAGTGAATAGGGTGTCGCCGGCTGTGAAAAGGTACGACACGGCGGTCCTCCTTGGAAGGCAACGAGAAACTCCGCGGCGAACTCGGTTTAAGCGCTACAGTGCACGGTTTGCTGAACGAAAAGATCCAAGAGAGAGAGGAGAGGATGGGGAACTCATCACAGAGGTTCGCACGATCTACGGTGGCATAGTAATGACGACCTATGCGGTGGGGCAGACGAACTTGGGTTCGGCGAGATCCAAACGGCAGCTATGGCGCTAGAGCTCGGGCTAGAGTCGATGGGGGGAAAAGGCGCTGGGTGCGGCTGCTATTTATGAGGCGCGAGGGGGCTTGGGGTCACGACAAAAGGAAAGGAGCGGGGCGGCAACGGACTCCTCCATGGAGTCCGACGCGGACACGGGTTGAAGAAGGCCCTGACAGGCGGGGTCGGCTCTCAGCGAGAGAGAGAGAGAGAGAGAGGAGGGCGCGGTAGCGGCGTGTTGGGCCGAGCAAGAACGGGCCAACACGCTGGGCCGCGGCAAAGAGGAGAACAGGCCGCATGGGTGAAGCGGCGCGCGGACGGAGCTAGGCCATGGGACTGGAATGGGTCACGGGGTGCGGGAGGGAGGCCGAGCTGGGCTGAATACGGAGAAGAGAGACATAAAATCCTTTTCTATTTTCCTCAATTGGTTTCCAAACAACTTTTGAATGCAAATTCAAATCAATTTGAAATCTGATTTCAAACCACACGATACAAATATTTGAATATTTGAATATTTATGTTGGATGTCAAATGTCTGGAAGAGGAAGAGGCCAGGGTCATGGAGGTGTTCCCCCACATCCACCACGACCACCGCCACCGACTATTGGGCAACTTCTGGCAGTGCAGACACGGCTTATGCAAGCTCTGATACCAATCTGTCACACTCGATTTTAAGGATAAAATGGGATGCATAATCTTATGTGCGCCCAGAGATCAGTCACACACATAAGCCAACAAATTATAAATAGTATCATCACAAGTGTTTATTACATCACGAATAACAAGACAGAGTCTTCATATAAATGTAGCGGAAGTATAAAGAAAAGATCTCTCGTAGAAGCTCCATATCATAGGGACGTTAACTGGTTGACCGCAAGTCTAGTAATTCTCAGGAAAGTCGTCATTACCATAGCCATCTATTACCCACCTAGGATTTTTATCCAAATAATGAAAATAAACATGCGTAAGTACATGTCTTACTTAACAAGTGTAACATGGGGTTCATGAGGCTCAAAAGGCTTGACACAGGTTTAACAACATTCCGCTTTTAGTTGTCACAATTTTAACATAAAAGTATCAACAAATTGTTTCAATCCCAAGGTAAAACACATGATCAATGTAAACATGAATAATGAATACCATAAACAGATAATTCTTAGTGATCATCTATTCCATAAATGTTCCAAGGCCGCTCGTGACCGTGAGTACGGCTGATATACCAGTTTTACACTCTACAGAGGTTGTACACTTTCACTGTGAGTCGTGATTTACCCTTTCACCTGAGGTCACGAGCCTCTTAACCCACTACCAAGGAAGGTCAGCATGGTTCACTATGAAGCCTTTTAAAGGTTTGTCTAACAAGTTAGGGCCATTAGATTCACTCAGCAAACAGATGTAGTGCCCCCCTTCCCGATGGCATATTGATGCGTAGCTTATACTCATAGGGATAGAGGCCGCTGTAAGGTCCTAATGGCTAGAGGGGGGTGAATAGCCTATTAAAAATTTCTACAACAACACTTAATAAACTGGTTAGACAATTATGAGAGCGAAGCAAGTGTTGCGCTAGCCTACTTAAATTGTAAGCCACCTATCACAATTCTAGTTTCTATAGTCTCTATCCACACAAAGTCTATGTCACTACACTAAGTTAGTGTGCTCTCAATGGCTAACTAAAGAGCTACACTAAACAAACTAACAAGCTCTCACAACTAACTACACTAAAGAGCTTGACAGTTAGTTTGCGGTAATATAAAGAGAAAGAGCAAGATAGTTATACCGCCGTGTCGAGGAATGAACCAATTAATCATAAGAATGAATACCAATGAAGACCAATCACCTCGAAATCAAATGATGACACAATGATTTTTTACTGAGGTTCACTTGCTTGCCGGCAAGCTAGTTCTCGTTGTGGCGATTCACTCACTTGGAGGTTCACGCGCTAATTGGCATCACACGCTAAACCCTCAATAGGGTGCCGCACAATCAACACAAGATGAGGATCACACAAGCCATGAGCAATTTACTAGAGTACCTTTTGGCTCTCCATCGGGGAAAGGTCAAGAACCCCTCACAATCACCACGATCGGAGCCAGAGACAATCACCAACCTCCGCTCGACAATCCTCGCTGCTCCAAGCCGTCTAGGTGGCGGCAACCACCAAGAGTAACAAGCGAATCCCACAGCGAGACACGAACACCAAGTGCCTCTAGATGCAAACACTCAAGCAATGCACTTGGATTCACTCCCAATCTCACAAACATGTTGAATCTATGATGGAGATTGAGTGGGAGGGCTTTGGCTAAGCTCACAAGGTTGCTATGTCAGTGCAAATGGTCAACAGAGTGAGCTAGAGCCGGCAATGGGGCTTAAATAGAAGCCCCATGAAATAGAGCCGTTGTACCCCTTCACTGGGCACTGCTCGGGGCGACCAAACGCTCCGGTTAGATCGACCGGAAGCACCCTACCAGTGTCCAGTCAACGGATGGCTGCCACATCATCCCTCTGTTCAAATACTGAGAGTCCGATCCCAACGGTCATGTGATGACCGAACGCAGCACAGTGCCATGACTGAACGTAGGACCCCAGCATCCGGTAACTTCTAGTAAGGTTCTAGCTACGATCGGACGCGTTAGTTTGATCACGACCGGACGCAGGACCCCAGCGTTCGGTCACTTCTAGTAAGCCTCCACTCGCGACCAGACGCGTCCGGTCATGCCCGACCGGACTCACCCAGCGTTCGATCACTCACTGTCTCCTCTGTGTGCTGCCACGTCAGCAGGACCGAACGCACCCCGCCAGCGTCCAGTCACAAAGTGACTCAGCGTCCGGTCGAAGACCGAAACCAGTGTCTTCACTGCTTCCACTGACCGGACGCTTTGGTCTAGTTGAGACCAGCGTCCGGTCCACTCTGTGAGACCCTGTCTTTTCTATATAGGGCGCCGGTGAAGTTTCTTACCCTTGCTCCCAAGTGCTAAACACAATGTGTATCACCTTTGTGCTTGTGTGCTACCATATTTTCACAAAACATTTTCAAGGGTGTTAGCACTCCACTAGATCCTAAATACATATACAATGAGTTAGAGCATCTAGTGGCACTTTGATAACCGTGTTTTGATACGAGTTTCACCCCTCTTAATAGTATAGACTATCGATCCTAAATGTGATCACACTCTCTAAGTGTCTCGATCACTAAAACAAAATAGCTCCTACCACTTATACCTTTGCCTTGAGCCTTTTGTTTTTCTCTTTCTTCTTTTTAAATCCAAGCACTTGATCATTACCATAACATCACCATCATCATGTTATGATCTTCATTTGCTTCACCAGTTGGAATGTGCTACCTATCTTATGATCACTTTGATAAACTAGGTTAGCACTTAGGGTTCATTAATTCACCAAAACCAAACTAGAGCTTTTAGCCGCACTATACCCGATTCGTCAAGCCATTCTTACGCCAATGAAGGTAACCACTAACAAGTTAGAAAAGGTCCTCATGCTGAGTTAAAGCCAGAGCCATATATCCCTCATAGTTGTACTGTAAGTCCCGGATGATCACTTACAGATAACTCTTTAGGGAGAGGAATCTAGAGCACCATAAAAACAACCCAATGCTCTAGCCCCCTGGTTCCATGTTGCTAAAAAGTCATATTTTAATATTTATTGCTTAGACCATTAATCAAGTTACAAGATCATGGTTTAATTGAGCACTAGCAAAGCTACCCAATGCAAATCCCATAGGAGAAGGTATAAGTTCAATTCTAGGGAATCCCTATCAAGGTGACACATGCAACATGAATTAAATATATTAAGGTGAATAAAAACAAGGATAATCCCATATTATACTTGCCTTGAACAAAATGCACCTGCTGATCCTACTCATCAAAGTAATACTCTTGGTCTCCCACGAATTGCTCACCGTCTATACTCGATAATCACAGCAACCGACAAGCATTTAGAAACAATCATGTATAGCAAACAAAAGCTATAGATTAGAACAGTACATCAATCAACATAAAATCTAGATGAAAAGTTTGTAAAATGAATCTATGTCTCACTACGAACACACAGACGCGAAGATCACAAAAATCGGAGCTAAAACGAAGAAGTTATGAATTAAACAAGATTTCCTTTAGTAAAATAATAGATTAAATCTAACTTCGAATTTTAAAAGTTCAAAATATACTTAACAGTAGTACAAACATGTAGATTATGGAATTATGAACCTAACGCAAGTTGAACGAACCAAATCGAATTAAAACGAAGATTTTATGGCCTATAGAAGGTAATGGCACAATCTTGTAAATAAGTGGAGCTTGATTTTAGAAATAAAATAAATCAAATTCTGATTTTAAAATGATGGAGGGACTGCAGGCACTATTAAAAGAAAAGGTAGGGGTCCTTTTGAAAGAAACCAGGGACGGCGGGTTGAGATCTAAATAGTTATAAGGGCCTTTTTGCAAATTTTGCAGTGAAAGGGGTATCTTCTAATCTGGACCGTTGAATCTTAAACAGACGGTCATGATTGAAACAGAGAAAGTGAATAGGGTGTCGCCGTCGGGAACAGGGACAACGCGGCAGTCCTCCATGGACGGCAATGAGAACCTCCGCGGTGAACTCGGTTTAAGCACTACAGTGTACGGTTTGCCGAACGAAAAGATCCAGGAGAGAGAGGAGAGGATGGGGAACTCACCACGGAGGTTCGCATGATCTACGGTGGTGCAGTGACGACGACCTACGGGGCGGGGCAGATGAACTCGGGTTCGGCGAGATCCAAACGGCGGCTATGGCGCTAGAGCTCGAGGCTAGAGTCATTGGGGGGAAAAGGCGCTAGGTGCGGCTGCTATTTACGAGGCACGGGGGCTTTGGGGTCACGGCAAACGGCTAGGAGCGGGGTGGCAACGGACTCCTCCATGGAGTCCTGCACGGACATGGGTTGAAGAAGATCCTGACAGTGGGGTCGGCTGTCAGCGAGAGAGAGAGGAAAGAGGGCGCAACAGCGGCGTGCTGGGCCGACCGAGACCGAGTCAACGCGTTGGGCCGCGGCGAAGAGGAGAACCGGCCACGCGGGCGAAGCGGCGCGCGGACGAAGCTGGGCCACGGGACTGGAACGGACCACGAGGCGCGGGAGGGAGGCCGAGCTGGGCTGAATACGGAGAAGAGAGAGATAAAATCCTTTTCTATTTTCTAAATTAGTTTCCAAACAACTTTTGAATGCAAATTCAAATCAATTTGAAATCTAATTTCAAACCACACAATACGAATATTTGAATATTTCTGTTGGATGTTAGATGTCTGGAAGAGAAAGAGGTCGAGGTCGTGGAGGTGTTCCCCCACATCCACCACCGCCACCACCACCGACTATTGAGCAACTTATGGCAGTGCAGACACAGCTTATGCAAGCTCTGATACTAATATGTCACACCCAATTTTAAGGATAAAATGTGATGCATAATCTTATGTGCGCCCAGAGATCAGTCACACACATAAGCCGACAAATTATAAATAGTATTATCACAAGTGTTTATTATATCACGAATAACAAGACAGAGTCTTCACATAAAGGTAGCGGAAGTATAAAGAAAAGATCTCTCGTGGAAGCTCCATATCACAGGGACGTCAACTGGTTGACCACAAGTCTTGTAATCCTCAGGAAAGTTGTCATTACCATAGCCATCTATTACCCATCTAGGATTTTTATTCAAATAATTAAAATAAACAAGCGTAAGTACATGTCGTACTTAACAAGTGTAACATGGGGTTCATGAGGCTCAAAAGGCTTGACACAGGTTTAACAGCATTCCGCTTTTAGTTGTCACAACTTTAGTATAAGAGTAGCAACAAATTGTTTCAATCCCAAGGTAAAACACATGACCAATGTAAATATGAATAATGAATAGCATAAACAGATAATTCATAGTGACCATCTATTCCGTAAATGTTCTAAGGCCACTCGTGACCGTGAGCACGGCTAATATACCAGTTTTACACTCTGTAGAGGTTGTACACTTTCACTGTGAGTCGTGATTTACCTTTTCACCAAAGGTCGCGAGCCTCTTAACCCACTACCAAGGAAGGTCGGCAGGGTTCACTACGAAGCCTTTCAAAGGTTCGTCTAACAAGTTAGGACCATTAGATTCACTAGGCAAACAGATGTAGAGCCCCCCTTCCCGATGGCACATTAACGCGCTGCCTATACTCATGGGGACAGAGGTCGCACTATACTCGATTTATCAAGCCATTCTTACGCCAATGAAGGTAACCACTCAAGTTAGAAAAGGTCCTCATACTGAGCTAAAGCCAGAGCCATATAGCCCTCACAGCTGTACTGTAAGTCTTAAATAATCACTTATAGATAAGTCTTTAGGGAGAGAAATATAGAGCACCATAAAAACAACCCAATGCTCTAGCCCCCTGGTTCCATGTGGCTAAAAAGTCATATTTTAATGTTTATTGCATATACCATTAGTCAATTCACAAAATCATAGTTTAATTGAGCACCAGCAAAGCTACCCAATGCAAATCCCATAGGAGACAAGGTATAAGTTCAATTCTAGGGAATCCCTATCAAGATGACACATGCAACATGAATTAAATGTATTAAGGTGAATAGGAAACAAGGATAATACCATGCTATACTTGCCTTGAACAAAATGCTTCTACTGATCCTGCTCGTCAAAGTAATACTCTTGGTCTCCCATGAATTGCTCACCGTCTATACTCGATAATCACAGCAACCGACAAGCATCCAGAAACAATCATGCATAGCAAGAAAAAGCTATAGATTAGAACAGTACACCAATCAGCATAAAATTAAGATAAAAAGTTTGTAAAATGGATCTACGTCTCACTACGAACACACAGACGCGAAGATCACAAAAATCGAAACTAAAACGAAGAAGTAATGAATTAAACAAGATTTCCTTTAGTAAAATAATAGATTAAATCTACCTTTGAATTTTAAAAGTTGAAAACATACTTAACAGTAGTATGAACATGTAGATTATGGAATTACGAACCTAACGCAAGTTGAACGGACCAAGTCGGAGTTAAAACGGAGATTTTATGGCCTATAGAAGGTAGTGGCAATCTTGTAAATAAGTGAAACTTGGTTTTAGAAATAAAATAAATCAAATTCTAATTTTAAAACGATGGAGGGACTGCGGGCACTATTAAAAGAAAAGGCAGGGGTCCTTTTGAAAGAAATCAGGGACGGCGGGTTAAGATCTAAATAGTTATAAGGGCATTTTTGCAAATTTCGCAGCGAAGTGGATATCTTCAAATCTGGACCGTTGGATCTTAAACGGACGGTCAAGATTGAAACAGAGAAAGTGAATATGGTGTCGCCGGCCGAGAACAGGGACGGCGCGGCGGTCCTCCATGGACGGCGACGAGAAACTCCGCGGCGAACTCGGTTTAAGCACTACAGTGCACGGTTTGCCGACCGGAAAGGTCCAAGAGAGAGAGAGAGAGAGAGGATGGGGAACTCACCACGGAGGTTCGCACGGTCTACGGCGGCGTCGTGACGATGACCTACGTGGCGG
Source organism: Miscanthus lutarioriparius (assembly GCA_904845875.1). Lineage (NCBI taxonomy): Eukaryota > Viridiplantae > Streptophyta > Magnoliopsida > Poales > Poaceae > Miscanthus > Miscanthus lutarioriparius. The sequence goes on from CAJGYO010000005.1 coordinate 59,428,396, forward strand.
GGCGGACGAACTCGGGTTCGGCGAGATCCAAACGGCTACTATGGCGCTAGAGCTCGGGCTAGAGTCGATGGGGCAAAAGGCGATGGGTGCGGCTGCTATTTATGAGGCCCGGGGGGGCTTGGGGTCACAGCAAATGGCTAGGAGCGGGGCGGCAACAGACTCCTCCATGGAGTCCGGCGCGGACATGGGTTGAAGAAGACCCTGATAGGCGGGGTCGACTGTCAACGAGAGAGAGAGAGAGAGAGAGAGAGAGAGGAAGAGGGCACGGCAGACGCGACGTCTTTGGGCGAGCGAGACCGGACCTACGCGGCCCGGGCAGCGAAGAGAGAGAACAGCCACGCGAGCGGGCGCTGCTGGGACGAGAGATGGGCCAGGATCGGAACGAACGCAGAGCAGGCGCGGAGGGGAGGCCGAGCTGGGCTGAATACGGAGAAGAGAGAGATAAATCTTTTCTATTTTCCAAATTAGTTTTCAAACAACTTTTGAATGCAAACTCAAATCAATTTGAAATCTGATTTCAAATCACACAATACAAAAATAATATGCAGCAGCATGAATGTATACACATGTAGGTAAGCCTATATTCAATTTTATTTTTAACAAAATTATTATTTTCCTAAATTTAAATGCTCCTAGAAATACATAATTAATTTATTTTCTTCTATTTTAAAATTATGCAAATTTTAGGGTGTTACAAGCGAGGCCGGGGAGGAGGACCTAGCTCAGGGCGACGGCGTAGGAAGAGCAGGATCTGGGGCCCGAGGAGTAGGATCTGAGGGCGTGGAGGAGCTGGATCTCGTCGGCCGTAGAGGCTCAGAGCGAGAGCGACGGTGGGCGAGAGCGAGAGCGGTGGGCAGAGCTAGGGTTCGCGCGAAGGGAGAGAGCGAGAGCAGTGGGAAGTGACTACAAGGGAATGGATAGGGTCCGAGCGACAGGGTGGGTGCAAGGATAGTGGGCGTCCGGCTCGCACCCCCACCCCCACATGCGTTTTTGGCCAGGTTTGGGCCTCTCCCAAATGCCAAAAGTTTTGAAGCCCAGTTTTACTGTTTTTGTCCATGGTGTATAGATTCATTTTGCCAAAAGATGAGATAAAACAGCAAAACTTTTGGCAAAACTGAGGAACTAAACAGGCCCTTAGAAATTAGAAGGGACGGGCAGAGTACGAGTCAAAGAATAAGGAGTTTGAAAAGGAAATTAATGCAGCAACCAAATAGCTGATACACTGCATCACATATATACACAGTTACAATGTACTGTCGTAGTGAACAAAGGCTTCACTAACCCCTCGTCTCAAATAACATAAGATAATACAGCACAACTAATTTATGATTGTCACGAGTACAAAAAGTCATCACTTACCATGCTGCACAATGTAGTCTAATTCTAACTCTATTCGCTGCAAAGTGCCGAAGTGCCTGATCAAAATCCACCTCTATTGACACGAGACCAAGATGTAGTGTTGCTGGAAACAGAGGGCCATTAACATTGAAACCGCTGCTGTACATTCAGATAAAAGTTACAAAACAATACATGCTCACTTTCCATCATCACGGGACCCTATGAAGATTAGTGAAACTAAATTACACATCTACAGCTGTCCAACGGAACCAAGTGAATGGTAATCAGTAGATAACATTTGTCCAAGGGGCCAGATCGTCCGTAACTATAGCTGCAGGTCTCGGGAAGTAATCCAGTCATCATCTTCACAGGTCAGCAAAGAAACAAGAGTAATCCATTGTATAGCAAGCAATGAAGTGGAGAGTTCATTATTTCTCTTTCTTCACGTCCAATGATCTGAGCTCTACTAACAATTCCTGATACTTCTTTTCTGCCTCGGCAATTTCAGATCGGAGCTTTTGTTCCTAAAATCATGAGAATGGTATTTTATTCCTCCTATAAATCAGTCCTCTAAAATGCCAAAGCTCCCGAGAACACGTAAGGGGAAACGTATGAGTTCAGTACAATGTCAAGATCTAGAGAGAACATTGAGGAGATATGACTGAGGGACACCAATCAGGGTCTAAATACAACCAGCAAGATCCAAAACTACAGACTATCTTACAAGCAAACCATTTCAATCTTTCAACAAGCCATGGCTGTAATGGTGATAAACACATAGCAAGCCATTTCAATCTTTCAACAACCTGCGTCCGTAATGGTGAGAAACACAACTAGCCAGCCCGGTAAGTTGCTAAAAACAGTAAGAAAGATGTATTTTAAGAAAATAGTATGGAAAAGTTATATCTATGCTGATATGATGATGTGAAAAGAGCACTTCCTCCACAACCCCAAATGCAGGGAGAATTAACTCCCCACACAAAGCAAAACATCTGCTGGTACCACTTTCTTTGCACCACTTCAGCTGCCCAAAATTGTGCAAGGATAAAAATCCACTTTCTTAAGGCAAGACATGGAAACAAATCCACAGTTGCTAAACTGTCATGTCTGAGTAGTGATGGCCGCTACATAATTTCAACTGATTGGAGCAATTATGTCTAACATTATGTTTTGCAAAGGTGAAGCAAAAGTTAAATGCATTAGTTTACTTTCTGAAGAGATATACCTTCAGGACAAGTTGTTTCTCTGATTCCTCATATTGTAAGCATCTGAAAAAGAAAAGAAATAAATGAAGTTGTAACACCAAAATTGCCATCCAGTATTTGCAGCTCTACAAATTTTATTCAAACAGTTTTGCTGAAAACCAAGCATTAACATAATAGCAAGTATTTTGAAATTCAATCATGCAAACAAAACAAAATTGGACAATTGGACACCACAAGGGCAAAGCTGGCGTGCATGACATGTTACAGTTAATGGATTAAGTGTTATATTTAGCAGGTACCCAGCTGACTATGTCTAAAGTCCTAAACTGGGGCAAGATAACATGATTATTACTTTGAATAAGCCACATCAATTCGTTCTTACATGAGATTTTCATTTGTTCACGAATTATGGTGACCTTACCAAAAGAAGCCCCGCATGTCAGCACTTCAGACATAAAGAAGTGATTGGTTACCCTCTTATCAGCAAAAGCATTCCTATTCCTCATAAGCTACATTAGCAGTAAGAGTTGAATTGCACGCAAGAAAAAAAAAAGCTGCTCTTAATTGTTTGACCTCAATAGTTTGTCCCTCAGAAAACGACTTTACAACCGCTGGAAGGAAAGTTGTGGTAGCACTTACTCATTACGCAACTTGTCATTCTCCAGGGTCAAAGTTTTGTATTCATTAAACCGTTTCCGTTGAGAAACATCCTGATATTGTCAATAAAGAACAAAAAAATAGTCATAGAAGGAAGCCTTTAAATATTTATATTACATATTGTGATCTATCATCGGAAAAACTTGCTTCTATATTGTACAGAAATGCTGAAATACACATTTATAGCCTGAGGGCACCAGAAAACAAAATGATTTGGTACTTTTTTTTTGTTGTGAGGAAGGATTTGGTATAAAGCATTGGATGTATTACATTGGGCCCTCGGGCAATATAAATAGAGTACAAGACTTGGCAGCAAGACATCTCCCTGATACACATGGCAATACGGGGTTACAATATCCCTAGCAACCAAATATAATCTAACACACCCTCGCAGTGGTAGCCAGAGCATCGCAGACGGTCAGGCTAGGAAAAAATAAAGCCAAAGTAGTCGAGGTTGAAGTAGAAACCAACAAGTAGCTCATGCTGATGATACCGCCTTTTGTCACCAAAGTAGCCGAGGTCGAGGTCGACGTGGTCAAAGCTGTGGAGGGAGGCAAGTCTAAAGCATCAATAGAGGCACACGAGTACGCATAGTAACCAGCTTCCTGCCGACAACTGCAGGAGGACAAAGAGAAGGTCGGATGGTGAAGGTAGATCGGGCTGCTCAGACGTATCAACAAGCGCTCATGCGTTATCCATCAGCGACGAAGTCCCAGAGGTGGCAGGAATAGGCTCTGACTCAGATCCAGAGCGATCGTGACAGGGACCAGCAGTATGGGTGGCACAAACCTAGATAGGTGGCGACCTTGAAGATGGCTTGACCACGAGCAGCGTCATTGCTGCCTGAAAAGACACGTAACTACAACCTAGTCCTTGAGAGATTCAACAAACAAACGTCGAGGGATCGGTAGACAGGCGATGCAATCCCATTCTTTGATCATGAAAAAAAAAAAAAAAGACACAGGAACAGATCAGATGGTGGTTGCCTTCAAAAACAGATAAGATGGTGGTCACAAGCCCGGGGGTGGCGCGACGGTCCGACGTCCACTTGCGATGGCGAGATGACCGGCCAACACGGTGCGGTGACCTGACGCCCCCCAACGGTAGCGCCCCACATCCCCAAGAGCCTCCTCTGTAGCCACGCGCTCGCGCTCAAAGGCAGCAGTAGCAGCAATGCTAGTGAGGGAGGGGAGGCGGATGGGCGCAGATAGGAGGGAACAACAGTTAGTTGCCGACAACAGCGACTCGATGGGGTGGCACAGAGGATCGACGAGGAAAAGGAGTACGGCAACCCATCGATGCCCACGGTGCCGGTGACCCGATGATCTGTTGCTGCTCGACGCTAGGCCAGCAGATCAATTAGATCCGCGGCCCAAACCTTCCTACAGAGTGGGCATTGCCCCCTGGTGGAGATCGATCTCCCCGGGGCGACACGATGGCGGTAGAAGCCTCGGCTCAGGATCAAAACCCTAAACTCATGATACCATGAAAGCAGGAAGGATTTGGTATAATGCATTGGATGTATTCCATTGAGCCTTTGTGTGATGTAAATAGAGTACAAGACATGGGGGGCAAGACATCTCCCGAATACACATGGCAATACGGGTTTACAGTATCCCTAACTCCCAAATATACTCCTAACACTGTACACGCCAGACAGAATTAGATGCCCAGTTAAATCTTGCTGATAGTGACCAGAACGAATTGAGGCTGCACATATCAGCTATTCCTTCTGCTTTTTTTTGGTGACTTGTGCACAGGAATTAAGAAAAGCACACAGTCCCTATACAAACACTGTTATCATAAAACTATTTGTCTCCACACCACCCTTGGTGACCAACAAACAAAAGAATGATGTCTTGGCAAGCGTAGTAACACTAAATATGCTATGGACATGTTGCCCTGTCTTTTGAGGGATTCCTATAATGACAAACATAAAAGAGCATGACAAGGTAAAACAACGAACAAAAATGAATGGACTGAGCATTATTCTTCCTCTGCCAATGTTGTGTAAATACTTACTACTTTATCCATATGATCTAGCCCATCCTGATCAGCACTGCCCGCCATAGCACTGAAGGAATTAAACTTCCTCTTCAATCCCATCGCTGCTAAGGGTCAATACATTAATAAGCACAATGGCATTTTATAAAATGAACATAATGAGTGGATTACTCACGGCTCTTGGAAAGAGAATCAAGACTATTGATCTTTTCTCTTGCTGCAGAGGCTGATAATCTAGGTATACCACAGCTGCTTGTTGGAATATCAGCTGCAAGCAACCGAGGTGGAGCACTTATTGGGGAACTGCCACCCATATGATTGGCACGATTAATAGCACGGGTTGCTTTAGGTAATTTTTTGTTGTCATAACCAACACGATGGCAATGAAGGTCCCTGCACAAAGAATTAGTTCAGGCATGAATTTGTTTATGACATTAAGACATTCCTCAATATAAGAGCACAAGAATGGCACAACAAAAACTAACAGATCAATAACTAAGAAGTCTCATAGTATCTATATTTATAAGGTGCTAACAGGTGGTTAGTATCAATGAAGTATTAGTATCATTCAGCTTATAAGTTGCAGAGTCTACTCAAATTTCAGATTGAACCAAGTGATGAAATCTAATGTCTAAACAGATACATAGACATATAGCACTAAACTCTTAGCACCTTCTCTATGTTAACTTTTTAAGACGTGCTCTTTACATTTGTAACTGAAAATATGAAATGTCTAACATATGGTGTGCCAAAACAAAGGCATAAAGTGAGACAGTTACACAGGTCAATCCTAATATACCAGAGGACAAAGTCAGCCCCTTGGTCCTAACCTTGCTCTTGAAAGCTTACAGGCAAACAATGCTGAATAGTGAACTCTGCAATTCTCAAGTAACACTACTATGAAAAGCACTTAATCCTGAGCCATAAATCTGCAGTACAAATTGTGCGCATGCACATGTGTGTGCTCGCATGTTATTTCAAGTGTGCAACTGTGCATGGACTTGGCCTTGTGCTATGCAAAAAAATGCACAGGCATCTGTGTGGGACTGTGGGTTTATAAGAGATTGGGACTATGACAGAACTGGCATCAAAACTGCAGATGTCTAAAAGAACAATCAACTAAAAGCTTTACCAGTATTCATAAGTCATTTCTTTCAACCGAATCTCAAGCCTTTGATACAGGACTGACTTCTCAAAATCCTGCTTGTCATGGGTAGGTTTGATAAAGTTGGCCTCCAGAATGCCTGAAAAGATCGATAAAGGAAAATATACATCATTTTTAACTGATATCTTGCTTTTTGGATGACTCATTCAAATATTTCTTACCAACAACTCCTCGCCCTTTCCCGTATGAGTTGTTTGCAACTTTCCAGAAGGGCTGAAAAAAAAATCAGACGTTTGACATTCTGGAAAATAATGTATATTACTGATATCACTAAGCAAAAGCAATATAAAATTTACCAAGTATGTCATTCTGAAAATGATGTCACACATACCTAAACTAGGTTATCGAGTTAATGGCATCTAAGGAAAATTTTTATAGAAGTTGATAGCTTAGCTAACCTGATGGGGAACACAAAGTACAAGTGCCTACAATGAAAGAAGAAAATATTCTATGTGTGCTACTCTGCTATATGCTACTTCTCAGAAATAACTATTTAGAAGAACTATATGCTACTCTTCTAAATTAAAACAACATTTTGCCATAAACACAAAGGCTTCCAAATTAAATAAAGATTTGACAAGCACACAAATGTTTCTGCTTCAAACAATTACATCCCAACTGACAACAGACAGCAAGAGGAAAGAAAAGTGAACTGAAACATCATGCACCATGTAGCATACAGAGTAGAGCTCTCACCGATATTAAACGATTTTTGTGATATACATTAAACCCTTGTACATCTATGTCTGGTGCACCTTTAACAAACCCAATGGTTGTGATTACAGATGACTGCAAAACGTGAGGCCAATCAGAGAGATTTTCTAAAAGAAGAAAATCAAAATTTTGATTAGATAGTATAATAAAAAAAATAAAACATAAGCTACGCCCGCATGGTCAAAGGAATCAGAGAATATTTGTTGGAGTAGAAATCAAAGGAAACACTCAAGGGCTGCCTGATCTATCAGCAAGGATATATCAATTTCCACTTTCAAAGATATAGCCTCACCCAGAGGGTAAGTTGTCAGGTATAAATAGGTTAAAAATATTAGTATTTGCCTAACAACTAAAAATGAGTTAGAAAAAACTAGCATGTCACTAGATATGTATGACAGGAATGAACACAGAGGGGGTAATTATGAGAGCACTTCCTCAAGATCCATTTGGCAATTCTTGAATACACGAGGTCACCGATGCAAAGTACTAAATGATACAAAACAAACACCAAGGCTGGCAGGACTACATTTCACAGAAAGGTTGTATGTTGCACTTCATGGGTAAAATTGGGGGCAAGGAACTAGAGAAACCAGATTTCTATCAGATGAAATATTGTTTCATGTAGATTTTCCCATTTCTTTTCCCTATTGGCCATTCTAAATTCTAAATAACTAAATGGAAAGACATTTCTCTTTCATCAGATGAGACAGCAATTGAAAACAGTTTGAGTCAATGAAAGGGTTTATTCCAGCAATCAAAATGATAAAAAAAAATGCAAACATGCTTGCAAATGCGATTTACAAAGTACCTCTGTAAGTCCAGCAATTTGTGGTTTATACAACACACACTCACGATACATCAAATCGTTAACTATATTATGTGGTTCCACATCACGTCCGCGCAGGATAATTCTGAAAGTGTCAGGTACATGAAGATACAAGATAGATGCATATGCCTGTTTGAATCCAAAACGAATAATAATGTTAGCTTAAGAAAGAAACAAAAAGTGCCATATGATTAAATGGGAATCAATACTTAACTCTAAGAGAATAGCGAAGCCGAGTTGAGACGTAGTTCTGTGCAGCAATCTTCTCCGGATTATTTGTTTTCACCTTCTTGTGGGCCCCAGTAATGAGGATATCCTAAGATAGTAGGCATAGATCAACTGTTCAGTGACAAATGTACAGGCCATGGTTGATCTGGTTATATAACAACTTCCCAAAAACATTTGTAAGGCAAGACCAATAAAAGAATAGAACATATAGGGTGTAGGATTAACAGACACTTCCATTAGCTAGCATGTAATGAGAGCTGCACATATTACCATATCAGACACAACTGACGCAATACTTCTTAAGCATGCATTGAATCATGCCAGTTCCTCAGAATCACCATTTCATGACTCCACGATATGAGAAAGATTTCTACTTCGATGGCTCACTTCCAACAGATCAACAGGATTTCTACACTTTTTGGTCCAATTCCATCAGGCTGAGGAATACCGATGAGCATTCCAACATCTACACAGATACATCTCTTGTCTATCTTACACGATCAAGGGTTGGGGTGTGTGTGTGTGTGTGTGTGGTGGGTGGGTGGGGGGGGGGGGGGGGGGGGGGGGCAAAATCAGCGACCTATATGAAGGAGAAGCGCCACCATTTTTGCTAAGTTATATTTTAGTTAATTTTCTAATTCAAGTCAGATTTAGTTGCCTTCTAAACCAATGTATTCTTCGAGCAAACTGACAGTTATTCTGTAGTTTCCTTTCTCCGAAAACTAAAAGATGGGAGTCCCTAAGAAAATAAATTTTGTCACTAGCCACTATCACGTGAGTTATGCTTGGCCATAGAAGCCAAGGTATTGCGTTATGTTTGTAATAACCACCCTTTCATATTGGTTATGGATGTGCTTAATGGGTTATTTGTCAAGGCCGGTGAGGAGAGTTTCTCCAACCCTTGTAACCGTTCCACAACCGTCGTCAAGGCCCTCTCTGCTGGTCCCTCAGATGCTGACAAATGGTTGGGGCCCTCTCCCTAGTATGTCCGACATTGGCAACACCATAGCATGCTTTCGTCACCGACACGTTGTCGGGTCTAGCAAACCTGGCACACGCCTTGGCATTGACGGCTTGATTGCATCGACCCTCCCGTTCCTGCTGTCAGAAAAGAAGGAAGCACACTAGCTAGCACCTTTAGTGAGAAAGAAGGATGGACACTTGCTCTAACTCCTGCACCTTTTGGATATATGAGAACTGATCCAGAAATATTTTGGATGGAACTTGCTCTAAGTCTCACCCCCTCACACTATAGAACCTAAAAATTCATAGGGGGTAGTGGATATTATATGTGATGAGCCCCCCATCCATCCTAGATCCATCCATTGCATGCGTTGCCAAAAGTTGTGCATGCAAAGTAAAGCCTCCCCACCGATTTGGCCATTTGGTAATTGGCGAGAATAAATGAATGAATATATAAGCGGGGGAAGCGGCTTCATGTGCAACCGCCTCGACATCGGCTATCTCCAATCGATACGTTGACCACGGCTATCTCCAAAGACAAAGATCCTCAACCACGGCTACTCTACCCTCACGCTTGGCTACCTTGATATCGGCACAAAGGACCACCACCTTGAATGAGCCCCTCGTCGATTTCCACTCTAGCCACAGCATCCATGGCACATCAACCGTTATGACTGTGTGTGTGTGGGGGGGGTGGTGGGGGGGGGGAATGTCAACTCGGCGGCTTACAACCTTTTTCTCTAGTATCACTGTCTCCGCCACTCCCGCTATGCGGGGGAATGTAGAGTATATTGGAATATCTCTAGGTATGGTAGATTAGGATCGTGCAATCCTAACTTGTCTTATCTCTCAGGGAGGTTTCTTGCCCCCTAAGCAATGTACTCCTACATAATCCACCACGAGGCACAGCAATACAATCGGCAATTCCACTAATTCTATTCCTCCTACAAATACCCTGGATTGAAAAGATTGTGACAGTCTCCCTGGTTGGAAGGTAAATCTCATTAATCTTGCTAGAAGGACTACTATGTTTCGATTTGTTCCCTCGGTTATCCCTATCTATCTGTTAGTCACCATGAATGTACCTAAATGGGTGATCAAGGCCATATATAGAATTAGGAGAGCTTTCCTATGGAAGGGGAGAAAAAAAGTTAATGGTGAGTACTGCCTGGTGCCTTGGGACTTGGGAGAAAGTAAATAGACCAATTGATTTCGGTGGCCTAGGGATCTTGAATCTAAATATTATGGGTTGGACCTTGCACATGAGATGGTTGTGGTTGAGGAAAACCAGTGCGACCCGACCTTGGATGGGTTTGGACATTCCAATTCAGCCTCATGTGAGATCCATATTTGCCATTTGCCATTTTAGTAATCTCTCTGGTTGGAAATGGTGAAAAAGATTCTGTTTTCGTCTGATCGTTGGCTACATGGCCAGACCTTGGTGGATCTTGCTCTGATGGTGGTAGGTTCAATTATCCATGGATCAGGATCGACATTTATGGAAACATGAGGCAAGCGAGCTTTTCTTCCAAATCGGCTTACAGCCCTTCTTCTATGGTTCGATTACCATGGTAGCGAGTCTGGAAATCTTGGGCCCCGTCTAAATGCAAAGTGTCCATTTGGCTTGCCATTAAAAATAAATGTTGGTACTGCGGATAGATTAGCAAGAAGAGGCCTTCCACACCCTGATAACTGTGTTGTGTGATCAGGAAGATGAAACGGTCCAGCACATATACTTCTTGTGTCTTTGCTCGACAGTTTTGGCATTCAGCGTTAACTCCTATTGGTCTTTTTTTTTTTGAGGGAAACTCCTATTGGTCTTGGTCATGTGGTTCCTAGACAGAATGAGGACTGGTGGAGGAAGGCCACCAAACAGATTGATGCTTCACAGAGAACGGGTTTCAACAGCAATTTTAGAAGCTTGAGCCTTATGGAGTCAAAGAAACTTGTGTCTTTGAGGGTGCTCATGGAGGACCCGAAACTTTGGGAATTTGTTGGAGGCTTGGAGCCCTACTCCAGGATCTTGGTCTACGTCAGGTTGAAGGGCTAGTTTTAAAAGCCTTTTTTTGTTCTGTCTTTCCATACACTTCTCTGAAACTCAGTTGTAACCCACTTTGTTCTCCTGAGCGAGACAAAGTGAGTTTTTTTTGTATTTCACTCTCCCTATTAACACAAAGATACGCAGTTCTCCTGCGTGTTCGAGCAAAAAAAAAAAGTTGAACAAAAATTTGGAAGAAACGATCAAACGATATATTTGAACAGATATGGAGAAGACAACCGAAAAAAAAAAGTCATCTCACAGCAACCACTATAGCTCTATCAGAGGCCAACATCACAACAACAGCAAAGCCTTTTAATCCTATGCAAGTTGAGGCAGGCTACAAATGATAGAACGAAACCAAACATTGTTCCACCGATAAGAAAAAAAATAGAAAGAAGAAACTTATATAAAAAGGCATCAACAATAGTAATCATTAGGAGCTCTAAAGCCTTGTTCATGGTTCAGGCATGTGGATAGCTGATTCCATGCACTTTTATCCAAGGAAATCAGAGGCCAACATTACTAACCTTTTTGTCAGAGTTGAAATCAAGCTCCATATCCCCATCATCATTGAACCAAAGGTTGAATACAATTATCTTTGTTCCATGATCTCCCATATCATCAAACTGAATCAGAAGTGAACATGAACATTAAGTTCCTAACTATGATAGTAAATTGGCCCTGAACAATAGACACCCACTAAATTATAGGGGGCACATACTCTACGAGGGAATCGTCTCCTAAAGAATTATATGACCTAGGAAAATTGCTTGGGTAAATTAGAAAAAAAGAACCTATTGATGCATCCATTAGTATTTGCCAAAAGCACATAATGCCATGATTTTTGCAAACTTAAAATTCAAATGTTTTCAGTTACCAATAACCAATAATAATATGTATCAAGAATTATGTAACTGGCCTTAACACAGTAACAGAATGCTACCAAAAAATAAAGTAAAACTTTGAGAACTGGCAAATTATTTGGGTATTGTAATATTTTTAAATCATCTCCTTACTTAGGGCTACTGGTTAATTTTTCACATCTCCCAATTTTCCATAACTTTTCTCTAGCTCATCTTTTCCAAGATTATCAGAATCATTCAAAAGTTAGCAATAAATATCTGATAAATTCATATCTATTGCATACTTGTTTAAGCAACTCAGCTTCACTAGCAAAAGGGGACCATTTGAGAAGGATTGCCAAATTAGAAGAGAAGAGCTTCTGATCATGACGCAACATCTGAACATATGAAGTTGTTGTTGGATCGTACTGATAGTCTACCTGCAAGACAGCAAGACAAACACAAGGTCAAAACTTAGAAGATGATAGATGAAACTAGAAAATAGCTCAAATGAAAATTGCAGTCAGACAGAAAAGAAAGTGTCAGACTCACCGTTGGCACCAGCACATCATCGCAACCTGTTTCCATCAAAAATGTGTAAGAAAGAAGGCCGATACTTCTAGTTGGCACCCTACAGGAAACATAAATCTTTTACTTCAGTAGACACATGAGCTAGGTGGAAACATTTTAGTAGAGCTAAAGAGGAATCAAGCGATGTCATCCAATTTTAAATAGTATAACAGACCAACAGGAACGTAGTAGTATTAATGGAACTCCGCATGCGAGCATGACCATGTCTGACCAGCAACACGCAGTAAATAACGTATGGAACACATTGCTGTCATATTAGATTCTAGTGATACTTGTTCCCAGGTACACAAAAACTGAAAAACAACATGCCATCATTTCACAAGAAATCAGGGATATAACCGAAACATTTCTACTCAAATAGGAACGAGAAAATGGAAACAAAAGCCCTTATGCCCACTTCAAACTGCTATCGACCAACATCTGTCCTTGTTTCACTTCTATTCCTTAGAACTTTAGTATGTATTCTTGAAAAAGGATAAATGTTAGTCAGGTTTACTGAGAGCCCCTATGTTAGAAAAGATAAAGGTAGCATCACAGAATGCTTATTTGTAATTCGATGTCAAAAAAGAAAAGTACCAAGGATGAATGCTAAGGATAAGTACCAGTTATTTTGGTTTTGTGTAAAAACAATCACATCTGCTCCAAGCCGCATCGTACTAGTCTTGAAACCATTGCCATCTGACCAAGAAGCAATATAAATTCAATGGTCAGGGGTTCAAGACAACTAATTCACAAGGAACTACAAGGACAAGACCATACATTGCCCAATGAAAGCATCAGACTGTTTATCCGAAAATCCAAAGCTCATGCAACGTCTCAGTGCCTCAGGGTCCATCCCCCCTCCATCATCTTATCAATGTGAAACACCACAAGGTTACAATCCAGATAACAGTTCATATGAAAACAAACAGATTAACATCATAAATATGGCAACCTTGAACCAACAATGAGGGGTTCCCATCCCGTGGGTTTTTAAATTTATTAACACGGACAAATGTTGCCCCATTGTTCACCTGAGAGAAAAGATGTCATAAAAATAAACATACTTAGCTTCATGTTATGTCTTAGTTTCTTTCTGTACATGTCAAAAAAATCCTTAATGGTTACCTCATCGATTGCATTGTCAAGGAGCTCGGCAATGGCTGCAGGAAAATGAGGGAAAACAACATTGAACAAATCAGTGTACATATAGTGACAAGTAATGCAAATCGGAGCAATTAAAATATAAAAGCATGCAACAGGTTTCAAACTAGAATGCTATATATGGCTGATTTATCCAAAAAGAATTATACAGCTGAAAATTGTAGAAACTAAGATAATAAGCCAGGTTGTGAAAAAGCTAAATGTTTTTTCATAGGCGTACAATGGTTTAACTCTCTACTTATGAATGATGTGAGAGGAGTGCATCACTTGGTGCCTAATTTTCAAGCATAACCATCTTAAAAGTAAATGGGTGTTTTATATGGCAAATACAAACTTCCATTTTATTAGTCATCTAGCACTATTGAAGAACATCTAATGTCCTTTTTTGTGTTACTGAAGTGAGTGCTTCATTTCATTCGGAAGTGAGAGTTCAATTTTCTTAAGGGAACATACAATACTCCAAACTACAAGTTCACATCAATAGACAGATCACAGTTTAAAAGAGACAGTTTACATGACAGGGGCACAATTATGTTGATTATCTTATTCATGCTAATGAAGCCAAAACAATCCCTAAAATCCAATTGCTTGGTGTAGTAATGTAGCTAAATGCCAATCCTACAACCCGAGCCAATGAGGGGATCGTCCCATACCACCAAAGGCCCACTTATGGGAGGTCGCGTTCGAGTGCAGGAACTTGGGGTTTATCCGCAACCGGTTCCGCCCACCTGCACGCACCACCAAATCGCAAATCTCACTCAGCCTGATCACCAGCCCCACCGAGAGAATCAAAAGAAAGCTAAGAGAGCAGAAATCGGGGCCGAGATTTCTCCGACCGATAGCCTACCGGGGACGTCCGCGTCGGGGTTGCGGCGCGCGACGACGTAGTCGCCGGACTTCCAGAACTGGCGGCAGAGGCGCGGCGGCGGGAGCGCTCTGGGCGGCGGCGTGAGGGTGGCCACGGGCACGGGCACGGGCACGGGCTCCTCGGTCTTCACGGGCACGAGCGCGCCGTAGCCCGGGGGGTGGAGCGGCGGCGGGAGCAGCAGTGGCTTCACATCGACGTCGGCGAGCAGGTGCGGCTTGACGTCGGGAGGGGAGGAGGGGGCGTGGAGGGCGAGGGCGGTGGTGCTGGGCACGGGCTCCTCGTCTTCGTCGCTGGAGAGCTCGATTACCTCGGCTCCTAGGCTCATCGCCGTCGCCGGCGCCGGGGGGCTGCGCTAGGGCTGACGCTCGTCGAAGCACGAGCTGTCTTCCCCCTTCTTCTCAGGGAGACAGACAAATGGGAAGGGAACTCGATTTGGGTTTTCGTTGCGCAGCTCGTGACTTTCGATTTGGGTCTAATTCTTCTCTGAGCGCACGCTCCATGGCGGTCACACTGGCAAAAGGCCTGCGTCATTTCCTGAAATGGCGATGCAAGGTTGTTTCTAGACCGGCGGACTCTTGAGGAAAATTAGGGGGATCTAGCCGCAAAACGTCATTGGGTGTGCTGCCGGCTGCAGTTTTGGCTAAAGTAATCTCAGTATTAGACTGTACTAGCAGCAGGGTGAAAATTGTAAAGATATTTTCCGCAAAACGTCATTTGTGCTGCCGGCTGCATTTGGCTAGAGGAATTTCAGATTAGACTGTACTATATCTCGGGTCTTAATATTCAATATTTTCTACCGTATTCATATCCGTTTAATACTTAAATCACATATTTATCCGAGTCTTATATTCCAATCGTATTCATCCAATCGATCCTATCCGGCATGGTTAAGCCTTCGTCAGTATTCAAATCTAAATCCAGACGAAAATATAAAAACAAATATAATATTAGTGATATCCGTCCATATCTATCTGTTTTCATCCCTAGTCTAGCAGTATAGCGGTCTCTACTTTAGCAAAAGCGAATGAATATTATATATATGCAATTATTTTTTGATAATTTATTCTTACATATATTTGATTGTTTCTTTCTCTATCCAACTTATAGGCTTCCTTACATATGCTAGGATTGCTATAAATTTTTGTTGTAGATGGCAAAAAAACTCAATTATTGGTTGGGGTGGCAACGGATAAATCCTATGATGGATAGGTAAAAAGACATAAAATTAGCTCCTCGATAGCCTGTGGCCTTATCATAAGCTAGAGTTCACCATGTTTAATATTTGGCACACTCAGGTTCTTTTTTCTACACGTAGCTTGTCATCTCACTTAAAAATTAACGCATTTTATTCTAGTATTAGTAGACACACGTGCGACAGACATGTATATAAAAAAGTTCCTTTCTAACGGAGGAATATCAAAGAAATTTTTGACTTTTGAGAAGTCAATTTATATATCTATATTTATATTATAAATAAAATAACAAAGGAATTGATAAATATACCTCTCACCTAGAATACTTCTACCCACCTAAGTTTTTCCACCCTTGGATTTTACATCTAACGGATCTGATTGATTATTATTTATTATTTGACGAGTGGACCTAAGCCTCTATACGTAGAGAAATGCCGGTGTTTGTTAAATGAAAAGATCAAGATGCCCAAGAGAAGGTGAATTGGGCTAATTCTAAATTTTTACAATAATTAAGCCCTACACTTAGCCCATTTCACCACTTGTGTCTAGAATGTGTTTTTATTGTTCTCCCGTACAAAAGTTTTACACCCTAGGTTCGAATCATACTCTAGCATGGTAATTCTAGAAATGTAAAGACATGAAATGAATTTTTCAAATATAAATGCTCAAAATAAAGAGAGGGAAAGGAATACGGTAATGTTTTCTCGAGGTATTGGAGAGTCGTCACTCTCCACTAGTTCTCGTTAGAGCACCCGCGCAAGGGTGTAGCTCCCCCTTGATCCGCGCAAGAATCAAGTGCTCTCTACGGACTGATTCTTTGACACTCTGTCGTGATGAATTGCCCACAATCGCTCACAAAATGACTTGGATCATCCACAAGCTCTGTCGGATGATCACCAAGCTTCTAATCACCACCGAGCGGTCTAGGTGATGGCGATCACTAAGAATAACAAGCACAAACTCTCACTTGACCAAGACAAGCCTAATGAGTAAGGTGGATGCACATTTGCTACTCCATATGCACTAATGAGGTCCTTAATCTTAGATTATCAAATCTCAATTACCCCACTAGGCTCTTGCTCTCCTTGCACTCCAAAGATGTTTCTTAGCTGAACAAATAGACAAGAGACCTCAAATAGACGAGTGGGATATATATTTATACCCCTCCATTCAAAACATAACGGTTGAGGTCTAACTCAGCAAGTATCGGGATAATCGGACGCTCCGGTCAAGGTGACCGGACGCACCGGTCAGTGTAATACGTCAGCATGTCAGAAAGAGCAGTTTGCTCTGACCGGACTCTGGCCTGCGTTCGGTCAGCACCCACCGAACGCGTCAGGTCATCAAAAACCCTCTCTGTAACCTTACTGATGTTGACCGAACGCTGACACCTAGAGTCCGGTCATTTCTCTGTTCAGCATCTGGTCCGTGGTCAGCAGCCTATCCACGCTGCTACAGATACGGCTATCGCCGCGTCCGATGAGCACCGCTATCCAGCGTCTGGTCGCACTCTGACTGCTGCTGTCGATCAAATGAACTGCCGGACTCTCCAAGCTACGTCCGGTCACAACCAAACTAGCGTCCAGTCAGTCATTTGACTCTCTATTTACTTCCAATTCGAAATTCTTTATGAATGAAGTTGACTTCTATCGATCTTAGGGCTATTCCTGAGCTACCTAGTGCTAAGTTTGATAAGTGTGCATCACACCTAATTCATTAGACTCATCTTTGTTAAGCTACTAGTCCATACCCCCCTTAATAGTACAGCAAAAGGAAAAAATAAGGTTCTATACTACTCTAAGTGTCTTTCCAACACCAAACGATACTTAGAACTAGTCCGTCCTTAACCTTGTTATCCATCCTTTGAAAAACCGAAATGATTTCCATCGACAAAGGCATGACAACCATGATTGTCCAATCAATTTCCATTACCATGACATAACTCAAATTACCTCTGCAAAACACACGTTAGTCATAGTAATCTCGTGTCGTCATTAATCACCGAAACCCAACTGGGGGCCTATATACTTTTAGTCTCCCCCTTTTTGGTGATTGATGACAACACAACCTCGAGTATGTAAAAGAGATGAGTGAGGTTTTCAACATGGTTGGTTTATATAAGCTTTTGACAATAAGAACAAAAGGATTAGGCATGCTTATATGACCCAAGCCAATATGGTGTACTCAAAAGATATTAATTAAGTATGAGTACATGAAGTAAAGCGCATTTGAATCGGAGTAAAACACGGAAGCAAAACCAATGAGCATAACCAAGTGACATGACTTATATAAAACAATGTAGAGAGCACACATATCAAAGTAAACGTGAATGCACGAAGTATCACACATGAAAGACCAAAAGAATCAAGTCTATCTCACACGCTCCCCCTAAATCTAACATACTCGGTCCCTCTCCTCCTTTGGCGTCAAGCACCAAAACCTAAAAGTCGGATGGCGGGACAGGAGCAGTCAAGTCAGGCGCTGAGGTGCGATGAGAGACCTGGAACTGAGCTGCATCATCCTCTGACCCTGAACTCTGAGGGGTCTAACCCTCTATAGCTAGAAGTGAAGGCGAAGCAGTCTAGGTCTGGTCAGTAACAGGCGCGGCCTGTAACTCTGTAGGTGTCACTATAGGAAGGAGAGCCACATCTACCGTTGTCGCTGTCGCTGAAGCCTCAAGTGTAGGAGTGACTGTCTGAGGTAGCTCAGATGATGCAATAGACGACGGAATCATCTCGGTAGTCCTGGTAACTAGAGCAGCTGTGGTAGGGACAGAGACTCAGAACACTAGAGGTGTAGGCTGCCCTATAAGCTCACAGAAGGTAGCGCCGAGACTCCTGGAGACTGGAGTGTCCATCACTAACGTCGAAGAAGTTTGAGTTGGAGTGAACCCCATAACAATAGGGGTAAAGTGTGGACCCTAAGCTATCCCTGGTGAAGCAAACCATTGAGACACCTACTCTGTAGGTTAGGCAAACTGAGGAGTTGACTGTCTCTGACTCGGAAGCCCACTAGGCTATACAGCTAGAGTCACTGGAGTGGTGGTGGCAGGCTGCCTATCTAAAATGTAGACTGCTGAGGATCAACCCCAATAGCAGTGAATACATGCTGCATGAAGCCGAGTAACTACTGCTGAATCATAAGCTGCTGCTGCTACATGGCTTGCTGCTGTCGCTGAAACTCATCCTGTCATGCCTGAACCTGAGCAAGTGCAGCTGCAGTCTCTTGTGCCTAGCGTGCCTGGTCCTATCTCATCCGCTCGAAGTACAAGTAGAAGTGCTGGGTCAGTCTGTGGCGACTGTGGTGGAGCTGAGTTGGAGCCACATGCCTCTCTATCGTGTGGTCGAGGAGCCATATACGGAATCGACTGATAACCATCGTCTGAGCTGTCACTCGGGTCGCTGTCGACCTCATCTTCCTGCTGTGCATCAAGCTCCTCCTCTATCTCTGTGATGCCCCTAATGATCTCATCCTACTGAGCTACTGTCTCTGGTACCTCTGGGCGACGACCCGGCTGGCGAGGTGTCCTCGCACGACTGTGACATAGCATCTGGCTCATGTCGTACTGTGAAAACTCAGTAGTTGCACCTACCCACTCTGCCATTGTCTCTAGGGACTTGTGTGGAATTGCCTTTCGAGTAAGAAAGTGATCCAATGAGCATAAGGCAGCTAACGGTGACCTCTGAAGCCCTCTGCTAGTGTGTCCTCCATATCTAAAAGCATCACATCCCAAATATCAAAGACAGTCTGAGACACCAGCCAATGCACTAGCCATAGCTGAATTCGAGTCAGGCCCTCGCGATAGCCCATCCTCGGAAGCAGAGTCCTCCTCATAATAGCCAAAGCTATAGGTGTAAGGTCATGTGGTGTCCTGCTCGATCTCTCACCAAATGGCTCTATGAAGCAAGGTCTGACAAGATCTATAGGTGGCACAAGTCCGCCGTGAGGGCATCTTGGAGGCTTTGTCTGTCCATAGCATGCCTAGTGAAGACGAATAGATGACTCTGTAATCCTCAATATCTCTCTGACCCTCGAGCTCTGGAGCCTGTAGTCACGCCCTCGGAAAGCAAAATGAATAAACCTATGTCTTGGGTCAATCCACAAGGAGGAGTAGAACTCACGGACCCAAGATGGAACATACCGACCAGTCTATCTAAGGAGATCTGATAAGCCTGGCAGATGAGTGAGGTGAGTACGGATCTACTCGCCTACAGCTGTAACTAGAGACTCTAAGGACCAGACCCACTGAGATCTGAAGGCAGCACCGTTGTTGAGATATGCACTATAGAAGTCCTCCTACAACATAGTGTAGAAGTGCTATGAAGCACGCTCATCCCACCTCGGCGAAAACCAATCCTCAAACCGTACAAACCATAGCTATTGCCCCTGTCTGGCTGTGTCTACCCTTAGATCAAGGTGAACAACTGAAGGCGGACCCTATGGTCTAGGAGGTGGACGAGAGCCCCGCCTCTGTGTCTAAGGCCTCGGTGACACCTGAGTGCATGTGTGACTGGAGCATCAAAGCTGTGGCTGTGCTGCCTGCTCTATCTCCTTAACTTGATCTCCCTGCTAAGCATCCTCTGTCTGCTCTACCGACTGTGTCTGCTGCTTAGTCACCCCCTGAGTCTGACTCTCCTCTAAAGAGACACGTCATCCTCCAAGCATGATGGTCCGAGGTGGACAACCAAGACTAGCCTCAATCCTCTTGACGGCGGTCCTTTGAGCCGATGACAACTGATCGCCTATATGAATGCCACTGCCAGATCCACCTCTCTCGGCTCGCTCTACGGCGGCTGCCACTGCTGCTGCTCTCTCTATCTCAACATCATCTCTCTTGCACTTCTTCTTTGTAATCTTTTTTGCCTTTCCTTTTTGCTGAGCAGTCAGTCAAGGTAGAGGCGTTGGATCCTCATCACCGGAACCACACCTGACATTTTTGCAACGTGCCATCTCTGATGCTGACAAGAATCACTGCCACTAACAAGAAACAACTGCCAACTGACACTCATGAGGCTTGGCCTCAATCCATACTCGCAGGCTTGGCCCCGAGTAAATCTGTCAACTGTCCAACTACCAAGCAGACTCGCTGCCCGAACTGACTGCACGATAGAATAGGAGGTATATATATAAGCAGCTTTATATACTAGGGAAGTGAATGACCTAATGGAAAGCAAGCAATAGGAAATAAATGAGCGAATATGGCTTGCTACCTTAGAACAATACCGAGACGTGCGAAGGGATAAGTTGTCGATCATAAGGACACCACACAGGAACGATAATAGCACCTTACGGCTAGGATTTGGTGACATGAAGTAGTGCGGCGGCTGAGGAGGTGCGGCGCTGTGAAACTGTCAGCGCGGGAGGATGGCAACACGACGATGCGGTGGTGAGCGAGCACACGGCGGTGGGCGAGGAAGGTTGCGCGGGTGTGACATGTGCGGTGGCGTGGTGGCATGACACAGGCGGCGTGGGTGCGCGGGCTGTGCGATGACGGGGCCGCGGCGGCGGAGGTGCAGGCGCGGGCCCGGCAGTGGAGGTGCAGGCGCGAGCGCGACGGTGGAGATGCAGGCACGGCGGTGGAGGTGCAGGCGCGGGCACGCCGGCGGAGGTGTAATAAATGAGGGCCCGCCGTGACAGTTACAGAAGAAATGGAACTAATCCACACGAGTTGAAGCGACCGGACGCGCCAGTGAAAATGACCGGATGTAGAAAACCAGAGTCCGGTCGAGTACAGAGAGGTGCAGAAACGCCCAAATGGCGATCGAACGCGTCCGATGCACTATGACCGAAGTAGCTCTGAGTTCGATCCTTTTCATTTAACTTCCTCGTGTTGACCGAACGTGGATTCAACTTTCACACCTAACACGCGCGAAATACTGTTCATATTCTGGTCTTTCTTCAGCAACTGTATCTCCTCCTGATGTACTGACCAGACGCTACAACAGGTGAGTCCGGTCCCTACGTTCGGTCCCTCTTTAACTGTAGATACTCCTCCTTTCTTCATGAAGCTTTCTCCCAATCAAGTCCCAAACTTCAATAAGACACAAATAAACACCAATTGGGACTGATACGAGACACCTCTATCAAACCCTCAAGTTTTTCTAAATAATTTGCCTTCGGCTATAATTCATTTTAAGAAAATAGGCAACAAAAAGGGACGAGGAGCACCATGTGACCACACAAGAGGGTTTTATGACCGATAGGAGCTTCAAATGCTCTTCCTATTTGTGGATAAACACAGCAGGTGCTCAAAAGATAACCGAAAAGAAACGACAAAGCAACACACATGCACATGCAATGCAATACTTGAAAGTAAGTCTAGTTTCTTGTCAAGTTTGTTCCAAGGTTAAGCTTCTTCATATGCTTTTTGGCGGTTATCTTAACCATGTTAGACAAGCCCTAAGTGCATTACTAAAAATTAAACATGTTTTATATTACAATGCAATGAGTTTACACCAAAATTTGGGAAGAAGAACACGGGAACTTGAAGCTTCCAAGATTGTGTCAATCAAGGAATCGATTGCATAAGGATCAATATCAGCTGATTTAGATGCGGCACTGGAATCGGCTCTCTTCGAATGACGTCAGCAGATAACGACAATGAGCTACGGTTGGCGTCAGTTAATACATGTCAGACTCTATAAAAAGGGAAAGATTAGGGTCCAAGTTATCTTAAGTTAGAAATATTTTCTTTTATACCAAAGATTGTAATGAGTCGTACTTTAGTAGGATTCATGCTTAGGCTCCGGGTCTAAATATTGGACCGCAGCTATTGTAGAAATACATCCAATCAATCAATACAAATTACTTTTTTCGGCTTTACGCCAACCCTTAGGAGTAGGAGTAGTGTAGATCTCGACGAGTTCTTCAACAAGCAGGGCTGCATCGGTCTGACTGACCTTTGGCTTATCTATAAGTACCATCATGGCTTATACTTCTGTTTGTACGGCTATATCGGTTAAGTTTGACCTCCACTGCGAACTTTAGTATAAGCTAGTTATCGACTCTTATCTAGTTCAAGTACGGTTGCATCGGTTAAGTTCGACCTCCACTGCTCGAATTAGATTACGGTCAAGTTATCAGCTCTACCTAAGGGTGGCGTCCTTCGGGTAGATTCATTAAGTTACCGATGTTGCTGATGTTCTTATTGTTATTAGTTTTCAGCAACATCAATCTGCCCGATCGAGATCGATCTAGATTGGTCTCACATCCTTTTAGTCCGTCGTTTGCTTTGTTGCAATATGATATTTCTTACTTTGAGCGATGGGTTATGTTTTATCAGTTGTTCTACCTCGATCTTGATCGTGCATCGTATGCGGTTAAGGCATGTCCGATCTTGAGGAGGTTTGCTGGCTAGTTAAATCTGGTCTATAGTTCGTTGTTATGGCTGCAACGATCCGATCGATCCCCACTGATGGCACTTTAGATTGGAGGATGCTAGTTGGTAGATTTGTTCTCGATCAGGCGTGACCCTTAACTGTTTGCTATGCCCGCATCGGCTAAATAGTCGATCGCCTATGATTTAACGCCTACAGTGTGTTTTCATGATTCTATTAAATGTGAATAGATCTGTTTACTTTGAAGGTTTGATTTGTTGTCTTTATCATGTCTGCCATCGATCCGGTCGAACCCCACTGTTAGAGATAACAGATTAAGTCTGATGAGTTCATAGATTTGTCCATGTTAAATAGTCTATTGTTCACATGTTGTAGTCCCTTTTCACCTGAATCGGCTATTTCAGCCGAGTCACCTGAGCTTTCACACATATAGCATGTCTTTCGGAAAGCCTGTTAATGTATAGATGGTTTTACGGATTCTTCGGTTTTAGTTTGTTATTATCATCATAGCTGCCATCGATCCGATCAAACCTCACTATTAATGGTAATAGATTAGATTCACAGCGTTTGTAGATC
Organism: Miscanthus lutarioriparius; assembly: GCA_904845875.1. Taxonomy (NCBI): domain Eukaryota; kingdom Viridiplantae; phylum Streptophyta; class Magnoliopsida; order Poales; family Poaceae; genus Miscanthus; species Miscanthus lutarioriparius. The sequence goes on from CAJGYO010000005.1 coordinate 59,452,087, forward strand.
CATTCGTACTAGACAATCGATTTGTTCGCATGTTATATCCTTTCTCGTTAGATTCATCGGCTCAATGCTTCACACTGGTAATATCCACCTAGCTGATGATTTTACTTACATCTGCGGGCATTGTACTTGTTAATATAGAATCAATCACGACCCACAAGCTTTACCGTCCGTAACAGCTGATTTCTTCGCGTATCGGCTATTTAGTCGATTTTCCCATCTGGAGCGACCGGCATGTTCCACCTTAAATTACTGATGAACTTTCTCTCCTTGTCAATTTCAGGTTAAATTGATTGACATGCCTCAGGAGTAATTCGTAGGGTCGACGAGTCCTGCGATTGAAGCCAAGCGGATCTCCGGGCTCATCCTAAGCAGATCCTTGTGGCTTGCTGTGTGCTCGGCGCATCGACACGTTTTTGCACCGACACGCGTTCTAGAACGCTTGGTGGGACACCACAATCGTCATGGTGACTTACAACAACAATGACATTCTTATGGTGGCTTATGAAGACCTACCTGATGAGGATAAAAATATCATCAGCACAACAAAGCTATAGAAGAATTTTAGAACAAGTGTTTGTTGTCCTATACCAATACACATGACAGTAAAGTTGTTCAGAAATCTCCACTACCAAGAGTTATATTGCATGGGCAATCAGATACAGACGAAGCTGAAGATAGGTGTTTCTTCGTAGAAGTTGTAAACAAATCTGTTCATGATGCCATATTAAACCATAATACAGTCTTCTTGAACACGTTAACAACACCATGAAAGAGGTGTTTCATGGATATCCAGTTGATCAGGTTGGACCGGTTTACTACAATATTCCACATCCATCGACTCAGGGGACTAATCAAGCCGGTACTAGCCATCAAGAAGCAGCACCAGCTGGTAATGATGATGTCCAGGTAGTTTAGAGTTCATCTAAGCAAGTTCAAGGTGCTACTGCTAATCAGATATAGTATAATCCTAGATCGTCAGTACAGCATGCGCAATAGCCGACGGGGCAAGTTTAGAATCAAATGGTCAATTTTGGCACATCAGGCCAGATACCGTCATCGGCTCAAAAAATAGCGCCATCAATTCAAAGGATTCATAGAGATATAGATCCTAGCATCTACAACTAGAGACTCCAAGCAGCAAACCAGTAAAGGACCCAGCAGATAGAGATTCCATAAGGATATCATTATGGCATATATTACAATACCCTTCATATGATTCCAAATTCGGAGTATCAAGGTACCCAAAATTTTAATCCACAGATAGGTCAGCAATTGCAGAGAAATCCAAATTCAAATGCTGATGAGTTGTTGCTTAGAGTGACCGAGATGATGAAGAATCAGTTCGATCTGAAGCAAAAAGGGAAGGCCTTCTCATACAAATGCCCATATCTAGAGTGGTATGATTTGGTCGCTCTTCCTACAAATTACAGGCTCCCGGAGTTTGCTAAGTTTACTGGCCAAGACAGCACAAGTACAATAGAACATGTCAGTCGGTATCTTACACAGTTGGGCGAAGCATCCATTGAAGAGGCCCATCGAGTTTGTTTCTTCTCTTTGTCCCTGTCAGGACCAGCCTTCACTTGGTTTCATCACTGCTAGTTAACTCCATTGCCAATTGGGCTGATCTAGAGAAGAAGTTTCATATCTATTTTTATACTAGGACAGGAGAAAAGAAAATTACCGATCTGACGACTATAAGGCAGAGAACTAATGAATCGGGCACCGAGTTTCTTCAGAGGTTCCGAGAGACCAGGAATTTATGCTTCTCATTAAACTTGACCGATGATCAGCTAGCTGCTTTGGCCGTTCAAGAAATATTGCCAACATGGAGAGAGAAGCTGCTGGGGCAAGAGTTTGACAATTTAGGTCAGTTGGCTCAACGAGTGGCAGCACTAAATAGCTAATTTTAGAATATACACAGAGATACCCGATTCTAGAAGAGTGCCACAATTGCCAAAACCTAGAATCCATAGTCAGTTGATGATGACTTTGAAGATGATGAAGAAGAGGAGGTTGTCGTGGCTGAATGGAATTAGGGTAAGAAGACAGTAATGGTGCCAAATCCTTAGGGAAGGGGAGTCAAAGAGAGCTATGATTTCGATGTCATAAAATTAGAGAAGCTCTTCGATTTCTTGCTTGAGAAGAGACAGATCAAGTTGCCTGATAATCATGTTATGTTGTCCTCTGATCAGTTGAAGAATAACAAGTTCTACAAATTTCATAACGCTACTTCTCATTCCACTAATGAGTGTAGAGTTTTCCGGCAACATATACAGAGGGCTATTCAGTAAGAAAGGCTCAAATTCGATACACCTTGAAAGATGAAAGTTGATGATAATCCTTTCCTAAGAGATCAGAACATGGTTGATGCTAGGTTGCCCAAAGGGAAGACTAAAGTCCTAACATCAACTAGAGCAAGAGAAACTGAAACAGTCGATCCCGAGATGCAAATATCGGCTGATGAATATAGAGAGATTAGAAAACGTCGTGGCCAACAAAAGAGCCGATATGAGTAGGGAGAGACGTCAAGGGATGGGGCGACAAGGTCGCGTGTTACATCTCAAATTTTGTTGAATAAGTGACAGCGGCAGAAGGAAAAGGATTATCAGCGTTGGTTAGAAGAGCAAGAATACCAGCGTCAATAAGAGAAAGAGAGGTATGAAAGAAAGCAAGTTGAATCATGTTAGAATTGTCCTTTCTTCAGACATTGCTGGAACAAAGGTTTGAAATTGCCTACCAGAAATAATTGCCCAGAGTGCAGTGAACAATATTGGGGGTTTAAGCAATATTAAGCCAACCGCCAGTCTATCCATGCTTGAGAAGAGTATCATCATGATAGTATGGATCGGTGCTTAAAAAATAGAAGTGTTCATGATCGGCTTGGGAAGCGAGTTGTTGATCAAAACTGGGCTAATTATAAAGAAGAAAGTAATGAGGAAGAGTATGTTTGGCAGGAAGGCCAATGGTGTTCAAGAGGGTTGACAAGAAGCCAAAAAAGAAGGGTGCAACGCCTAAGGAACAGAGAGCTGGAATAGGCTCAGGCATCTACTAGAACTCAAGTGTGGCGCGCTAAACAAACAGCCGATAGGGGGCAACCATCAGTTAATATTCAAATGGCTTTTCTGTTACCTTTAGAATTTAGGGCTCCAACAGATCAAGAAGTTTATTCAGATTTTGATGAATCAGAGTATGAAGAAATAGTTGCAAAGTTGATAGTGATACAGTAGGCTATATTCGATAAGTCAGTCAAGCATCGACACTTAAAGGCTTTATATGTAAAATGTTTTGTTGATGGGGAGCCGATGAGCAAGATGTTGGTGGATGGAGATGATTCTATCAATCTTATGCCTTACACCACTTTTCATAAACTTGGCAAGGGACCAGGAGATTTGATTGACATCGACATGATGCTTAAGGATTTTGAGGGTAATGCATCCAAGACCAGGGGGCAATGAACGTCAAATTGACAATCGGAAGTAAAACTTTGCTCACCACATTCTTTGTCATTGATGGAAAAGGGTCGTACACTTTACTCCTTGGTCATGACTATATTCATGCAAATTGTTGTGTACCATCAACCATGCATCAATGTTTGATTCAGTGGCATGAAGATGATGTTGAGCTGGTTCACGCTGATGAATTTGTGAGTATCGCAACAGCCGATCCAGTATATTGGGAGCTTGAAGACTTCGAGTGTTTTTCTGGCAAACTATGGGAAGGAGGCTTCATTAAGATCAATGATGAAAGCCAACAGTCGATCCAAGCAATCGGCTCTGAGAGTTTGTTTTAATGGATAACCCGATATATGGTACAGGTGGTAAGCTAGGGCATGGCTTCATGTCGGCCGGTGAATTAAAGGAAATAGACATTGGTCCTAAAGATAGACCTAGGCCGATGTATGTGAGCGCTAAGTCGAATCCTGAGTACGAGCCAGAGTTGATAGATTTATTAAAGGAAATTTAAAGATTATTTTGCTTAATGATATGCCTGGCCTAGATCGATCAATTGTTTAATCTTTGGTCTGAAGAGTTCTGGCGCAACCTATCAGAAGCGATCGATGAAAAATGTTTGAAGGAATATTATCCTAGCATTTGGATCAACACTTGATAGCTGATTTGTTCAGTCATCGGCTCTAATAGCCGGTACCAGAAGTGTATCGCCTCTACTTTAAAATTAACCCAAAAAGGGGAAAAGCCAATAAAAGATGTATCGCCTATAGAGCAAAAACAAACACAGAAACAATCATGATGTATACAAAGACATTGCAAAAGTACGCTGAGATACGATCATGGAAAAATAGAGGACTTTATTCATTGATTAGTTTGCCCTAAATAACAAATAATCAAAGATATTGTTTATCACATCCTGAGCAGATGTGATGTCCACAATGGCCTCCGCTACGTCAATGAATTCCTCGATGAACTCCTCATGCTCCTTGGGGCCATCACCCATCGAGAAGCCGGTCTCCATGGTGTGGAGCTCATACCCGGTCTAGACCAGCGCCGCGACCAGCGCCACTGACGCGCCATGACAGACGCCATGAAGGGCGATCTCCTAGACGCAGGCCGGGACATCGTGGAAGCGGGCATTGATGAGGGGGCCTCGGGCGTTGACGGCCGCCATAGCCATGTTCACCTCCAGTTGGAGGGACTGCAATTGCACCATCAGGGCTGGTGATCATAAAAATAGAAGAGCTATCAAGATAAAGACAATGAAAATTAGAATAAAGGTGTTCCTAGAATCCATCTTACCCGCCACCATGACGTCAGACTCGGCCAGCCGCGCCCGAGCAGCGTTGACCTCTTCCTCGGCGGCGTGAAGGGTGGCTTGAGAGACCCCAAGGCAGATCTCAAGCTGGCTGTTTTCCCGAGTTGCCTCGGAATAACGGTCCTGGGCTGTCGTCCACTCTCGGAGGAAACGCCGGGCGTCGTCGCCGTTGTAAAAATCAGAGGAGTTCGACGATGAGTCTGGCACAGAGGATGCAGCATCGGAGGGCTCGCCGGCCCTAGGAAGATGATGAAGGATGTCATTCAAGATGAACCTATAAACAAGTTAGAAGAGTTCATCGCCATGAGCAGAAGATATCGATCTCACCTCATACGACGAAGGCGCTGGCTCACCGGCATGTCCTCCTCTAGAACCTCTTCCACCGCGCGTTTACCTCGGTTGTCCTCGCTGTCCATGTGGTTGATTGGATCTACGAGAAAGAAGAAAGACGCTACAGGGTTTGCGAGGGCGGAGAAGTGCAAAGGAACAGGAGCAGTTGCGAGTATAGATGTGTTCAAGGCTGGAGTCCTCGGTCGGTATTTGTAGCCATGAAGCAAGGTGGCAGATATCTCGAGACGTACAAAAGGCAACCACAATTAATAGAAGGCGAAGCGCCACCGCACTAATGTCGAAGAGAATGCGGCGTTGATAACTAAAGATAGAAAATTGAGGGGGTTCTCTTAATAAAGGCCGTGTTTTCAGACTTAATCGGATCAAGGTTAGAAATCTGGAATCGGCTATTTTCATATCGGCTCTTTAGCTGAAACAAGAATTAGAATGAGGTGCCATATCGGCTCTTTAGCTGAAACAAGAATTAGAATGAGGCGACAGGAAATATAGTTATCATTGATTCTACACAAGATACATGTTGATATACAGATTACAAGTCTAGAACATCCTAGATTGCTTTCAATACTTCTAGTCAGATAGCATTGACTTCTGCGATTTGTTGCTTGTCTTCTTTGGCTAATCCAGGAATATCATCAAGGCTGCTGTAGATGGCCCCGCCTTCTCTGACCTTGGCCAGCAGTTCTTGTTTCTTCTGCTTAATGGCATTGGGTATTTGAGCCAGATTGGACTTGTGGTGATCAATGGCAGCCTTCACATTCTCTAGTTCCTTCTCAAGTTTGGCACGCCTAGCTTCTAGTTGGGTCAGCTATGGATCGATCCTGAGAGAAGAGTTCTTCAAATCATCGATTAGCTATGTCAGCTCTTTGGCCTCTTGCCTGTTGGAGTTTTTCTTGGCCAGTAAAGCTTCACGGTTAGACAGTCTCCTCTGAGCCTTTTCACCTTTGGAACTTGATCTTCAATGATGGACAAAGATGACAAGACCTTGGTAAGATACGGGGATGAATTATCCTTAAAGGCCAAGGAGACTCTTTGCATTAAATCCGCCTCTTGGACCAAATCGGCTATATTCTTCTAAAGCATTGGCAATATATCCCTTAGCCGATTTCTGGTCTCTTCTGATAGAGCTTCTTTAGAAGAGGCGGCTGATGAGCTGATTTCATCTTTATCTAGATACTCCTCAAGATTGAAAGAGTAGCTCAGAGCTGGAAGATTAAGTACCTATATATAAGAAAATCTTGTTAGGATGATTGAATCAATTGATAACAAGATGAGTGGCGAAGCAAGTACGGTACCTTTTCTGGGGTAGCTTCTATCTAAGAAGAAGGAACGGCTGATGATGCACTAATAGTATCTGGTTGAATCGGCTCTAAACTCTCAACATTAGTATCTGCAAACATCAAGGAGGATTTTTAGTTCATGATTGTTGCAGAAGGATAAAATAGATATATAATTTTCTTACCATCGGTTGTGTGCTGAACTGGGGAATCAATAGTCTGGGTGTCAACAACAGCAGGATCATTTTCAATAAGTAGACTATCAGACTCCTGCTCCTGCGTGGGTGTTTCCTCAGAGGGTATCTGATGTGATAAATAGTCAGATGAAGGGTGAAATTGAATAAGAATCAAGAACTTTGAGGAGATACCTTGACAACGATAGGGATTGAAGTGGAAGGATTCTCATCTTCTATAGTCCTAGAAGCATCGGTTGGTTCAACTAAAATTGGCTCCTCTTGGGGATCGGCCGATGAAGGTTTAGTTGATGCTGAATTAAATGCCTAGGACAACAGTTCCGCATCCAAAGCTGATTGGGATGCTGTCGGGGACCTAATACCAGGGTACCCAATGAGGTGGAATTAATAACCATCAAACGTTGACGCTTCTGGTCAGACAAGAACGCTACTACACTTCTTGCCCGAACAACGGAAGATTGGTTCCGCCTCGCCCGACCCCCGAGGGCTAAGACTCCGCCTCGCCCGACGACTAAGGGTAGGCTCCACCTCTCCCGACACCTGAGGGCTGGCTCCACCTCGCTCGATGTCTAATGGCTGGCTCTGCTTCACTCAATGGCTGAGGGTAGGCTTCATCTCGCCCAACACCTATGGGCTGGCTTCGCTTTGCCCGATGTCTGAGGGTAGGCTCCGCCTCACCCAACGGCTAAGGAGAGTTGGCGTTGACCCATGTCGCCATCCAGTTCTCCCCTCCATTGGCTCTAGCTACGGAAGGCTTGAGCGCTAGCCCGGTGTCTCCCTCAGACCCCAGCCGTCTAGGGAGGACCCGTGCCACCTCACCCTCTCTCTAGAACACTCTGCACGGAGCGCCCTGACGGTGCTTCCGTTTGGTCTTCGCAACGCCGCGGTGACCGTTAGCCACCTTGTGGCATAGCGCACGATCCCATCCCCCGCGAACAACGAGTTCATGGGGATGATCAAAAGCATCACGGAATCCCTCCATGGCCTCCTCATGGAAGGTCCAGGGTCAGACTTTGGCTCTAACTCCAGCAGGGGGAGCCATCACCCCTTCTAGAAATGTTTCATGGTGGAAACCCCCAAGGGACCCATCGAAAGCGTCTCCACGGAGGAGACTACCCCGCCAGGCAACCTCGGTGGCAGAACCGAAGGGGGGATAGCGGCCCCACCTCACGTAGGGGGTGAAGCAGCTGAGAGCCCGAAAGCGAGAAATAGACGAAGCCGGACAATAGCTTGTTCGGGAGTACATGGAGGTCGATTAGGAGATCAAACATCACGGAGATGGGGGGCGCGCACGCGCTGTGGCCCGTGACATGAACCGAAGGATCATCGCCGATGGTGAAACCCTTCCTCACTTCATTCAAGCAAGCCAGAACATCGCCGCCTCAACGGCCTTGCTCCATGGCCTTCTAGAGGCCATAACGCCCGAGGATCAACGGGTCCACCGTGAAATTCACACGTTGCTTGAGCGTGCAGCGGCGCAGCAGGCGAAGAGCTCATTGTCTCGGTGACACGAGCTCGACACCAGCCAGTGCATGCCCTCGGTGCGCCTCACCTAGGACGCATAAGTCCACCAGGCACCGCAAGGCAGCAGGCAGCGCGCTGCGGCCTAGATACATCAGCTTCTCGACCATAACCGCGACGCGCATAGCACCCTCGACGCCCATAGATGTACCTACAGCGACCTAAGAGAAGGAGCCCACCGCGGCTATCATCCTCGTCGCGGCAGACTCTATGACAGCAGCGAGGACCAGAGCCCGAGCCCCGGCCTGCTAGGTCCTCAGGGCTTCGGTCGGCACATCCTGAATGCTGCATTCCCGCCAAGGTATCGACCACCTACCAATATCCCTAAGTACTCTGGGGAGACAAACCCCAGACTTTAGCTTGAAGACTATCAGCTTACCTATCAAGCCGGTGGCACGGATAATGATGACTTCATTATCCGCAACCTCCCACTATTGTTAGCCGATTCAGCACGAGCATGGTTGGAGCACCTACCGTCCAACGTGATCCAGAGTTGGGCGGATTTGAAGGAGATCTTTGTGGGAAACTTCTAGGGCACATACAAGCGCCCAGAGAACCCATGGGACCACAAGAACTGCCATCAGAAGGCCGGTGAGACCCTCCATGGGTACATCCGGTGCTTCTCCCGATAGTGCAATGAGCTCCCTAACGTCGTCGACTCTGAGGTGATAGGAGCCTTCCTGTCCGGGATGACCTACGAGTCCTTAGTTCATAAGCTGGGACGCAAGGACCCGCGAACCACCAAGGAACTCCTGGACATCGCCACTAGCCATGTCTCAGGAGAAGAGGCGGTCGGAGCGATCTTCGATCGCCTCTATGGCAAGGCAAGGCAGGACGAGGGTGCCGGCGAAGGCACCTCTAATCGTTCTGCCAAAAGGAAGAACAAGAAGCAATGGTGCGAGGACTCGCTCATGACTGCTGCTGACCGCAAGGGTGGTCGGAAGCCCACGGAGGGCACTCTGAACCACTTCAAAAATTACTCAAGGGGCCATGCCCAAACCACACCTTTTCCGTAAAGCATCTGCTCAAGTACTACAGCCTCATGCGGAAGTTCTTGTCTAGAAGCTCCAACAAAGGGGGGCAGGGGAAGGACCCTCTCCCCACTGTAGACAACACCAAGGAGAAGGACGATGGCTTCCCAATGCCAGATGGCTGCCTTATGATCTTTAGAGGATCAGCGGCCTATGGCTTCAAATGCCGTCAGAAGGTCGCGCACCGCGAAGTCTACATGGCCCAATCGGCCACACCTCCCTTCCTCCGGTGGTCAGAGTCCGCCATAACCTTCGACCAGACCGACCATCTAGATACCATCCCACACCCAAGGAGATATCCGCTTGTAGTCAACCCGATCATCAGCCCAAAGAGACTCACCAAAGTACTAATGGATGGAGGCAGCGACCTCAACATCATGTACACCAAGACGCTCGACGAGATGGGCGTCGACCGAACGAACCTCCGCCCAACCCAAGCACCTTTTCACAGCATCATGCCCGAGAAACAGGCAGTGCCACTGGGGCAGATCGATCTGCCCATCACCTTTGGGGATCAGTTCAATTATAGGACTGAGACCCTCACCTTCGAGGTGGTTGGGTTCCTCAGAACTTTCCACGCCATCCTGGGACGGCCATGCTACGCGAAGTTCATGGCCGTCCCCAACTATACGTACCTCTAGCTAAAGATGTTAGGCCCCCATGGGGTCATCACCATCGGCACCTCCTTCTAGTGGGCCTACGAGTGTGAGGTCGAGTGCTGCGGCCATGCTACGGCAATCGTCGCCTCCGGGGAACTCGCGGCCCTCGAAGAAGAGGTCTCCGAAGGAACGCCCGACGCAAAGAAATCAACCAGGTCATTCGAATTGGCAGAGGGCCTCAGGGAAGTCCTCATAGATCCCAGCAGCTCTGATGGTAAAATGGTACGCATTGGTACCACACTTTCCTCTGAATAGGAAAGCGCGCTCATCGACTTCCTCTGCGGCAACAAAGACATCTTTGCGTGGAAACCCTCGGATATGCCAGGCATTCCGAGGGAGGTCACCGAGCATACCTTTAAAATCCATCTAGGCTCCAGGCCGGTGAAGCAACGCCTATGTCGCTTCGACGAGGAGAAACACAGGGCCATCGGCGAAGAAATAGCCAAACTCTCAGCGGCCAGATTCATTAGGGAAGTTCACCACCCAGAGTGGTTAGCTAATCCCGTTCTTATGCGAAAGAAGAGCAGGAAATGGAGGATGTGCGTAGACTATACGGGTCTCAACAAGGCGTGTCCAAAGGATCCGTTTCCTTTGCCGCGCATAGACCAAATAGTCGACTCTACCTCAGGGTGTGAAACCCTCTGCTTCCGTGATGCCTACTCCAGCTACCATCAAATCGCAATGAAAGAGTCTGACCAGCTCGCGACGTCTTTCATCACCCCCTTCGGATCGTTCTGCTACATGTCAATGCCATTTGGACTAAAGAACGTTGGGGCTATATACCAGCGCTGTATGCTCAGATGCTTCGGGGACCTTATTGGATGGACCGTTGAGGCCTACGTCAACGACATCATAGTTAAGTCCAAACGGGCTGACCACCTCATCGCCGATCTTGAGCAAACCTTCGCGAAGCTCTAGGCGAATGGCATCAAACTAAATCCTAAGAAGTGTGTTTTTAGGGTCCCAAGGGGCATGCTGCTTGGCTTTATCATCTCCGAGTGTGGCATAGAAGCCAGCTCGGAGAAGATTTCAGCCATCACAAGGATGGGCCCGATTCAGAACATAAAGGGGGTTCAGTGAATCACAGGGTGCCTTGCCGCCCTCAGCCGATTCATCTCACGCCTCGGCGAACGAGGTCTCCCCCTTTGTCGACTCTTGAAGAAACCGACAGCTTTAAGTGGACATCTGAGGCCCCAGAGGCACTTGACATGGTAAAACTGCTTCTAACAAGGCCCCCAATCCTAGTTCCTCCAAGCGACGGAGAATCCCTCCTGCTATACATAGCGACCACCACGCAAGTGGTCAGCGCCGCCCTAGTAGTAGAGCGGGAGGAAGAAGGACACGCCCTTAAGGTGCAGCGCCATGTGTACTTCATCAGTGAGGTACTATCCGACTCCAAGACCCGCTACTCCCAAATCTAGAAGCTCCTTTACACCGTCCTCATCACCAAGAGGAAGCTGCGCCACTACTTCGAGTCACATCCCGTGATGGTTGTGACATCGTTCCCCCTCGGCGAGGTCATCCAGAGCCTGGATGCCACGGGAAGAACTACAAAGTGGGCACTCGAGTTGATGGATCAAGGCATCACATATGCCTCCCGAATGGCGATCAAGTCCCAGGTATTGGCTGACTTCATCGCCGAATGGACCGAGGTCTAGACACCACCGGCGGTCATCGATCAAGAGTACTGGACGATGTACTTCGATAGATCGCTGATGAAAAAGGGCACCAGCATGGGGCTGGTCTTCGTATCACCCCTTGGGGTCCGCATGAGGTACATGGTTCAGCTCCATTTCCCCTCATCAAATAATGTGGCTGAATATGAGGCACTCATCAATGGCCTACGTATCACCATCGAGTTGGCATCCGACACCTCGACATTCGGGGCGACTCTTAGCTAGTCATCAACCAAGTCATGAAGGAGTCAAGCTACCACGACATCAAGTTGGCTGTGTACTGCTAAGAAGTCCGACGGCTAGAGGACAAGTTCGACGGCCTCAAACTCAATCACATCCCGAGGTGCCTCAACGAGGAGGCCGTGCCAACAGGGCGTCTTCGCCAACAACCAACACAAACCCTTGGTGCACTACAAATGGTCAGAGTGGGCTGACGAGGGCCCATCAAATCCGGCCCTGGGGGTTGACCGACCGACGGCTCCATTCGGCCCCAAGGTCATGGAGCTTGAAGAGGATCTAGCGATAGAGCCCGACCCTCTGGTCGACTAGAGAACGCCCTATCTCGACTACCTCCTCCGTGACACGCTGCTGACGGACAAGGCAGAAGCTCGATGGCTCGCACATCATGCCAAGTCCTTCATTCTTGTAGAGGGTGAACTCTACAGATGAAGCCACACCGAGATCCTGCAGCTCTACATCCCCGTCGAACAAGGGAAGCTTCTACTGGGCGATATCCACGATGGGGTCTGTGGTCACCACGCCACGCCTAGAACCTTGGTAGGGAACGCATTCTGATAGGGCTTCTACTGGCCCACTGCAGTAGCCGACGCCGAGCAAATCGTACGCACCTACGAAGGGTGCTAGTACTATGCTCGGCAACCTCACCTCCTGGCCTAGGCACTCCAGATGATCCCCATCACATGGCCCTTCATGGTTTGGGGGTTTGATCTGGTTGGGCCTCTCAAAAAGGCACCCGGGGGCTACACCCACTTGCTTGTCACCGTAGACAAGTTCACAAAATGGATCGAAGCTCAGCCAATCTCTATGATCAAGTCTGAGCAAGCTGTGCTGTTCTTCCTTGACATCATCCACTGCTTTGGAGTACTGAACTCCATCATCATAGACAATGGCACACAGTTCATCAGTAAGAAATTCATTCGATTCTGCGATGAACAACACATCCGGGTCAATTGGGCCACCGTCGCGCACCCCTGAAGGAACGGGCAGGTTGAGCACGTAAACGGCATGCTCCTACAGGGCCTCAAGCCCAAGATCTTCAACCGGTTGAACAAATTCGGCGCACGCTAGGTCGCCGAGGTCCCTGCGGTGCTCTAGAGCCTGAGGACAACTCCCAGCCAGGCTACACGCCTTTGTTCATGGTCTACGGTTCTGAGGCCGTCCTCCTGATGGACCTCGACTATGGAGCGCCAAGAATCAGAGCGTATGATGAACAGGGAGCCAAGGCATCCCATGAAGATGCCATGGACCAGATAGACGAAGCCCGCAACATCGCCCTCCTCTGTTCGGCCAAGTACCAGCAGGCGTTGCGATGGTACCACAACCGACAGGTGTGGGACCGAGCCTTCAACATCGGGGACCTAGTTCTCTGCCTCGTGCAGAGCAACAAGGACCGCCACAAGCTCTCCCCACCCTGGGAGGGACCGTACGTCGTCACAGAAGTACTCCGGCCAGGCACCTACAAGTTGAAAACCATCGACGGCGAGGTCTTCACCAACGCCTGGAACATTAAGCAGCTATGTTGTTTTTACCCTTAAATAAACACATACTTTTTCTTATTAGTTTTTGTCTTCAGAAATCCCCAATCTTTAGTGACATCCGACCCCTGCAAATTGCGAGGGGTCAGACCTCACTCGAGGGCTGATATAAGTATGTTTATCTGGCAAACACTCTCTGTATTATCTTTGCAAACTTTCTCTGAGTCTTCCCTCTTTTCTCACGGCAAGTCCTAAAGGCTAGGATTTCGGGAACAAAATCTAAGTGTAACTGGTAGGACTACGGGAAGCCCACGCCCTAGTGGCTACGACCTCCTTGCTCACCAGCATAATCAGAATTGGCTCGCCCGCACTCCCAATTTTTTGCGACCTTAGCTATGGGAAAGGTCAGAAGGCACCAAAACTCTTTTACAAAAAGAGGGAGAAGAGCTGAAAAGTTGTTTGCCGTAACGAAAGTTGAAAACTTATTCATTTTTTGCACAAATTCATCGCTTACAAAGTGATTTCATCACTAAAAGGACTAATGTACTCATAAATTCAAAAGACCGGTCACTCGGGGGCTCCCCCACAAACTTATTCAATTATAGTTTCTGACCAGTTCTACTATGAGCACTACTACGGTCGTCGTGCCACGCTCTCCATCAGCGATGTCCTACCGCTCCGTGGGATCCTCGAGGGCGCCGTCATCTGCAACGTCAAGCACCATGTCGGCGACTGTGGTGGCCCTACCAGGGCATCCAGGGATTATGCCATCGTGACCAGCCGCAACCCTAACAATGGCACCTCTGTCGGGGCGTCCAGGGACTACGCCATCATGATTAGCCACAACCCTGACAACGGCACCTCTGCCGGGGTGTCTAGGGACTGTGCCATCGGGATCAGCCGCAACCCTGATAATGGCACCTACGCCGGGGCATTCAGGGACTACACCATCGTGATCAGCCGCAACCCTAACAATGGCGTCTGCGTGGGGGCATTTCCTGCCAAAGAAAGGCAGCCACGAATGACGGCAAAACCAACGACGCTCAGCACCCTCCAGTGCACCTCCTCCTTCAGTGGAGGCGGCCCTTCTCGGTAAAGGCGGACAGCACCATCTCATCTACGTTGGATGACATCTAGCTCGACATCACACTCCGGATTCGCGAATACATCTGTGAGTTCTCCTCCCCCTCGCATTACCCTCTCTCACTCAGGAATCGCCGTGACATACGAATGCGCTCGGCGAGATGGAGAAAGGAGGAGAGGTAGCGGCTCAGGAACAGGCGAAGGAATGAGATGAGAACTTCCCTCCCCCTCCCTATTTAAGGAAGAGGTGCGGCGGCTGAGGAAAGGCAAAAGGTTAGGACAGAAAACTCTCTCCCTTCCCCTATTCAATGGAGATGGGAAATCGATGCCGACTGGAATCCGAGGGGACGCGCCTGAACTGACGGGACGCACTCCGGTTGACGAGACCTTGCCTAGTCAAACTGGATGTTGCCTAGGCATGACCCGCCACTAATACGAGCTAGGCCCGAGAATCAAGGCACACCCGCATGCAGGCGACTCTCCGCTTCCCCAAGCAGAACCATGGAACGACCCGACGACGGAACATCATCTAGGGGGGCCCAACGGGCCTCCTGGGTCCATCGGATGGCCTAGGTAAAATGATGAACGAATGACCACTAAAAGATAAGCATCTCTGTTTACTCACTTTGCGTGTTAATTTCATTACCAAGCCTCCGACCCCAGCAACAGTAGGGGCACGGAAATCGCTCGGGAGCTGCCGAGAGTGTCTACTTGTTTAGACTTCCTCATCACCTGACCCCTCCTTATGTTTAAAAACCAAAGACATGGGGTGCAGGTGTAAAACTTTGAGTAGAACTGGATGAACCGCTAGACCCTACGCCCCAGCGGCTACGGTGTTTTCGTTCACCAGCATTATCGAATTCACAGTTCCCCGCGCTCCAATCTTTATCACCTGCCTTCTCGAGAAGGGTTCAGAGGGTCCCCCTGCAGAATCTCCCTCAAGAAGAAGCTATCGGGTCGCCCAAAAATGATCAAACGGCTCGGATTGCTGCCGAGAGACAGAAACAAAAAATTGCGATGCTCGTGCAGGTCATGCCGGCCCCATCGCAAACATCGAACTCGAACCCCGCACGGACATGTCTGGTAAGAGCCTCTCATCGCTCATGCCACCGAGGTAACATTACCAACCTTGCTTCATTTCAATTAAATCATACATTAATCCCATCATCCAAACGTTGCATATGCAATCGCTGCATCTCAACGCTTCGTGTCGTGTCACAAAGCGGCAGTCACCTCATTCGATATGAGCGACACAAGATCGAGGTTCGAAGGCCGACCCACGAAGGGTTCGAGGCCACCTCGCATCAAACAGAGCCAGGGGAGAAAAACCGTGATGAGCCCCAACGGCCTTGCCCGACCCCGCTCAGAAGCGGACAGGGACATCTCGATATCTCTCGTTCGATTCTAACCTCGAGCGAAACCCATAGAATCTCCATCGAGGAGAGGCCAATGGGCCACCTGAGCCTACCGAACGGCTTGGGCATCTGCTGAGAGGCGGGTTAAGAAGTAGTGGAATGCCACATGAGGGCTCTATCGACCCCATCAGCGAATGATGGACCCGGATTCCACACGAACATACCCATTAGCGAGCTCATTGTGCGCGACACTCGAGCCATCAAGGCAAGTGTCATCAACTCAGCCCCTCCGGTTGTAGAAACTGAGGACAGGGTGACATGCGAAACACAGCCGACCCCTATTAGACCCTAAGGGGCTCGGGGGCTTGAGCCGCTCGATCCGAGATCGAGAGACCGAGGTTCAAAGGCTGACCTGATAAGAGTCCGAGGCCACCTCGCGTCAAACAAAAGCCAGGGGAGAAACACACAGATAAGCCTCAGCGGCCTTTGCCCAACCCACATTTAGGCATATAGGGTTATCTCAACCCTCTAAGTTCAATCCAGCCTCTTGCCGAGCCCATAGAATCCCCATTGAGGGGGAATCTGTTGGAAGGTAGGTCAAGGAGCAACGGAATGCCACCCAAGGACTTTGCTGACCCTATTGCAAAGCAACGAGATCAGATTCTGTCTGAACATCCCCATTAGCGAGCTCATCAGGCACGTCACTCGAGCCATCAAGGCAAGTGATGCCACCTCAACCCCTCTAGCTGTGAAAAACTACGGACGGGGCGACAGTCGCAAAATGAGCCGATCCTTAACCAAATCCCCGCCACGTGCAGGGGCTCGGGGATGGCCGGACGAGCAATGGGACCAAATGCATGGTCACGGAATGATCATTAAAATCCTAAGTAAGGGGTACGTGCGAGTACAAGAGTAAGTTCGCTACCCTCGCTTCGATCTCTAGTAACATCCGGCCCCAGCGACCGCAAGGGGCCGGATCTCACTCGGGGGCTGATAAAGGTAAATACCTCCTTTTCGAAACAGTCGCTGCGTTAGACCTCCTCCTCATGTTAAGAGCATCGGCAAGGTTTGTGGGAACAGTTAAGCAAGCGTGCCCGGTAAGACTACCAAAAGCCCACGCCCCGACGGCTATGGTAACTTTGCTCACCAATATGACCGAAATTTCCCCCTTGTACACCTCGAGCCCTATGGTCTTAACGAACGGAAGGGTCCGATAGCATAAACCTTTTTTCTCAAATGCAAAAGGAAAGAAAGCAAGTTCAAACAAACAAAACAAAATTACAAAATTGTTTTTGGGCACAAAAGTATCGACACTTGTCCGCGGATTACAGATAAATGTTTATCAGACTCAACCAACTAACTACCCCTCCGGGGGAGAACCATGTCTTCAATTTTGCTCACTAGGCTTTACGCGAGAGGAGTCACCGCCGCTTCTATTTCATCCAGCTCGGAGGGCTCATAGCCAGGCGCGAAACCTAGGCTCATTGCCCCTAGGTTTATGTTAACATCATAATGCGAGCGGGCGATGGCGAAGGCTTGGATAATCCCCAAGCAAAAAGCTTCCTTCTCTAGCTGGTGCACCCACGCTGTGATATCTACGGCACAGGCCACGAGTGAGCTGGTCCCTTCCGCCTGCACCACCCACAGGTTGTCGCAGACAACGCTAAGGCCAACCTTCAGGAGTTCGAGCTCATCGCTCTCCGCCTAAAGAACACTCCTTGATTCAGCGAGATCCCTGGCAAGTCCGGCAGCAGCACCCTCGGCCTCTAGCTTCTGAGCCTTGGTGGTATCAAGCTTGGCCTGGAGGGAGCTGATCCTCTGCTGTGCCTCATCACGCTCTCGCACAGCCTAGTCGCGCTCCCCACGGACCGTACCACGCTCCAAGCGAAGCCTCTCTGAGGTCTAACATTGCTCGTCTCACTCCCCATGTAGCCGAGCGACCGCCTTGACGTCCAGCTTCACCCTCTGCTCCATGGCCGTGGACCTCTCCTCGGCTCATAGTTTGAGCTCCTGCTCCTTCCCCACCACATCCAGGAGGTCGATGATCTGTTGGCGGGTCTTGGCATCCCGCTGGAGCACCTCTTCCCACTGCTTCTACACCTTGGCGACCTCCTCCGTGTCCTGCCGTGCCCTCGCTGCCAGATCCTAGAGCATCCCCACGGCATCCTCCATGTGTCGGCAGGACTTGGCTTCCCACTATCGAAGATCATACGCCTCCACCGTAAGGGGAGTCAGCTCCGCCACCCTCTGGCATAGCTGGGCGGTCACGTCCCTGTGCAGCCGCGCCTCATCGACGAGGCGGTCCCACTCTTCCATGTGTTCATGAAGGAACCTAGATTTCTCCCGGATGTGAGTGACAAGAGACTGAAAAGACAGGTGGTCAGAAAATAAAAGTAAATGGAGAAAGAAGAAATCGAGAGGCAAGACCAAGTAAATACCTGGCCGGCGGGAACAATGATGTCTCGAAGGGCGCCCTAGGCATGGTTCAGAGCATCCAACATGGCCGTGATCCCATTGTCAAGACTCCCGCTCCATGCCCTCGGCATCATCGTCGAGGGTAAAGAGTGCCGCCGACGGATCCTGTGGACTCCCCCACTAGAGCAGGGGCTCGTTCCGCGCAGGCGGGCGGCTGCCCCCCGATGTTAGAACCAGGGACAACTCCCTACCGGTCTCCTCGGTGACCACTACGGTGTCTGAGGGTCCCTCAGCAATGACCCCCTCTGTCCTACCTAGGACGGGCGTCACCTCGGGGCCGCCGATGGCACGGGACGCACCGCTGCCTCGAGCGCCTGAAAGGTCCTAATGGCTAGAGGGGGGTGAATAGCCTATTAAAAATTTCTGCAACAACACTTAACAAACCGGTTAGACAATTATGAGGCAAAGCAAGTGTTGCACTAGCCTACTAAAAATGCAAGCCACCTACCACAATTCTAGTTTATATATGATTTCTATCCACACAATAGCTATGTCACTACACTAAGTTAGTGCGCCCCCAAAAGCTAACTAAAGAGCCACACTAACCAAACTAACAAGCTCTCACAACTAGCTACACTAAAGAGCTTGACAACTAGTTTGCGGTATTGTGAAGAGAGAGAGCAAGATAGTTATACCTCCATGTCGAGGAGTGAACCAATCAATCACAAGGATGAATACTAATGAAAACCAATCACCTCGGAATCAAATGATGAACACAATGATTTTTTTACCGAGGTTCACTTGCTTGTCGGTAAGCTACTCCTCGTTGTGGCGATTCACTCATTTGGAGGTTCACGCGCTAATTGGCATCACACGCCAAACCCTCAATAGGGTGCCACACAACCAACACAAGATGAGGATCACACAAGCCACGAGCAATTCACTAGAGTACCTTTTGGCTCTCCACCGGGGAAAGGTCAAGAACCCCTCACAATCACCACAATCGGAGCCGGAGACAATCACCACCCTCCGCTCGACAATCCTCACTGCTCCAAGCCGTCTAGGTGGCGGCAACCACCAAGAGTAACAAGCGAATCCCGTAGCGAAACACGAATACCAAGTGCCTCTAGATGCAAACACTCAAGCAATGCACTTGGTTTCTCTCCCAATCTCACAAAGATGATGAGTCAATGATGGAGATGAGTGAGAGGGCTTTGGCTAAGCTCACAAGGTTGCTATGTCAATGCAAATGACCAAGAGAGTGAGCTAGAGCCAGCCATGGGGCTTAAATAGAGAGCCCCCATGAATAGAGCCGTTGGGCTCCTCACTGCACTGAACACGGGCCGACCGGACGCCCCGATCAGATTGACCGGACGCTGGACCTCAACGTCCGGTCACACGATGCATGCCACGTGTCCCCTCTTCAAATACTGAGCGATTGATCCCAACGGTTAAGTGATGACCGAACACGCTACTGTGAAGTGATCGGACGCTGGACCTCAGCGTCCGGTCATTTTCAGTAAGCATCCAGAAGTGAGAAATCACGATCGGATGCATCCGGTCATGCTTGACCAGACACACCCAGTGTCCAGTCACACGGTGACTCTCCTGTGCGCTGCCACATCAGCAGGACCGGACGCACCCCTCCAGCATCCAGTTACTAAGTGACCCAGCGTCCGGTCAGAGACCGACGCCAGCGTCTTTGTAGCTTCTACTGACCGGATGCGCTGGTAAACCAAGGTCAGTGTCCAGTCACTTATAGTGACCTCCATGTTTTCTGTGTAGGGCGCCGGTGGCACCGTCAGACTGTCCGCACTCTACGGGCGGACACTCCGCCGGTGAAGTTCCTAACCCTTGCTCAAATGTGCCAACCACCAAGTGTATCACCTTGTGCACATGTGTTAGCATATTTTCACAAACATTTTCAAGGGTGTTAACACTCCACTAGATCCTAAATGCATAGGCAATGAGTTAGAGCATCTAGTGGCACTTTGATAACCGCATTCTGATACGAGTTTCACCCCTCTTAACAGTACGGCTATCAATCCTAAATATGATCACACTCTCTAAGTGTCTTGATCACCAAAACAAAATGGCTCCTACCATTTATACCTTTGCCTTGAGCCTTTTGTTTTTCTCTTTCTTCTTTTAAAGTCCAAGCACTTGATCATCACCATGGCATCACCATCATCATGTCATGATCTTCATTTGCTCGACCACTTGGAATGTGCTACCTATCTCATGATCACTTTGATAAGCTAGGTTAGCACTTAGGGTTTCATCAATTCACCAAAACCAAACTAGAGCTTTCAATCTCTCCCTTTTTGGTAATTGATGACAACCCTTTCACAAAGATATGAATTGAAATTCAATTAAATCTATGTTGCTTGCCGAAGCATATTTACTATGTGTAAAAGGGTATGGACAAGTTTCATGAACTCCAAATGGTAGCAATTGCTCCCCCTACATATGTGCTAAGAGTTTGGATTGTAGCTTGCACATATGCTTAGATAGAAAATATAGGAGACAATGTCTACCAAATGATGCTAAGGTATAAAAGATGGACCTTTGAAGCGTGATACCAATTGGAGTGCACCATTATACCATCCTTAGCACCATGGTTAGCTCGATACCACTAGGAAACACTTGGAAATGAAATCACTAGATAAACTTATGCATGCTAGATTTTCATTTTATCATTCAAACCTACAACTAGCATACACCACACAAGCATGGATATTGAAATTTAAAACTTGTGCCATGCAAGCAAACATATGAAATGCACATTCAAATGCACCATACAAGTTCATGAGCTTGCTCCCCCTACTTGTGTGCTCAAAATTTTAATCGATCCCTTTCCTTTGTCATATCTCACCCCCTATGTCAAATTCTCCCCCTTGTTGTCTTTTCACTATCTTAGTACACTAATATATTTATTTTTCTCCCCATGTACTAACATCACTAATATCTTTGTTTTTCTCCCCCTTTGTCATCAATGACCACAAACGTTCAAAATTTAGATAGGTTGAGATTATCAATGTCAATCAATGGGGTGAGGATCATTTTCCCAAATTTGGTTCAATCTAGAATACTTGCCAAAGACATTTAACTCGGTTTGATCCAAGGACAAGCTTCTTCACACCTCCAAATAAGGGTTATCTTGTACCATGTTGAGTTAAACAATTAGAGCACATTTTTTAGATCAAACACTAGGTTTATAAGCCCATAAACATGTCATATGCTACCACTAGATCAAGTCAAGCATAGAAGCAATAGTAGTACCATACAATCATCAAATTCATTTGATTTTCATGAATGAGCCTATTAAATATGAGAAATGACTAGATGCACTAAACATGTCTTTAGCAAGGATGTATGCCATGCCATTCAACTTTTACCTTGGATTGCTCGAAGGAGAGGCAAGTCATATAAGTGGGGGTGCATCAACACATATTTGAGAAATCTAATATGTTCAACTCATTCCTTAGCTTGCAAAACCTTTTCTCATCCAATGGCTTGGTGAATATATCGGCAAGTTGATCTTTGGTGCCTACACTCTCAATGCAAATGTCCCCTTTTTGTTGGTGATCTCTTATGAAATGGTGGCAGACATCAATGTGCTTTGTTCTTGCATGTTGAATCGGATTGTTGGTCAACTTGATTGCACTCTCATTGTCACATAGCAATGGCACTTTCTTGAACTTGATTCCAAAGTCATTCAAGGTGGCCTTCATCCAAAGTATTTGTGCACAACAACTACCGGTGGATATGTATTTGGCTTCGGCGGTTGATAATGCAACACTATTTT
This sequence comes from Miscanthus lutarioriparius, assembly GCA_904845875.1. Classification (NCBI taxonomy): domain Eukaryota; kingdom Viridiplantae; phylum Streptophyta; class Magnoliopsida; order Poales; family Poaceae; genus Miscanthus; species Miscanthus lutarioriparius. The sequence goes on from CAJGYO010000005.1 coordinate 59,473,936, forward strand.
GCTTCTTTGATGACCATGAAACAAGTGATCTTCCCAACAATTGACATGTGCCCGAGGTGCTCTTCCTTTCAACCTTGCATCCCGCATAATCCAAGTCGAAGTAACCAACTAGCTCAAACTTTGCTCCTTTGGGATACCACAAACCAACATTTTATGTATGCTTCAAGTACCTCAATATTCTCTTTGTAGCCTTCAAATGACTTTCTCTTGGTGAGGCTTGAAATCTTGCACACATGCATACACTAAACATGACATCCGGCCTTGATGCGGTCACATAGAGTAGGCTTCCAATCATAGACCGATACAATTTTTGATCCACCATGTTGCCACTTACTTCACTATCCAAGTTACCATTTGTTCCCATTGGTGTACTAATGGCTTTGCTATCACTCATGCCAAACTTCTTGATCATGTCCTTGATATACTTGCCTTGACTCATAAAAGTACCATTCTTCAATTGCTTGATTTGAAGACCAAGGAAGTAACTCAACTCTCCAATCATGGACATCTCAAACTCATTAGCCATCATCTTTCCAAACTCATCACAAAAGTCTTGATTGGTTGATCCAAATATGATGTCATCAACATAGATTTGTAACACAAATAAATCTTTTCCAATCTTCTTGATGAAAAGAGTGGTGTCAACCTTGCCCATCATGAACCCTTTAGAGAGTAGGAAGTCCCTCAATCTCTCATACCATGCTCTAGGTGCTTGTTTCAATCCATATAATGCCTTCTTCAACTTGTACACATGGTCAGGCATACAGTGACCTCCATCTTTTCTGTGTAGGGCGCTAGTGGCACCGTCGGACTATCCGCACTCTACGGGCGGACACTCCGCCGGTGAAGTTCCTAACCCTTGCTCAAATGTGCCAACCACCAAGTGTATCACCTTGTGCACATGTGTTAGCATATTTTCACAAACATTTTCAAGGGTGTTAGCACTCCACTAGATCCTAAATGCATATGCAATGAGTTAGAGCATCTAGTGGCACTTTGATAATCGCATTCCGATACAAGTTTCACCCCTCTTAATAGTACGACTATCAATCCTAAATATGATCACACTCTCTAAGTGTATTGATCACCAAAATAAAATGGCTCCTACCATTTATACCTTTGCCTTGAGCCTTTTGTTTTTCTCTTTCTTCTTTTTAGGTCCAAGCACTTGATCATCACCATGGCATCACCATCATCATGTCATGATCTTCATTTGCTTGACCACTTAGAATATGCTACCTATCTCATGATCACTTTGATAAGCTAGGTTAGCACTTAGGGTTTCATCAATTCCCTCAAACTATCCGAATTGACAAAAAACCGAATCTCATAGACATACCCATGAAGGGTACGAAGTTACCCCTCCCGGCGATTCTATCCAAATCACCCGGGGGCTCAGGGGCTACACCCGATGGGTGCACTCGCGCGCACCCTCTGGCGAATCGAAATACCCCTCGGGTGATTCTACTCGAATCACCCAGGGGCTCAGGGGCTACACCCGTCAGATGCGCTCGCGCGCACCCTCTGACAAGTCAAAAATACCCCCGGACGATTCTGCCCGAGTCACCCGGGGGCTACACCCGTCGGGTGCGCTCGCGCGCACCCTCTGGCAAGTCAAAATACCCCCTAGGGGATTCTATCTAAATCATCCAAGGGCTCGGGGGCTACTGTCGGGGACCTAATACCGGGGTACCCAATGAGGTGGAATTAATAACCATCGAACGTTGACGCTTCCGATCAGACAAGAACGCTACTACACTTCTTGCTCGAACAATGGAAGATTGGTTTCGCCTTGCCCGACCCTCGAGGGCTAAGGCTCTGCCTTGCCCGATGGCTAAGGGCAGGCTCCGCCTCGCCCAACACCTAAGGGCTGGCTCCGCCTCGCCCGATGTCTGAGGGCTGGCTCCGCTTCGCCCGATGGCTGAGGGCAGGCTTCGTCTCGCCCAACACCTATGGGCTAGCTCTGCTTCCCCCGACGTCTTAAGGTAGGCTCCACCTCACCCGACGGCTAAGGGCAGACTCTGCCTCGCCCGATGGCTAAGGGCAGGCTCTGCCTCGCTGGACACCTGAGGGCTGGCTCCGCCTCGCCTGACATCTGAGGGCTGGCTCTGCTTCACCCGACAGATGAGGGCAGGCTTTGTCTCGCCAACACCTATGGACTGGCTCTGCTTTGCCCGACATCTGAGGGCAGGCTCCATCTCGCCTGATGGCTAAGGGCAGGCTTTGTCTCACCCAAACGCCTAAGGGCAAGCTCCGCCTCACCCTATGTCTGAGGGCTGGCTCCGCCTCGCCCGACGGCTGAGGGCTGGCTCCGCCTCGCTCGATGGCCGAGGGCTGGCTCCACCTCGCCTGGCGGCTACACCCTGTTCCTTCATAAACACGAGCACAGGGCACGACAGGACATTCGAGTCAACCGCAGTACCGAGGACCATGCCCTGCATGCCTGTAGGAAGGTACTATCAGGATACGACGGGATGGGCACTTTTTGTCCCTTTCCGACCTGACAGAACCTGAATAGTGTTGTAGGCACCGACTTTTGTCCTACAGTGGTGTAGGCGCCGCCATCAGCCCTCGGACACGGATACTAACACGAGCACATGACAACCACTATGATCCAAGATAGAACTCACATCATCTATAGTGATGGACGTATGGTCATGTCCCCGTCTACTCTCCGAAGGGTCATGGCTCGGCTCTCTGGCACGCCGCACCGTCCGCCGGTGTAGGATGGGACACGCCCACTTGCTGCAAGAGGCCAGGGCATGGCCCTATAAGGATCAACGAACACACCATTCCTGACATGGTCTGCCATGTTAGCAGGGCAGGCATAGGGGAAAAGGAAGACCCGGTTGCCTCGAAGGACCTTCTCTATCTTTGGTTTTTTCCTCTTTCTCCTGTCTATAACCCCTGTTCCCCCCTTGGTCTATAAAAGGGAGGGCAGGGCACCCCACTAAGGGGACGGATTGATTTTAGACAGAAGACAATGGATCAATCCCACAACACACAGTCAAGCAACAACCGAGCTCTTGGCGTCCTTTTGACCTTTTCACCAGAGACTTAGGACCAGCCCCTCTCTCAACCATTTGTACCCCCTACTACGAACCTTTTTTGGTACTAGTAATACGAGCAGCAGCAGACTGGACGTAGGGACATTTTTCCCAAACCAGTATAAACCTTATGTCCTTTAGTACACCATCCGAGCCTAACGCGCAACAAATATAAATTTACTAGTTGGTGTTTGTTCGAAACACCGACAGATGCAATGATCGATAACTACGAAGAAAGAGGATTAGAAGTTGAATATCATTTTGAGGAAAAGATGAATTGTTTACCTGAGCAGCTGATGGTCTCGTTCTGTGGAGTCTTTTCCTAGTAATAGTTTTTTGGGTTGTCCCTTGGGCTGCCTTGCGCTTTGAGGATTGATACATTACAATAGTAGAGGCAACTTGAGTTTTCATCAGTTTCTTCAGTGAGGGTGCAGTTGATCCCATTCTTAAGGCTGAACATGGTGGATGATACTATATAAGATGCCCCTTCCTGTCCAAACTAGGGGGGGTCAACTTCGATGTCCTGAAAAAGGTCTGTTAGAACAGTTGGTAGGGGAATGCAATCGAATAATTTTTCTAAAAAGGGATGGTAAGTTACCTCACTATCAGAAGCAAGTTCTCCATCCAGAGCTATGCACCTAGAATGGACCGACCTACAGAATAGATGGGAGTGCCATTCTTGCCACCAAGAGTCAAAAAGAGTGGAAGAGAAGTTGACTCTGGTCCAGTCATGCAAACAAAAGGAAGAAAGATCTGATCCTAGTTGAAAGACTCTGGAGGCTTCCATCACTTCACTGATACCTTCTCTTGGCTTTAGTGTGTTCTTGAAGAATAGTTGAGGAGGCAGTTGACCAAGAATAGTTGTATTACGACCTGCATGATTCTACCTCATGCCCCACTAATATTAGTAATAAGTTAGGGTCGTCGAATCTATTATTGTTTCTATGGCATGCATGATTCTGCCTCATGCCCCACTGGTCATAGCGATAGATGAGATCTAATATGTTCATTAGATTTATCTTTATTAAATGGTTAAATGATGATGAGCTGTTTCTTTTATATAAAAAGGGATTTGGTTACTTGCAGTCATTAGCTTAGCATAAATTAATCACTGTTGACATCCTTTTGCCATTGACTAATGTTTATCTAAATAACGAGATCTATCCTGAGTGATAACCAATTTACCTTCCATAATTCCATGAGCTTTAATTGATTTATTCTTATGAGTATGCTGGAATCGACTATTTAGTCAATTTCCTTCCATATCGGTTCTCAGAGCCGCACATTCGGGACTATCTGGCAACACCGGCATGTTCCGCCTTAAATTACTGATTAGCTTTCTCTTCTTATCAATTGCAGGGTCAAATTGACTGGCACGTTTCGGGAGGAGTGCGTAGGATCGACTATCCCTACGCTGAAGCTAGGCGGGTCTCCAGCTCCATCGAGCGGACCCTTCCGACTTGCTCGTGTGCCCTCGACATGGGATGAAATTTTTGTGCCGACACACGTTCTTGGCATGCCTAGTGGGACCCCACAATCGTCATGGCGGTTCACAACAACAACGACATCCTTATGGTACATTATGAAGATCTACCTGATGGAGATAAAGATGTCATCGACAAAGCTATAGAAGAATTTCAGAACAAGTGTTTGTTGTCCTACACCAAGACACATGACAACACATTTGTTCAGAAATATCCACTACCAAGAGTTCTATTACATGGGCAGACAGATACAGTTGAAGCTGAAGACAGGCGTTTCTTTACGGAAATTGTAAACAAATCTGTTCGTGATGCCATATCAAGCCATAATGAAGCTTTCTTGGACACATTCCACAACGCCATGAAAGAGGCAGTTCATGGGTTTCTAGTTGGTCAAGTTGGGCCAGCTTATTACAACATTCCACATCCATCGACCCAAGGGACTAATCAAATCGGTACCAGCAATCAAGAAGCAGCACCAGCTGGTAATGATGATGTCTAGGCAGTTCAGGGTTCATCTGAACAAGCTCAAGGTACTACCACGAATCAAACACAGTATAATCCTGGATTGTCAGTGCAACATGTGCAACAGCCGGTGGGGCAAGGTCAGAACTAGGTGATTAATTTTGGCACATCGGGTCACATACTGTCGTCGGCTCAAAAAATAGCACCATCAATTCAAAGGATCCGTAGAGATATAGATCCTCATGTCTACAATCAGAGACTTCAAGCAGCAAACCAGCAAAGGACCCAACAGATAGAGATTCCATAGGGGTATCATTATGGCATAGATTATAACACCCTTCACATGATTCTGAATCCAGGGTATCAAGGTACATGGGATTTCAACCCATAGATGGGTCAGCAGGTGCAGAGAAATCCAAATTCACATGCTGACGAGTTGTTGCTAAAGGTGACCGAGATGATGAAGAATCAGTTCAGTTTGAAGCCAAAAGGGCTGACCTTTTCGTACAAATGCCTATATCCAGAAGGGTATGATTTGGTCGCTCTTCCTACAAATTACAGGCTCCCAGAGTTTGCTAAGTTCACTGGCCAAGACAGTACAAGCACGATAGAACATGTCAGTCGGTATCTTACACAATTGGGCGAGGCATCAGTTGAGGAGACACATTGAGTTTGTTTCTTCTCCCTGTCACTGTTAGGGCCAGCCTTCACTTGGTTTTCATCGCTGCCAGTCAACTCCATTGCCAATTGGGCTGACCTGGAGAAGAAATTTCATACATATTTTTATACTGCAACTGGAGAAAAGAAGATTACCGATCTGACAACTATAAGGCATAAGACTAATGAATAGGGCACTGAGTTTCTTCAGAGGTTCCAAGAGACTAGAAACTAATGCTTCTTATTGAACTTGGCTGATGATTAGCTAGCTGCTTTAGCCGTTCAAGGAATGCTGCCAATGTGGAAAGAAAAACTGTTGGGACAAGAATTTGATAACTTGGGTCAATTGGCTCAATGAGTGGCAGCACTCAATAGCCAATTCCAGAGTATGTGCAGAGATACCCGATTTCAGAAGAGTACCACAGTGGTCGAAGCTTATAATCCTTACTTAGTCGATGACGGCTATGAAGATGAAGAAGAAGAGGTTGCCACAGCTGAATGGAATTAGGGCAAAAAGACAGTAATGGTGCCAAATCCTTGGGGAAGAGGAATCAGGGAGAGCTATGACTTCGACGTCACAAAATCAGACAAGCTCTTCGATTTCTTGCTTGAAAAGGGACAGATCAAGTTGCCTGATAATCATGTTATGTTATCCCCTGATCAATTAAAGAATAAGAAGTTCTGCAAGTTCCATAATGCTACTTCTCATTCCACTAATGAGTGCAGAATTTTCCGGTAGTATATACAGAGGGCTATTCAGCAAAGAAGGCTCAAATTTGATACGCCTCGAAAGATGAAAGTTGATGATAATCCTTTCCCAGGAGATCAAAACATGATTGATGCTAGGCTGCTCAAAGGAAAGACTAAGGTCCTAACATCAACCAAATCAAGAAAAGCTAGAACAGTCGATCTCAAGAGGCAAATATCGGCTGATGAATACAGGGAAATTAAAAGATGTCACGACAAGCAAAAGAGCCGATATGAGCAGAGAGAAACATCAAGAGAAGGGGCGACAAAGCCACGAGTTACAAATCGAATTTTGTTGAATAAATGGATTATCAGCGTTGGTTGGAAAAGCAAGAATACCAGCATCAATAGGAAAAAGAGAGGTATGAAAGAAAGCAAGCTGAATTACATTGGAATTGTCCTTTCTTCAGACATTGCTCGAATGAAGGTTTAAAGTTGCCTACCAGGAATAGCTGTCTAGAGTGCAACATTCAGTATTGGGAGTTTAGGCAATCTCAAGCCAACCGCCGGTCTATCCATGCTCAAGATGCATATAATCACAATAACATGGATCAGCACATAAAAAATGGAAGTGTTCATAATCGGTTTGGAAAAAGAGTTGTTGATCAAAACTGGGCTGATTACGAAGAAGGAAGTAATGAAGGAAAATATATTTGGCAGGAAGGCCAATGGTATCCAGGAGGTTTGACAAGAAGTCAGAAGAGAAGGGTGCAACACCTAAGGAACAGAGAGTTGAAATAGGCTTAGGCATCCGGTAAACCTCAAGTATGGCTTACTAAGCAAACAGCCGATAGAATGCAACCATCAGCTAATATTCAAATGGCTTTTCTATTGTCATCAGAATTCAGAGCTCCGGTAGATCAAGAAGTTTATTCAGATTTCGATGAATCAGAGTATGAGGAGATAGTTGCCAAGTTGACGGTTATACAGCAAGTAATATTTGATAAACTAGTTAAGCATCGGCACTTAAAAGCTTTATATGTGAAAGGTTTAGTTGATGGGAAGCTGATGAACAAGATGTTGGTGGACAGAGGTGCTTCTGTCAATCTCATGCCTTACACCACCTTTCGTAAACCTGGCAAGGGACCAGGAGATCTGATGGAGACTGACATGATGCTTAAGAATTTTGGAGGTAATGCGTCTAAGACCTGGGGGGCAATAAACATCGAACTAACAATCGGGAGTAAGACTCTACTCACCACATTCTTCATCATTGATGGAAAAGGGCCATACAGTTTGCTCCTTGGTCATGATTGGATTCATGTGAACTATTGTGTACCATCAACCATGCATCAGTGTTTGATTCAATGGCATGGAGACGATGTCAAGCTGGTTCGTGCTGATGAATCTGTGAGCATCGCAACAGCCGATCCGGTCTTTTGGGAGCTAGGAGACTTCGAATGTTTTTCTGGCAAGTTATGGGAAGGAGGCTTCATTAGAATCAACAATGAAAGTCAACAGCCAATCCAAGCAGTCGGCTTTGAAAATTTGTCTTAATGGATAATCTAATAGATGGTACAGATGGCAAATAGGACATGGTTTCACGTCGGCCAATGAATTAGAAGAAGTAGATATTGGTTATGGAGATAGACCTAGGCCGACGTATGTAAGTGCCAAGTTGGACCCTGAGTATAAATGAGAGTTAGTTGATTTGTTAAAGGAATTTAAAGACTGTTTTGCTTGGGAGTACTATGAGATGCCTGGTCTAGACCGGTCAATTGTCGAACATCGGTTGCCAATCAAACCTGGATATTGGCTATTTAAACAGGCTCCAAGGAGATTCAACCCGAACGTGCTTGATGATATCAAAAAGGAGACTGAAAGGTTACTAGAGGCAAAGTTTATTCGACCGTGCCGATATGTAGAGTAGATATCAAATGTTGTCCCTATGTATAAGAAGAATGGAAAATTAAGAGTTTGCATCGATTTCAGGGATCTGAACAAAGCCACACCCATGGATGGTTATCCGATGCCGATAGCTGATATGTTAGTAGATGCAGCAGCCAGGCACATGGTTATTAGCTTTATGGACGGCAATGCAGGGTACAACCAAATTTTCATGGCTGAGGAAGACATACCGAAGATCGCTTTCAGGTGCCCCGGTGCAATTGGTTTATTCGAGTGGGTTGTGATGACCTTTGGTCTGAAAAATGCCGGTGCAACTTATCAAAAGGCGATGAATTATATTTTCATAAGTTGATCGGTAGGATTGTTGATATCTACATCGATGATGTGATGATAAAATCCAAAGGGTACAAAGAGCACCTAGCTGATTTGCGAGAGACTCTGGAATGCACAAGAAAACATGGTCTAAAGATGAATCCTAATAAGTGTGCTTTTGGAGTGTCAGTTGGACAATTCTTGGGATTTATGGTCCACGAGAGAGAAATCCAAGTTGGTCAGAAAAGCGTAAAAGCAACTAATGAGGCAATTCCCCCGACTACTAAGATAGAGTTGCAATCTCTGCTTGGTAAGATTAATTTCATCAGAAGATTCATTTCAAATTTGTCGGAAAGGATCCTGCCATTTTCTCCCTTGTTGAAGTTGAAAAATGATCAAGAATTCAAGTGGGGCGACATACAACAAAAGGCGTTTGAAGAAATAAAAGAATACATGAAGTGTCCACCTATGCTGGTCCCTCCTCAGCAGGGTAAGTCTTTTAAGTTGTACATATCGGCTGATGACAAGACAATTGGATCGGCCTTGATGCAAGAATTTGAAGGAAAAGAGCGAGTTATTTTCTATCTGAGTAGAAAGCTCCTGGATCTAGAAACAAGATATCCCCCACTGAAAAGTCATGCTTGTGCTTATATTTCTCCTGCACTAAGTTGCGACACTACTTATTATCGGCCGAATGTACGGTTGTTTCCAAGGCTGATGTGATTAAGCACATGTTATCAATGCCAATACTGAATGGGAGAGTGGGAAAGTGGATTCTTGCGTTATCGGAATTTGACTTGAAATATGAATCGACTAAAGCAGTCAAAGGATAAATAATGGTCGATTTTGTCACCCAACATCATAAGCCAAGCATTGGTTATGTAGAGCTGATGCCTTGGACGTTATTCTTTGATGGATCATCATGCAAGCAAGGTGGTGGCATTGGTATTGTTATTATTTTGCCTCGGGGGGGTAAGTTTTGAGTTTGCTCTTCCAACTGAACCAATGATTACCAACAACCAAGCGGAGTATGAAGCTATTCTTAAGGGACTTCAACTTCTTCATGAAGTAAAGGTCGATGCAATTGAAGTATTTGGAGATTCATAGTTAATTATTAATCAGTTGATCGGCCTATATGAGTGCAAAGAAGATACTTTGAAAGGATACTATGATGAGTGCCAAAAGTTGCTCAAAGAATTTCTTCATGTCTCTTTCCAACATATTCCAAGAGCACAAAACCAAGAGGCTAATCATCTAGCTCAAAGTGCGTCAGGATATCGAGTGTTTCGAGAAGTCTTGAGTAGTGAAGCCTCGAATGATGATTGGAGAGTCGAAATAGCCGACTACCTTAGCAATCTATCACAGAAAGTTACCATAAAGCTAAGGTATAAATCGACTAAGTATGTTTTACTGAATGATCAGCTGTATTACAAAACAGTCGATGGAGTATTACTCAAATGCCTAAATCGAGAAGAAGCTAAGGTGTTGATGGGTGAGGTGCATGAAGGGATAAGTGGAGCTCATCAATCGGCTTATAAGATGAAGTGGAATATTTGCAGAACTGGATATTTCTGGCCAACAATATTGGAAGACTGTTTTGAACATTACAAGGGGTGCCAGAATTGTTAACGTTTTGGTAATATCCAGAAATCGCCTGCATCGGCCATGAGTCCAATGATCAAGCCATGATTGTTTCGAGGTTGGAGAATTGATTTAATTGGCCAGATTTTTCCGCCCTCAAGCAAATGACATAAGTTCATATTGGTAGCAACAGATTACTTCACTAAATGGGTTGAGGCAATTCCTTTGAAGATGGTAACCTCAAAGAACATGGTTGATTTTGTCAAGGAGCATATTGTGTATCGTTTTGGGATTCCTCAAACTATAACTACCGATCAGGGGACAATGTTCACATCAGAAGAATTCAGAGATTTTGCTGCAAGTATGGGAATCAAGCTACTAAATTCTTCTCCTTTCTATGCTCAGGCTAATGGCTAGGCAAAGGCGTCCAATCAGATTATGATTAAGTTGATCAAGAAAAAGATTAAGGAACAGCCAAGGAAGTGGCATTCAACGCTTAATGAGGCACTATGGGCATATAGGATGGCCTATCATGGATCAATTAAAATGTCGCCTTATGAACTTGTGTATGGCCATAATGACTCTTCCTTGGGAAGTTCGGACTGGATCAAGGCGTGTTACATTGCAGAATGATTTGTTAGTTGAAGTCTACAAGAATCTCATGATAGATGACTTGGAGGACTTGAGTTGCCTTCGGCTGCATGCTCTTGAAAATATCAAATCCAATAAACTGAGGGTTGCAAAATATTACAACAAAAAGGTCAAGATTAAGCAATTTGCTGAAGGAGACTTGGTCTGGAAAGTGAAATTGCCGATCGGATCAAAGGACAGTAAATTCGGCAAATGGTCACCTAGCTGGAAAGGACCTTATCGGATCAAACATTGTGCACCTGGTAATGCTTATATTTTGGAAACACTAAGAGGAGAGGAAGAATTTGGCCGAGCAATCAATGGAAAATATCTAAAGAAATATTACCCTAGCATTTGGATTAATACTGAATAACCGATTTGTTCGATCGTCAGCTCTAATAGCCGATATCAGAAAGGTATCGCCTTTAGTGCAAAAATAAACCCGAAGGGGTAAAAGCCGGTACAATGTGTATCGCCTATAGGAGCAAAGCAAACACGGACAAAGTGATGCATATTGTATGAAGTACGAAGCAAAAGAAAAAATCACTCAAGACGGAGAAATTGTTTGCTAATATCACCTATTACAAACTACAGACCGGAAAACACTTTGGCTACTATATCATCGGCCTGGGAAGATGAATCCAAGTGCCCGTGAAGCAATGATACTCTCATAAAAGTTTTGAAGTATGGGCTCATGAGTTGACATAGACGATGACAAATAGTAGACCCTAGATCAAGATTCTCTACCCGTGACTGCGGACCTATCGGGGGTACAGACGTGATAATTTTTGAATAAAATTACTTTTATCCCAAAATTAGGGAGCATGTGTTTACACTAAAATTTGGAAGAGGAATTATAGGGACACGAAAGCTCCTAAAGATCACGTCATCAAGGAATTGATTGCCTGAAGGTCGGTATCAGCCGATTCGAATACAGCACTAGAATCGGTTTTCTTCATATAGCGCCAGCAGATAACGACAAAAGCTACGATCGGCGCTGGGAAAATCATGTTGGACTCTACAAAAAGGGAAAGATTAGAGTCCAAGTTATCTTAAATTAGGAATGTTTTCTCTTAGGCCAAGAAATTGTAATGAGTCGTGCTTAAGTAGGATTCATGCGTAGGTTCCGAGTATAAATATTGGACCCCGACTATTGTAAAACAGACAATCAATCCAATACAAGTTACTTACTTTTTTCGGCTCCGGCCACCCCTTAGGAGTAGGAGTAGAGTAGATCTTGGTGAGTTCTTCAGCAAGTACGGCTGCATCGATTCAATCGACCTCCACTGCTTGCCTGTAAGTACCGTCATGGCTTATACTTCTATTCATACGGCTGCATCGATCCGTGACCTCCACTACGACTCCGGTATAAGTTAGTTATCGACTCTTGTTTAGTTCAAGTACGGCTGCATCGATCCGGTCGTCCTTCACTGCTCGAACTAGATTAAGGTCAAGTTATCGGCTCTATCTAAGGGTGGCGTTCCTTCGGATAGATTCATTAAGTTACCGATATTGCTTATTGCTTTCATTATTTATTTAATTATAGCAATATCACTTCGCCCGATTGGGATTGATCTAGATCGGCCTTATATCCTTTTTAACCCATCGTTTGTTAATCTAAATTTGATCTAATCTGCACTTTAAACGATGAGTTATATTTTATCGACTATTTATGTCAATCTTGATCATGCATAGTGTGCGGTTAAGGCATGTCTGATCTTGAATAGATCTGTTGGCTAATGAAAACCGTTTCATGGCCCGTTATCATGGCCTGTGTGATTCTGCCTTACACCTCACTGTTAGCACCGTGTAGTGGTGATCGTTATTTGGTAGCTCTGTTCCTGATAGGATATGACCTTAACTATGCGCTATGCCTGAATCGGCTGTTTTAGCCGATATCGAGTGCTTTCACGAATAGTTCACGTCATGAGACCGTTGAAGTAACGATAGGTTGAAAGATGTGTTAGCCCCATGATCTTATTATTGTATTATGACCTGCATGATGCTACCTCATGCCCCACTGATATTAGTAATAAGTTAGGGTCGTCGAATCTATTATTGTTTCTACGGCATGCATGATTCTGCCTCATGCCCCACTGGTCATAGCGATAGATGAGATCTAATATGTTCATTAGATTTATCTTTATTAAATGGTTAAATGATGATGAGCTGTTTCTTTTATATAAAAAGGGATTTGGTTACTTGCAGTCATTAGCTTAGCATAAATTAATCACTGTTGACATCCTTTTGCCATTGACTAATGTTTGTCTAAATAACGAGATCTATCCTGAGCGATAACCAATTTACCTTCCATAATTCCATGATCTTTAATTAATTTATTCTTATAAGTATGCTGGAATCGACTATTTAGTCGATTTCCTTCCATATCGGCTCTCAGAGCCGCACATTCGGGACTGTCTGGCAATAGCGGCATGTTCCACCTTAAATTACTGATTAGCTTTCTCTCCTTGTCCATTGCAGGGTCAAATTGACTGGCACGTCTCGGGAGGAGTGCGCAGGATCGACTACCCCTGCGCTGAAGCTAGGTAGATCTCCGGCTCCATCGAGCGAACCCTTCTGGCTTGCTCGTGTGCCCTTGGCATGGGAAAAAGATTTCGTGTCGACATAATGTTTGATGAAGGAAGAAAAGATTGTAGCCACCATTTCGTCTGAGTAGCTTGATTCAAATCAAAATTTAGAATGGAAAGACCAACTCGTTGTTCTCATCCTCATCATAGGGTAGCCAAGTCAGGATATCTGCTTCAAACCCTCTGTAAACCTTTTTGAAGAGATGGCCAACATCGACAACAATTGTTATGGCCGATGCGGCTTCACCATAGATCATGCACTGACGGGTTTTTCCCTCTTCGCCTCTGTATTCCTTATCAAAGTAGGAGGAGGGAAAGCTCAAATTCTAGAGATTCGGCCTTATAATGTTATGCATATACAAGTTTAACCACATCTGTATCAACCACTAAGGGCCACTAATAGTATGCACTGGTTCATTCTTCAGTAACTGGGTAGCTATCTGATGCATCAGATGATGAGCAGCTCCAAACAGATACTTTCCAAGGGGAATCTCAACGCCTACTGCTAGATGCTCTGTCATGAGTTTGTGATTGTAAGTTGGACCACAAGATGACCCACAGAAGATGAATCTTTCTAGCCACATATTCAGAAAAGCCACATATTCTCTTTCGCTAACAGCTAATCCGTCTCCAATATGGTTCAGAATGTAGCTTGCCCATCCTGTGTAGTATGATATTTTGGCTAATTTCTTGGAACCAGCACTTAAGTAATCATAAGGCTGCATTGATCCAATTATTCTAAGGCCGGTCAATATATAAACATCAACCAAAGTGATGGTCATTAGGCCATGACAAAAAATGAAAGCATTCAGGGTATTAGACTAGAAATAAGAAGCAGAAATTAGGAGTGAATCGTTTCTCTCCATTATAGACAACAAAAGTGTCAAGCATTGATTCAAGTCATAAACCTCCCAATCTTTAGCCTTTTTCTCGGATATCCTATGAAACCAGTCTCTCCATCCCCTAGGTATTTTGGGGACAATTCCTGAAGGGAGTTTTGGTGTTTCAGGAGGACAAATCCACTATAGATTGTTTGAAGGGAATTTCTTTGGTTTCTTGATGGATAAAATCAGATGGATCAGGATCACCCATAGGCCCAAGAAAATAGACATTGGGAGCAACAACTGATGAAATCAAGATTTCGTTCCTTATTTCCTAGAAATCAGATAAAATAAAATTGAGAAGAAGGGAAATACAGGGTAGCGGCCGATACTTGGAGAATGGGAACTTGAAAGCACACCTCAGGTTCGTGGTCGCTGGTCGCCATTGCAGCTGAAATAGATTTGAATCTAAGGAAGATCGCTTGAATAAAAGCTTGATGGGGCAGAGGATTTGCTAGGGTTGAGGCTTTGGCGATGGCAGCGTCAGCTGTTAAGATTTGCTCGAGAAAGAAGGGGAAAGCAAATGGGCCAAGTGAGTTGGAAAAGATACTGTTCGGATATTATATAAGACTCAGACCAAGAAGTCAGGAGTCACACGTATATCTCAGAATAAAACGGTTGCGATGTGGTGAACAGGTAAATAGGAATTTTGGAATAAAATCATTTTTATCCCAAAATTGGGGGGCATATGTTTACACCAAAATTTGGGAAGAAGAACGCAGGAACTCGAAGCTTCCAAGATTGTGTCAATCAAGGAATCGATTGCATAAAGATCGATATCAGCTGATTCAGATACAGCATTGGAATCGGCTCTCTTCGAATGACATCAGCAGATAACGACAATGAGCTACGGTTGGAGTCGGGAAATACATGCTGGACTCTACAAAAAGAGAAAGATTAGAGTCCAAGTTATCTTAAGATAGGAATATTTTCTTTTATACCAAAGATTGTAATGAGTCCTACTTGAGTAGGATTCATGCTTAGGCTCCAGGTATAAATATTGGACCCCGGCTATTGTAGAAAAGACATCCAATCAATCAATACAAATTACTTTTTTCGGCTTTACACCAACCCTTAGGAGTAGGAGTAGTATAGATCTCGACGAGTTCTTCAACAAGTAGGGCTGCATCGGTCCGGCCGACCTTTGGCTTATCTATAAGTACCGTCATGGCTTATACTTGTATTTGTACAGCTGCATCGGTTAAGTTCGACCTCCACTATGAACTCTAGTATAAGCTAGTTATCGACTCTTATCTAGTTCAAGTACGGCTGCATCGGTTAAGTTCGACCTCCACTGCTTGAATTAGATTAAGGTCAAGTTATCCACTCTATCTAAGGGTGACGTCCTTCGGGTAGATTCATTAAGTTACCGATCTTGCTGATGTTCTTATTGTTATTAGTTTTCAGCAACATCAATCTACCCGATCGAGATTGATCTAGATTGGCCTCACATCCTTTTAGTCCATCATTTGCTTTGTTGCAATATGATATTTCTTACTTTGAGCAATGGGTTATGTTTTATCGGCTGTTCTACCTCAATCTTGATCATGCATAGTACGCGGTTATGGCATGTCCGATCTTGAGGAGGTTTGCTGGCTGGTTAAATCTGGTCTATAGTTCGCTGTTATGGCTGCAACGATCTAGTCGATTCCCAATGATGGCACTTTAGATCGAAGGATGCTAGTTGGTAGATTTTTTCTTGATCAGGCGTGACCTTAACTGTTTGCTATGCCCGCATCGGCTAAATAGCCGATCGCCTATGCTTTAACACCTATAGTGTTTTTTCATGATTCTGTTAAATGTGAATAGATCTATTTACTTTGAAGGTTTGATTTGTTGTCTTTATCACGGCTGCCATCGATCCGGTCGAACCCCACTGTTAGAGATAGCAGATTAAGTCTGATGAGTTCATAGATTTGTCCATGTTAAATAGTTGATTGTTCACATGTTGTAGTCCCTTTTCACCTGAATCGGCTATTTTAGCCGAGTCACCTGAGCTTTCACACATATAGCATGTCTTTCGGAAAGCCTGTCAATGTATAGATGGTTTTACGGATTCTTTGGTTTTGGTTTGTTATTATCATCATAGCTGCCATCGATCCGGTCGAACCTCACTGTTGATGGTAACAGATTAGATTCAGAGCGTTTGTAGATGCATTCGTACTAGACAGTCGATTTGTTTGCATGTTATATCCTTTCTTGTCAGATTCATCGGCTCAATGCTTCACACTGGTAATATCCACCTAGCTGATGATTTTACTTACATCTATGAGCATTGTACTTGTTAAAATAAAATCAATCACGACCCACAAGCTTTACCATCTGTAACAGCCGATTTCTTCGCGTATCGGCTATTTAGTTGATTTTTCTGTCTGGCTGCTCCCGAAGCGGCACACTTGGAACTGTCTGGGCAAGACCGGCATGTTCCACCTTAAATTACTGATGAACTTTCTCTTCTTGTCAATTGTAGGTCAAATTGTCTAGCACGCCTCGGGAGGAATTCGTAGGGTCGATGGGTCCTGCGATTGAAGCCAAGCAGATCTCCGGGCTCATCCTAAGCAGATCCTTCTGGCTTGCTGTGTGCTCGACGCATCGACATATTTTTGCGCTGACACAATGCAAGGGACAACACAAGCTTATTTTTTAGTGAAGTTACTAAAGTCAAGCACATTTAGCTCATTCCTCAACCGACAAAATGTAGCCTCATCTAGCGGTTTAGTGAAGATATCCACCAATTGATCCTCGGTCCTTACACCTTCTAGTGATATATCATTTTTAGCAACATGATCTCTAAGAAAATGATGGTGGATATCTATGTGCTTGGTGCGAGAGTGTTGAACTGGATTATTAGCAAGCTTTACCGTACTCTCATTGTCACACAAGAGAGGTACCTTTTCTAGAACTATACCATAGTCTAGAAGAGTTTGCTTCATGTAAAGAATTTGTGCATAATAAGCACCCATGGCAATGTACTCGGCCTCGGCGGTGAACAATGCCACACTATTCTGTTTCTTGGAGGACCAACACACTAGTGATCTAACGAGCAAATGGCACCCTCTAGATGTGCTTTTTCTATTAATTTTGCAACCGACATAATTTGAATCAGAATAGCCAACTAGTTGGAATCTAGCTCCTTTGGGATACCAAATACCAAAACTTGGTGTGTGCTTAAGGTACCTAAGGATTCTTTTAACGGCAACCATGTGAGCCTCTTTAGGATTAGCTTGAAATCTAGCACACATACACACACTAAATATGATGTCGTGCCTAGATGTGGTCAAATATAATAAACTACCAATCATAAAACGGTAGAGTTTGATCAACCGATTTACCTCCCTCAACTAGGTCGAGATGTCCATTAGATGGCATTGGTGTCTTGATTGGTTTACATTCATCCATTTTGAATCTCTTGAGAAGGTCCTTGGTATATTTTTCTTGAGAGATGAAAATCCCCTCTCTCATTTGCTTGACTTGAAAACCAAGAAAGAATGTAAGCTCTCCAATCATAGACATCTCAAATTCCTTTAACATCAATTCACCAAACTCTTTACAATAGTCTTCATTTGATGAGCCAAATATGATATCATCAACATATACTTGACAAATGAAAATCTCTTCATCAAGCTTTTTGGTGAATAGTGTGGTATCGACCTTCCCAATGGTGAAGCCCTTCTCAATGAGAAAATCCCGAAGGCGCTCATACCAAGCTCTTGGGGCATGCTTAAACCCATTTAGCACCTTGGACAACCTATAGACATGATTAGGATATCTAGGTTCTTCAAACCTGGGAGGTTAATCAACATGGACTAGTTCATTTATGAAACCATTTAAAAAAGCACTTTTAACAACCATTTGATATAATTTCATTTCATGATGGATGTATATGCAAGAAGGATACGAATGGCTTCAAGTCTTCCAACCGGTGCAAAGGTCTCTCAAAAATCCAACCCTTCATGTTGGGAGAACCCCTTCGCAACTAGCCTTGCCTTATTCCTAACAACGATGCCTTGATCATCTTGTTTGTTGTAGAACACCCACTTTGTTCCAATGACTCTTGCATCTTGTGGTCGCTCTTCAAGTGTCCAAACTTCATTTTAGGTGAAGTTACTCAACTCTTCATGCATGGCATTTATCCAATCCGGATCTTGAAAAGCTTCTTCTACATTTTTAGGCTCAATGTAAGAAACAAATGAGTGATGTTCAATAAATGAAGCAAGTTTTTGAGAGCGAGTTATTACACCCTTTGAAGGACTCCCTATGATGAGATCTTGTGGATGTGCTTGTAGTAGAGGTGAATTTCTTCTATCAACCACTTGAGGGGGAGGTTGTGGAGCATCAACATCTTGAGCTTGTGCCACCATTTAATCATGGGAGACATAGGTATCTTCATTTTCTACTCTTCCATCTTTATCATCATCTTATGGCACATTTGATGAAGAAGGTGGATCAATCACTTGTACATCATCTTCATCATCTTTGGGCTTGATGTCTCCAACCAGAATGTTCTTCATGGCCTCCCTCAATGGTTCATCACCTACATCCTCAAGATTCTCATGTGCTCCTTGGGAGCTATTAGATTCATCAAATTTCACATCATATGTTTCTTCAACCAAGCCGGTGGCATGATTAAATAATTGATATGTGAAAGTGCATCTAGCCCTTTAGTGGGTTTTGGATGATTGAATGACAACATGATTAAAGGTCTAACCCGTTTGCTAAGTGTGGACAGGTAATGGGTTATCTCACAGGTACTTAATGAAAGCCAAAATAATGTGTTGTTGTATAAACAATCTAGTTCAAGCACAAGACAACAATGCAAATGGAATTCATGCAAAGGCTTCAAGGTACTAAGCAAGGGTGAAGGGCAAGCGACGGCTTAGCGGCTGAAGAACCTAGCTAGGGTGAAGAAGGAAGTACTTGCATTTAGTTGAGGTTCTAATCAAGCTAAGATGGTCATGTTAATGTGAAGGATCAAATCACTATTGGAGTGTTTGATGGAAGTGACTTGATACATTTGGGATTATTCAAATTTGATGAATGGAATCAAGTCACGTGCTCAAGATGGTTATGCTCAAGTGAAAAGATCAATATCAACATGTTGGCTCACTTGATGAAGAGTGGAATACACGGCTTCGGTTGTGAGAGATCAACTCAAAAGGTTTTAAATTCGTTATACTTTTAAATTTGAGTTAATAGGAATGCCGTACTATTAAGAGGGTTGCATCATGTTGATAGATAATGTTTCATAAGTGCTCAAGCCAAACCATGTGAGTTTTGAGTGTTTGAGAGACAAAAGAGCTAATCTATTTTTGCTGGTCTGGCTGCCCAGCCACGATAAAATTCTTATTGTTCTCGGGTTGGTTCGTCGGGAGTTCTGACATGAGTCGGATGTTTCGACGGTCAGGAGTTCCAATAATAGTCGGGAGTTCCAACGTCTTGCGCTTAACTGACTTAGATGGTTCACTGTCCTGGTCATACCGGACGTGTCCGGTATAGACGGCCAGAAGCCAACGGCTAGATTTCAGAAGCCTTGAGGGTCGGGAGTTCCGACGTGAGTCAGGAGTTTCGACAGTCGGAAGTTCCGGCATGAGTCAGCAGTTCCGACACCTCACATACTTTAACTCAGTTACATGGTTTTCAAATATGCTGAGGGTCGGGAATTCCGGCATTCATCGGGAGTTCCGACACCTCACATTGTCATAGTAACTTAGTTACCGTTGGGGCAGTGTAAGTCATACCGGACGTGTCCGGTATGGTGTCCGGTATGGCAACGGCTATAAAACGGCTAGTTTTTCCAAAGGGGCTATAAATACCCCCAAGCCTCCACCTTTGGAGGCTGTTGATTCTGCTGGTTGCTATACATGTTTTTGAACCTTGCCAACTCTCCCAACCCTCTCTTAGTGAGTGATTGATCAAATTTGCCAAATCAAATTGTGGGTTGAGTGAAATTCAAAAAGAGAGCAATCCAACCACTTGAGCACTTGTGCATATTGTCAATCTCATGATTTGCATTTGTTACTCTTGGACTCTTTAGTCCTAGATGGCTAGGCGTCGTCGGAGAGCACCCGAGAGATTGTGGTGTGCCTCGGAAAGTTTATAACGATCGATTCTGCCGCCTTGGAATCAACTAGTGGAAGGAGGAAAAGGAGTTGGAAAAGACTCCGGCTAGAGTGACCTTCATGGTACCCTCTAGGGCTGACCTTCGCTGGGTCACCCGCAGCCCCCTCAACGGAGAGTAGGACTCAAACGAGTCTGAACTTTGGTAAATTGTCATCTCTAGTAGGTGCCTGCAGTTTGGTTTGAAGATAGAAATCGAAAGGAGCAAGTTCAGGGGTGATCTGTAGAAATCATGTATACCAAACACGTCCGGTATTCATATCGGACACGTCCGGTATTAGAACTCAGGGCTGAATATTATTTGATTTCTGTTCTAACTTTGTGTTGCAGGGTTATAGCTTCTAGATATATTCTTTATACCTTGTTTACTCTGTGGCTAACTTGTGAGGGGTGGTGTTACTCTTAATTTGGAGTTTCCATTTTGGAAACTCCCTTTTCTAATTGTTTCCGTATTTAAAGGTGTTAATTTTCAGAAATGCCTATTCACCCCCCTCTAGGCGGCATCCTAGGCCCTTTTAAATGGTATCAGAGCAAGGTTCTCACCTAAAGCTTCACCGCCATGATAAAAGGATGTCGACGCCTATCGAGTTGGAGCCAGTGCTTCTCCAAAATGATGGTTCAAACTTTCTACCTTGGTCAATACATGTACTCAATGCTTTTAGAGATATTAGTCCTCTTGTTGAGCATATTGTGGATGCAAGCATACCTCTTTCTATAGTTGATTGGAGCAACTACAAAAATTTGTGAAAAGAGGAAGAGATATGCGTGCAACTCAATGCTCAAGCTATTAATATTATTTTGAGTACATTGAGTGCAGATGTTCAAGATGAGGCAATCTTCAATGGACAACCACCTCCGGAGAGTGCTCATCTCATTTGGACTAGACTTTTTGATTTATATGGAAAATCCAAATGTGATGATACACTTGAGATCAAGTCAATGGAAAGTATGTCCATTGTGCCTTCATACAGCGAAGAAGCCTCACAAGACCTCAAGAGTGTCGAGCCGGAGCAAGAAGTGCAAGCAACACATGACTTGCTGTCTGCCTGCACATACCGGACGTGTCCGATATGGCCGAAGCAGCAGCGCAGCAAGCAGCTGTTTGCAACGATGCTCAAGCCCGGTGGCGACCAAGTGATGAGTCAACCTCAGTATCTCATGATACTCATCACTTGTGTCTCATGGCCAAGAAAAGCAAGAAGAAGAGTAACAAGAAAGATCAAGAAAAGGAGAAAGCACAAGTAGATGATCAAGATGAGAGTGATGTTGAAGTTGAAGACAACTACAACCTTGATCATCTCAACCACAAGGACAAGTTCATCATCATGAAGATAGTTGAAAAGAATGATGAGCTTGAAGAAGAGATTGAGAAGCAAGAGCAATCACTTCAAAAGCAAGAATTGTTTCTCATCTCTAAGATGGAAGAACTAAAGGCTCTAAGTGAAAGGTATGAAAAATTGTCAATTGAGCATGCTTTAGTTACTAACTCCTCTTCTAGTGTTTCACAACTAGAGAAGGAAAACTTTGAGCTCAAGGCAAGGCTAGATGAACTATCAAGCAAGTATAATGTGCTACAAGCAAACTATGTTCATCTAAAGTGCTCTCATGATGAAGTAGTAGAATCAAGCATCATGCTTGAGGTGGCTCATGAGGTTGTGATCACATCGGTAAAATTTTCTCAACCTCTCACACAATCTCTCACTAGTACACCATCTCATTTAAATATTTCTTATACTAATGAGTGTGCTCCTCAAGCAAGCCAATCTTCAATTGAGCTAAATCTCGTAGAAAACATAGAGCTTAAAGAAGAGGTGGATAGATTAAAGAAAGATGTGATTCGATTGAAGGGTAAGGAGAAAGCACAACCTTCTCAAGATAACCGTGATAACATGGTGAAGAAGCTTGAGAAGGGTTCAAACCTTGCTTCCTCCAAAGCCCAACAAAATAATCACATATCAAGTAAGGCCAACACAACCAAGAGCAAGAAACATGGAAAAAGGATGTGCTATGGTTGTGGATTGTATGGACATGAGTGGGCTATGTGTCCACACAAGAGTTGGGCCAACAAGTGTAAAGCAGCCAAACAAAAGGCCTCAAACAAGTTAGCCAACCAAAAGAAAAGTAATGGACAAAGTACTTGTCTCATGAGCAAGAAATTGGGGCATCCTATCAAGAAATGCCCAATGTACAAAGAGATAAGAAAGGAAGCCCAAGTTGCAACAAGAAGATGCTATGGATGCAATGAGATGGGCCACAAGGTTGATAGATGTCCATACAAGCAAAACAAGCATAGAGCAAACAAAGGTCGCATATGCTATGCTTGTAAGAGAAAGGGTCACTTAAGCTATGAATGCCCAAATGGTAATACTCCTAAGCCAAACACATTTGTTTATAATGATATGCTTAGGAAGACCTCAAAAGGAGTTAACACTAGCAAGGTGATGTGTTCACCACAAACTAGTGCTAAAGCCATTTGGGTGCCTAAGCACTTGTTGACTAACCCGAAAGGACCTAACAAGAGTTGGGTACCAAAGTGTGCTTAGGTTAATGATGTAGGTACTTGGTGATGAGATGAAGGCTTCGGGGTGGTTGAGCAAGTAAATTGAAAATATTCACTCAATCTATCAACCAATTCTCATCATAGTCTCCTATATGGTTGACCCGAAGATAAGTTAATGAATATATCATCTACTTCATCCTCACCATTGACAACAAGTACCTAAACCTCATAGGATAGCCACTTTATTTGTTTTGTGCTCAATGACTCTCAAATGAGCATATTTGTGAAAAATCGAAAGTGGCTAATAAGTTTTACTTGATAATATCATGTTTGTCATATTGTGCTTTTAATAGCTCTCTAGTAGAGCAATACATTTGTTGAGATGCAAGTATACAATATATAATAGAGCTAAATAAAGAATCACAAGCAGTGAATTAATTGTGTCTGTCATGCACCTACCGGATGTGTCCGGTATTACCATCGGACTGTTCGGTATGGCTAGGGACAGAGAGAAAATGTTTCTGTTCTGTGTATTCCGGACGTGTCTGGTATACCTACCGGACGTGTCTGGTATTGCAGGAACCAGAACACTAATTGGATTGCAACTGAGTCTTTAATCCATTTATTTTCATATATCAATAAGTTACTCAGAAGCTTGTGATTTACCAAATCCAAGTGAATTGTGAGCAACTCTTGAATTCAAATTTAAATATGGCAAATTATTTGATTATGGTTCAAAATAGAAAATTGACTCCCATATTCTTAATAGAATAAAGTGCTAGTTGAAAGTCATTCAAATTACGTAAAGCACTTATTTAGGGGGAGCTCAGTTTCTATTTTGCACCTTTGTGGACTAACAAATTTATCTAGCATTCTTTGTAGTCCCTTGGATGAAAATGTATCTAGCATGATTATTTGGCAATTAAGGTCAACATAAAGATTATCATGCTATGTATCTTCTTAGTGGTATTCTTGTGGGCTCAAGGCAAAGGTATGTAGTTACATACATGCATTTTAAGTGCATCTAAGGCCCTTTATATGTTAGAATGTGCATTTGTGTGACATAGGAGAGATGTTTTTCAAAACTCATTACTAGCATGTGTAGGTGGTGTGAATTTGAAAAACTATTTGAATCTTGGTCTTTGTGACCTAGCCTTGTCATGTTATAATTATAGCTCTCCTTGATTGTTTGATTGACTAATTACACATGACATGGCTTTCTTAAGTCCACAATCTACTATGTCTCACAATATCTCTCTTAAGTAATCAAAATCTATATATGCCAAATATTTGGAAAAGAGAAGTGATACTCATGGCATTTGGATAAGAAAAGTAATTACACCTTATTTGGATCAAGGACATACATGTTTTTGGATCAAGAAATGATAGAGAAGGGGATTGGAATTAAGTGAATGAAATTTGGAACACGAACAGCTAGCCCGCAAATACCAGACGTGTCCGGTATGCATACCGGATGGGATTATAAAAACGGCCGGTACCCCTTCGGCCAAGTTAGATTTTTCTTCTTCCTGCCAACCCAGCCACCTCTCCTCGACCTTCATTGGCGATTTCAAGTTTCCACCGTGAAAAGGAAGAGAGGGAGACTGGATCGGAGGATATTTGCATCAAGATCGAAGGCTCCGGGACTTGGATTTCCAATCGCATTTTCATTCACTCTCTCAAGGTACCCTAATACCGGACCTCATCCGATCTAAGCGGTTAGGGCATGATTTTCAAATCCCTTCAGTAGAGATGCTACATTATCTGTCTAGAAGCAAAGCCCAGAATTTGGATTGGATTGGTTGAAGATTGAGCAAAGGACCCTGGTTAGGGTTGCTATCCGCTCATACCGGACGTGTCTGGTTTTCAATCTTCTTAGTGGTTGATTTATAGGACTAAGTTTGATTGTCTATTGTGTTTTGTGAACCTTGTGACCTAGTTTGGTTGAAGTGATTGCAAAGCATAGGATAATTACTCTTATTTCTATATTTTAACTAAAATAAGCTATCGTTTGGGTAGGTATCTAAAATTCCTTGCATATCTTTGGATACAGAACAACAGTCATGAGTGGAAGACAGGAGCCTAGGTCCAAGCATAGGCATGATCTAGCTTTGGAGAAACACAAGAAGGCAAGGCAAGGCATGCATCCCAGACTCAGTCAGCAGGAGCAGGGCAGTAGCAGGAGACCCTCTAGAGCCACTAGGGACGCTCCACAGTACAGAGAGGGTGGTGATCGTGATAGCTGCCCCTCTTCTGGTGATGAAACTGAGGATTATAGACTTGAGCACAGGAAAAGGAAGAGCACTAACAGAGACTCAGACAGAGAGTCAGATGATGGTGATAGCTCAGAGGAGATAGAGGAGGAGCAGCAGGCACCTCTAGTGCACCACCCAGGTCAGGGCATGGACTATGGCCTTCTTGAAGTACATGCTCCCGTTTTACCCAACTATGTTGTTAGAGTCAACTACAAAGGAAAGGGTATGACTATGAGAGCAATAGATCAGAGGAGGATTGATCCCAGAGGTTTGCCTAGGATTTAGTATGATCATCGCTTTCACACTATGTTCCATCTGGATTATTATACTAGTGTGATACTTGCTAGGAATACTGTGGTAGCCAAGTCTCAGTGGATAGATTGGAAACATGTCAGAGAGCTACAAAAGTCCTCCATTGACTATGCTATTGCCACTTGTCAGCGCACAGGTGTATACACGCTCATGGAGTTTGTGCATGATTGGAACTCTGAAGTCATTTACACAGTTTTATGCCACTCTATTTGTGGAAGAGGAGCCGATGCATATGCGTTGGATGCTTGAAGGCTAGTGGTACAGTGTTGACTATGATGCCTTTGCAGCTTTTCTTGGCTTCTCAGAGGAGGACCTCTAGAGAGACAGGATCCACACCGAGCAGGTTTACCTCCTGAGCAGCTCGCCTACATGTATCCACCAGGAGGTGAGAGAGGAGCAGTGGGGAAGGTTCTAGGTCTTCACCGTACTTACAGATACCTGGACAGGATGTTTAGGAAGACTATTGACTACAAGGGTGGAGACAAGGGCAACATTGCATATTATTCCAGGAACCTGCTCCACAGGATGGCACCTGATGCTCAGCCATTCAGTGTGTTTGACTTTATTTGGTCAGAGATCAGGAGTGTGGAAGAGATGCCCCTCAAGGGTTGTGGATTTGCACCTTACATCATGTTTATGATGGAGAAGGTCACATGACACATATTTGAGTATGACAAGAAGCATAAAGTCCTGAAGATTGTAGATGACTTGAGAGAGATTGGGGTGCCTCTAGTAGAACCAGGAGGAGGAGCAGCAGCACTAGAGGCAGATTCACCTACAAGTGGTGCAGCAGCTGGACGAGCTTCTCCTCTACCACATGCTCCTTCACATTCTTCTTCACATCGCCGTAGTCCTCCGTCTCCTATTCGTAAGATGTTCAGTGCTATATTTGGGATGTGCAAGGACATACGGACCTATCAGCAGAAGGAGAGGGAGGCTAGGAGGAAGGATACTTCGGACTTTGAAGCAGATTGCTTATAGACTTGAGCTTGATCCTCCTAGGTCTCCACTATCAGATGAGGCAGCTAGTGAGCCTAAGACTAAGGAGCAGCAGTAGGGCAGGTACGATGTAGAGTTTGCTGAGTTCCTTCAGCGACAGCAGCAGCAGCAGGCTCCAATGCACCCTGACACTTTACCAAGACTAATTAAAGCTTTAGGATTTTTGTTTCATTTGCTTATCTTTGTACCTGAAGATATGTACTGCAGGCCATAGTTTTTGAACTTCATTGACGTATCTTGAGTTTGAGATGAGACTTACTTATGCTTTATCTATGTATCTCTCGAGACATGATCTTTATTTATATATTAGTGGCTTATGGACTTGAGAAAATGTGTATTGAGTGCTATGTGTGACATACATGTGTTTTATTTATTTTCATAAGGACTATGCATGCTAGAATAAAAATATTTGATCTGATGCCTTTATATTTATTCTTGTGTGAGATATCTTGTCATATGCATCACGGTTTTACTTTGTCACACACACATGCACCCCATGGATGCAATGATTTAGGGGGAGTCTTCTATATGTTTTAGTATGTGCAATTGACATTTGAGGTCATTTTGTGAATTCTAATCATAAGCACATATTAAGGGGGAGCCTCTCATAAATCATTGAACCCAAAAGCTTAAATGTTTATATTCTTTCGTAAGCTTTAATCAAGTTGTCATCAATCACCAAAAAGGGGGAGATTGAAAGTGCATCTAGCCCTTTAGTGGGTTTTGGATGATTGAATGACAACGTGATTAAAGGTCTAACCCGTTTGCTAAGTGTGGATAGGTAATGGGTTATCTCACAGGTACTTAATGAAAGCCAAAATGATGTGTTGTTGTATAAATAATCTAGTTCAAGTACAAGACAACAATGCAAATGGAATTCATGTAAAGACTTATTTATTGTGGGATTTTCATGTACTATGTGAAAGCAAGCTTGTAAGAATTAATTAACGAGACATGAGGGATTGCATATGGAATGGTCTCATATTTGAAGCTTGCTAAATTAAGATGAAAAAGATAACAATACAAATGAATGGATGATTCAACACAAGATGTGACTTGATGGCTTGAGATGATGAAGATAGCAAGGAAAGGCTTCGAGGTACTAAGCAAGGGTGAAGGGCAAGCGACGGTTTGGCGGCTGAAGAACCTAGCTAGGGTGAAGAAGGAAGTACTTGCATTTAGTTGAGGTTCTAATCAAGCTAAGATGGTCATGTTAATGTGAAGGATCAAATCACTATTGGAGTGTTTGATGGAAGTGACTTGATACATTTGGGATTATTCAAATTTGATGAATGGAATCAAGTCACGTGCTCAAGATGGTTATGCTCAAGTGAAAAGATCAATATCAACATGTTGGCACCCTCACTTGATGAAGAGTGGAATACACGGCTTCGGTTGCGAGAGATCAACTCAAAAGGTTTTAAATTCGTTATACTTTTAAATTTGAGTTAATAGGAATGCTGTACTATTAAGAGGGTTGCATCATGTTGATAAATAATGTTTCATAAGTGCTCAACCCAAACCATGTGAGTTTTGAGTGTTTGAGAGACAAAAGAGCTAATCTATTTTTGCTGGTCTGGCTGCCCAGCCATGATAAAATTCTTATTGTTCTCAGGTTGGTTCGTCGGGAGTTCCGACAATAGTCGGAAGTTCCAACGTCTTGCGCTTAACTGACTTAGATGGTTCACTGTCCTGGTCATACCGGACGTGTTCGGTATAGACGGCCAGAAGCCAACGGCTAGATTTCAAAAGCCTTGAGGGTCGGGAGTTCCGATGGCCGAAAGTTTCGGCATGAGTTAGGAGTTCCGACACCTCACATACTTTAACTCAGTTACATGGTTTTCAAATATGTTGAGGGTCAGGAGTTCCGATATTCATCGGGAGTTCCGACACCTCACATTGTCACAGTAACTTAGTTACTGTTGGGGCAGTGTAAGTCATACCGTACGTGTCCGGTATGGTGTCCGGTATGGCAATGGCTATAAAACGACTAGTTTTTCCAAAGGGGCTATAAATACCCCCAAGCCTACACCTTTGGAGGCTGCTGATTCTGCTGGTTGCTATACACGTTTTTAAGCCTTGCCAACTCTTCCAACCCTCTCTTAGTGAGTGATTGATCAAATTTGCCAAATCAAATTGTGGGTTGAGTGAAATTCAAAAAAAGAGCAATCCAACCACTTGAGCACTTGTGCATATTGTCAATCTCATGATTTGCATTTATTACTCTTGGACTCTTCAGTCCTAGATGGCTAGGCATCGCCGGAGAGCACCCGAGAGATTGTGGTGTGCCTCGAAAAGTTTATAATGGTCGATTATGCCACCTCGGAATAAACTAGTGGAAGGAGGAAAAGGAGTTGGAAAAGACTCCGGCTAGAGTGACCTTCATGGTACCCTCTAGGGCTGACCTTCGCTGGGTCACCCGCAGCCCCCTCAACGGAGAGTAGGACTCAAACGAGTCTGAACTTCGGTAAAACAAATATCGTGTCTCAATTCACATTTCATTTGATGTTTGTGTTGCTCCAGCTCTTGTACAGGCTCTCTATGTATATTGTCATCTGTAGTAGGTGCCTGCAGTTTGGTTTGAAGATAGAAATCGAAAGGAGCAAGTTCGGGGCTGATCTGTAGAAATCGTCTATACCAAACACGTCCGGTATTCATATCGGACACGTCCGGTATTAGAACTCAGGGCTGAATATTATTTGATTTCTGTTCTAACTTTGTGTTGCAGGGTTATAGCTTCTAGATATATTCTTTATACCTTGTTTACTCTGTGGCTAACTTGTGAGGGGTGGTGTTACTCTTAATTTGGAGTTTCCATTTTGGAAACTCCCTTTTCTAATTGTTTTCGTATTTAAAGGTGTTAATTTTTAGAAATGCCTATTCACCCCCCCTCTAGGCGGCATCCTAGGTCCTTTCAATATGCTTCGGACTTTGATGAGTAACCAACAAGAAAACCAATATCACAACGTCTTTGTAACTTCCCTAGGTGTTACTGCTTCTTATAGATGTAGCATTTGCAACCAAACACCGGGAATAATGATACGTCTGTCTTCTTCCCATTGAGCAACTCATAAGGGGTCTTGCCAAGAAACTTTTAAAGAATTAGGCGATTGGATGCATAACATGTGGTGTTAATAGCTTCCGCCCATAGAGCTTCGGGTGTTTTGTACTCATCAAGCAATGTTCTTGCAAGGGTGTTAAGTGTCCGGTTCTTTCTCTCTACTACACCATTTTGTTGAGGAGTGTATGTTGCGGAGACCTCATGCTTGATCCCTACTTTGTCACAATATGCTTCAATGTTTGTGTTGTCAAATTCTTTTCCATTGTCTCTTCTTATCTTTTTGAGCTTCACTTCAAATTCATTTTGTACTTTATTGGCAAACTTCTTGAAATATGCGGCCACTTTGGTCTTGTCATGAAGGAAGAACACCCAAGTATATCTGGAGTAGTCATCAACTATCACAAGACAATAGAGATTTCCTCCCAAACTCTTGTAAATTGTTGGTCCAAATAGATCCATGTGAAGAAGCTCTAGCACTCTTGTTGTTGACATGTAAGCTCTAGTTGGATAAGTGTTTGCAACTTACTTGTCGACTTGACATGTACTGCAAAGCTTGTCATTCTCAAATTTCACATCCTTCAAACCTCTCACCAATTCATTCTTCATTAGCTTCTTGAGTGAGCTCATCCCAACATGTGCAAGTCTTCTATGCCATAGCCACCCAAGTGATGTTTTGGTGAATAAGCATGTCTTCAAGTTTGCATCTTCGGAGGTGAAATCCACTAGATATAGGTTGTTGTATCTAAAACCCTTGAATATAACTTGATCATCATCTTTCTTTAACACAAGCACTTCCTTCTCGGTAAACAAACATTGAAAGTCAAGATCATACAATTGACCAACAGATAGCAAGTTAAAACTCAATGAACCAACATATAGCACATTTGATATTGCAACTTTGCCCAATCTTTGAACTTTGCCCTTTAAATTATCATCAAATGTAATCCTTTCTTGATCATCTACTTCTTCATCTAGTGAGGTGAACATACGAGAATCATCGGTCAAATGTTGAGTGCAACCACTATCAACAACCCAATGACTTCCACCGGTCATGTAGTTCACCTACGCACAAGAGATCAAGCTTGTTGTTTAGGGACCCAAACTTGATGAGGGCCCTTTACTTTCTCAACTAGTGACTTTGCAACCCAAATTTGCTTAGGCCTATTCTTGTTGGGTGGACCTAGGAACATGACTTTTATTTTTCCACTAGAATCCTTTCTAAGCATGTAGTGAGCATTGAAGACAAAGGGTCTAGCATGCTTGGGCAAGGGTCGTGGTGGTGGAGTTTGACACTCATGAGCAAAGTGACCTTCTTGTCCACACTCAAAACATCTCTTTGGCTTAGGCTTTGACTTGTATTGTTATTGATGTTGAGCTTGAGCTTTCTTCTCTTAATTTGCTAAGTACCCAATACCACTTCTATCCATCTTCATCACGGTGTTCACAAGTAGCTCACTTTGGAGATATTGGCCTCTTATGAACTTGCCAAACCGGTCTTGAGATGTTCTTTCTTCAACTTGAGCTTCTTGTTTTCTTCTCTAAGTTCATCATGATTTTTCTCCATCTTGAGTCTCTTGTTCTCTTCTTTAAGCATCTCATTCTCAAGAGCTATATCATAATCATTGTCAAGATTCTCTATCATAATTGTGTTGGTGGTTGATAGCTTTTCAAGATCTTTCTTGAGCTTTTCATTCTCATTCTTGAGCTTGACATAATCATCATAGTTGTTGGACTCAACCACTTTCTTGCCTTTGCTACTAGAACCTTGCTCAATGCTCTCAACAATCAAGTCATCATATGATGTAGCTATATCAATCTTAACAACATTGTTAATAGCATCATGTGGCTCATTGAATAATAACTCATGAGAAAGAACAAGATTGTCATGATTAATCTTGAGATTGGTGTACTCTTCTTTTAGCAAATTGTAATTAGTGGTGAGCTCATTATGTATCCCCTCAAGTTTATCATGTTTTTCTCTAAGCTCCTTTTTAGAAGATTTGAGCTCCTTGAGTTTGGATGACATAATTTTATTTTCTTCTCTATGCTCAACACTAGCTTTTTTGGCTATGTCATACTTTGCTAAGAGTGAGTCCTTCTCAAGTTCTAGCTTTTTCATTTTTAGCTCTTGTCTTTCTAATGATTTTAGTGTATTGTTTTAGCAACTTGATAAGATCATCATAAGAAGCTAATTCAAATTCTTCATCACTATCACTACCACTTTCATCATTGCTAGCATTATCGTCACCACTGCTATTATTATCATTTTATACCTTTCATTCACCCTTGGGCATAAGGCATAGGTGTGTAGAGGATAATGGCGGCGATATCGGTGAAGATAGTGAAGAATCAATCACAAGAGCGGCCACCTTCTCCTTCTCATTCTCACTTTCATCATCGGATGAGCCACTTGATGATTCAATGTACGTGAGCCAATCACCAACAATATATGACTTGCCATTCTTCTTCTTATTGTGAAATTCCTTCTTTTTGCCATCATTTTTCTTGTATGGCCTATTCTTCTTCTTCTCATCATCATTTTCATCACTTGAGTCATCTTTCTTGCCCTTGTACTTCTTCTTGTACTTGTCTTTCTTAGGTTTGGGGCATTGATGAGCTAGATGACAAAGTTCTCCACAATTATAGCAATCCATTTTGGAGATGGGCTTCCTTCTATTACTAGTGAAGAATTTCTTCTTCTTGCCATCAAACTTGACACCATTCTTGTTTAGCTTCTTGAGCATCTTGGCAGTTCTTCTCACCATGAGAGCAAGACTTGCGTCATCAATCTCATCATCACTTGAGCTATCATGATCAACTCTTGCTTTGCCCCTCTTCTCTTGGCTAGCCTTGAATGCCAAATCTTTCTTCTTGGTGGAAGAAGAGCCATCTTGTGGAGTGATGTGCATGTACATCTCATGTGCATTGATCTTCCCCAATATTTGAGTTGGTGTAGCAGTAGAAAGATCACCTTGATGAAGCACCGTCACAATATGCCCATATTTGTTAATGGAGAGGACACTTAAGATCTTTCTCACAACATTGGAGGGTTGCATTTGTGTGAGTCCAAGCCCATTGACTTCCTCTACAAGAACATTCAAGCGTGAATACATCTTATTGGCACTTTCTCTAGGAAGCATCTAAAATGAATTAAGCTTTTTCATCACAAGGTGGTAGCGTTCCTCACGCTCACTCTTGGTTCCCTCTTGGAGCGCACAAATGTCCGACCATAGTGCATGTGCGTCTTTGTGGTTCTGCACACGGTTCAAAACATCCTTGCAAAGGCCTCTAAAGAGGGTGTTTCTAGCCTTTGCATTCCACTTCTCGTAGTTAACCTCATCGCCTTGAAGGTTGACGGGATCCCTAGGTTTTGGAAAGCCTTGTGAGACGGCTCTAAGAACTCCAACATCTAAACCCTCTAGGTATGCCTCCATACAAATTTCCCAATAAGAAAAATCATCTTCCTCAAAGATAGGAGGGGGTCCATCCCCGTGGAACATCTTGCTCTAGGTAGTTAAGCCTAATTTAGGGAGCACGAGGCTCTAATACCAATTGAAAGGATCAAGGTGCCCAAGAGGAGGGTGAATTGGGCTAATTCTAAATTTTTGCAATAATTAAGCCCTACACTTAGCCAATTTCACTCATTATGTCTAGAATGTGTTTCTATTATTCTCCCGTATAAAAGTTTTGTACCCTAGGTTCCAATCCTACTCTAGCATGGCAATTCTAGGAATGTAAAGATATGAAATGAATTGTCCAAATGTAAATGCTCAAAATAAAGAGAGGGAAAGAAATACGGTGATGTTTTCCTGAGGTATCGAAGAGTCACCACTCCCTACTAGTCCTCATTGGAGCACCCGCGCAAGGGTGTAGCTCCCCCTTGATCCACGTAAGGATCAAGTGCTCTCTACGGGTTGATTCTTTGATACTCTGTCGTGGTGAATCGCCCACAACCGCTCACAAAATGACTTGGGTCATCCACAAGCTCCGTCGGATGATCACCAAGCTCCCAATCACCACCGAGCCATCTAGGTGATGGCGATCACCAAGAGTAACAAGCACAAACTCTCACTTGACCAAGACAAGCCTAATGAGTAAGGTGGATGCATACTTGCTACTCCCTATGCACTAATGAGGTCCTTAATCTTGGATTATCAAATCTCAATCACCCCACTAGGCTCTTGCTCTCCCTTGCACTCCGAAGATGTTTCTCAACTGAATAAATGGGCAAGAGACCTCAAATGGATGAATGGGATATGTATTTATACCCCCCATTCAAAATATAACGGTTGAGGTCTAACTTAGTAAGTATCGGGATGACCGGACGCTTCGGTCAAGGTGACCGGACGCACCAGTCAATGTAATACGTCAACGTATTAGAAAGAGTCATTTGCTCTGACTGGACTCTAGCCTAGTCCGGTTAGCACCCACCGGACACGTCCGGTCATCAAAACCCTCTCTGAAACCTTATTGATGTTGACCAAACGCTGGCACCTAGACTCCGGTCATTTCTCTGTTCAACGTCTAGTCCATGGTTAGTAGCATGTCCATGCTGCTATAGATATGGCTAGCATCACGTCCGGTGAGCACTAGTATCCAGCGTCCGGTCGCACCTGACTACTGCTGCCGATAATATGAACTGACCGGACTCTCTAAGCTGCGTCCAGTCACAACCAAACCAGCGTCTGGTCAATCATTTGACTCTCCATTTACTTCCAATTTGAAATTCTTTGTGAATGAAGTTGACTTCTATCGATCTTAGGGCTATTCCCAATCTACCCAGTGCTAAGTTTGACAAGTGTGCACCACACCTAATCCATTAGACTCACCTATGTTAAGCTACTAGTCCATACCCCTCTTAATAGTATGACCAAAGGAAAAAAAAAACAAGGTTCTATACTACTCTAAGTGTCTCTCCAACACCAAATGACACTTATAACTAGTCCATCCTTAACCTTGTCATCCATCCTTTGAAAACCGAAACGATTTCCATCGATAGGGGTATGACAACCATGATTGCCCAATCAATTTCCATTACCATGACATAACTCAAATCGCCTCTGCAAAACACACGTTAGTCATAGTAATCTTGTGTTATCATTAATCATCGAAACCCAACTAGGGGCCTCGATGCTTTCACTGAACAAATGCAAAACATTAAGCTTTTTCATCAAGTTTTGTACCCGCCTAGGGCCAAGTTTTGTGAGTTTTGGAATCCTACGCCGCTACACCTCATCGATGGCATCTCCTACAACTACAACTGCCACCTCAAACCCCAAGGGCACATTCAAGTCTCTCCTCATGCACAAGAATAAGATGGCAACAATGTCTCGATGAAACACATAGCCTGGCCCTTGAAGAACAATTAGGAAATTAACCCACTGCTAACCTTGCCATCTCTTCAACATGCCCAATCTGTTCTCAGGAGCTTGCATGGCCACCCTGCCATCTCTTCAACACAGAGCTTGCCGCCCAACATTCATTTGTGTGGAGGTCTAAGTCACTGAGGTTCGACGACCATCGAACCATTCACCGGCCATGGTCTGGTACAATCTAGTAAGATTCCAGAGCACATTTTTCGCCCTTGGATGTTGAACCAAAGTCAGAGTCCGATGACCGCCTTGACCAGCCCTAGCGCGTGTTAACCCACGGTTGCCAGGATGAACAGTGTCGTTCGAGGACCGTCAGACCGAGTTCGTTGGACCAATACCGAGAGTCCGACGAGAATTAGTTGCTGCGCTGCATGCCTAAGCTAGGGTTAGACTTCAGACCCATCAGTAGATGGTCCGACACTTTCATCGTTAGGGTCCAACGCCTCCCAAAGGTGCCCTCTAACTCTTTTCTTCAACCCTTTTCTCTCTTATGTGCTAAGTCCAAAGTGTCTCAAATACTCGTGCACGTGAGTTAGTATTTTCACAAATATTTTTGAAGGGTTTTCACATACTCACTAGGTCCTAATGCACATGCAAGGAGTCAATTCACCTAGTGGCACTTATATAACTGTTTTGAACTTTGAGTTCCCCTCTTAAGAGAGAAAGGTCCTCATAATTTCGTTACACTTGATGTGGCCTCATAATTTCGGTCTACCCAACACCATGTATAGGTCCTCGTAATTTTGTTAGACTTGATATATCCTCTGCCTCATCTTGTTATTGTTGTTCTCCTACACCCTCTCGGGAGCTCAACGGGAGATTTTATTCCAAACGAATGAAATCTTAAAACAAGAACACACTAAACCACCAAAAGAAAACTCATAATGGATGAAAACTTGGAAAATAGCAAAAAAGCAAAAAAAAACATGTCGATGAAACGAGGAAAAAAGCAGATAGGCCTAGAAAAAATGACAAAAAGAAACGGAACCAAGAAATACCGAAACACAAATGAAAAAAAAACAAGATTGAAACCAAGAAACTTTTTATGATTTAATATTTAGGGTAAGATAAAACAAGATAAGATAAGGTACATATACAAATACAAATTTATACTTTTATTTCTTCTATTTAAATTAGGATTTCTATAGATTATTTGGGATCGGAGGGATCTGTTTAGATTAGAATTATGATTCCTAGCTATCTAGGATTGGAGGGATCTATTTCAATTACTATCTAGGTTATTTGAAGAAGCCCTGCATATATCGTATATATAAAATAGACACTAGTAGAGAAACGACCTTTGATCCAGCTCGAAATTTGGCTTTAGACCCGGTATTTTTTGTGCCCGGGACTAGAGAGACCTTTAGTCCCGGTTTATAGCTCCAACCGGGACTAAAGGTCCCTGCCCAACGGCTACTGCGGTAGGCTTTTGCTGCAGGGGACCTTTAGTCCTGGTTTGAGCTACAAATCAGGACTAAAGGTTAACTTTTACTCCCGGTTGGTCCCTCCAACTGGGAGTAAAAGTCTTCTCCCGGCTGGAGGCTCCGTCCGGAACTAGAAAGGGACCTTTAGTCCCGGTTTCTGTCTCCAACCGGGACTAAAGGTCCCCTCCTATATAGCCCTCTTCCTCCCTGAGCCTGAGCCACTTCGAGCTTAGTGTTCTTGCTTCATCACCGGCCTCTCTTCTTCCTCATCGCTGGTAATCATAAGATTTCTTCGATTCCTCCCTTGATTCTTCGGTTCTAA
This sequence comes from Miscanthus lutarioriparius, assembly GCA_904845875.1. Taxonomy (NCBI): domain Eukaryota; kingdom Viridiplantae; phylum Streptophyta; class Magnoliopsida; order Poales; family Poaceae; genus Miscanthus; species Miscanthus lutarioriparius. Next base: position 59,510,535 of record CAJGYO010000005.1, read on the forward strand.
AGGTTACCAACTTTATACTCTCATGTTTCATCAGTAGCATATCTCATTTTGTGGACTCGATATATGTGGTTTTTTATGGTGGATTTTTTTATTTGTAAGCCATTTAAGTTTAAAATCACTTTAAAGTTTGCATATTTGGATGAAGAAAGGTTAAAGTAGTTATTCAAAACTAGTATTCAGTTTTCATTTGTAGCATGCATAGCACACTTCATGGTTTAGAGATATAGAGAATTTTAGAGTTTTTTTTAATTTTATTTGTTTATAAAATGAGAAAATTATATTATATTAAAAATGAGTTTAGAGAGTAGATGTCAACTGCTTTTGGGTCCTCGGCCTCTCATCGGGTTCCAAAGTGACTGAGGCCGGACCTCCCTCTCATTGCATGCGGCAAGTGTGAGGAGAAGATTGTGATGGAGTACCGGGTGAAGGAGTGTCCCAACAAAGGTTGTATCTTCTACAAGTGTCCGGATCGCAATGTGAGTTATTTTGTCGCATTTGATGATTATGGTTAATTTATACTTATTTTCATGATGATTGTGATTAAAGTTCTATTTTTTTTTAATTTCAGTGGGATGGCATTAGATGTTCAGGCTGGTACTGGGAGGAAGAGTATGTTGAACACGTGCAAAACTCTCTTGCACAAAGTGACTACTGACGGTGATGATGGCGATGATCCTACTGAAGAAGCCTATAGATGTTGAACAAACACATGATCTGTCTCTGCTTTTTAGTTGGGATTGGTCATGAAATCCTTATCTTTCTTTGAAGTGCATTTTAGCTTTAGTTTTTTAGTGGTAGTTGAGATTGTCTACATTGTAGCGAGACTTTCATAAATTAATACCTTGTGTGGTGGCATGCATGTCGATATAATTAACTAATTATGTTCTAGGTTTAATACTGGTATGTATGTCATGTAATGCAGATGAGCCGGCATTGGATGTACAATGCCGATCGTCAGCCCAAGAGTTCATTGAGGCGTGCATTCTTTCTTACGTGTGGCCGAGGCAAACAAACGTGATGGTTTCATATCTTTGCCCATGTGCCATATGTAAGAATTTGAAGGAATATGCTAGCTCAAGGAGTCTTCATTCACACTTGTTGAAGTCGTGTTTCATGCCAAACTATATTTGTTGGACGAAGCACGGAGAAACCGGGGTTATAATGGAAGAAGGTGAAGAAGAACAATGGGACGATGATAACATTATTGCTGAATATGGTGCCTTCAAAGATACTACAATGGGGGAAGCTGAAAAAGAGGTAGTGGCAGAAGATGAGCCCACTGATGATCTTGGTCAGGCCATTCGTGACACACAAAGAGAATGCAAAAGTGAAAAGGAGAAGATCAAGTTCGAGCGCATGCTAGAGGATCACAAGAAATTGCTATACCCAACTTGTGATGCGGGACAGAAAAAGTTGGGTACCACACTGGAATTGTTGCAATGGAAGGCACAGAATGGTGTATCTAACAAGGGATTTGGGGAGTTACTAAAAATCCAAAAGAAGATGCTTCCGAAGGATAACGAATTGCCCATCACTACGTTCGAAGCAAAACAGGTAGTCTGTCCTTTGGGATTAGAAATCTAGAAGATACATGCATGTCCTAATGACTGCATCCTCTACCGTGGCGAGGAGTACGAGAAGCTAGATGCATGCCTGGTATGTCATGCATCGCGGTATAAGATCAGGCGAGATGACCCTGGTGATGTTGAGGGCGAATGTCCCATGAAGAAAATCCCTGCCAAGATTATGTGGTATGCTCCTATAATACCACGCTTGAAACGTATGTTCAGAAACAAAGACCATGCAAAGTTATTGCGATAGCACAAAGAAGACCATAAGGTAGACAATATGTTGAGACACCCTGCTGATGGGTTCTAGTGGAGAGCAATCAATAGAGAATTCCCGGAGTTTGCAAATGACGCAAGAAACTTAAGGTTTGCTTTAAGTACGGATGGTATGAATCCTTTCGGGGAGCAGAGCAGTAGTCATAGCACTTGGCCTGTTACTCTATGTATCTACAACCTTCCTCCCTGGTTATGCATGAAGCGTAAGTTTATTATGATGCCAGTGCTCATCCAAGGTGTTGACACAAAATGTGACGCACTGTGCCTCACACACAGCAAGCCGGAAAGCGTGGCTTCAATCGGGTGCCCGGGTGCTTCGTGATCCAGAAACGTGCCAGTCAGTTTGACCTGAAAAAAAACTAACAAGGGATAAAACAGTTAAATGCCAAACCGAATATGTCGGGTGAGACCGATAGCTTCCATATATACGACCTGAAGCCACTTACAACGACACATACGACTATAGGAAGTCATGCGCCAACAAGTTTATAAACCATTCGGCTAATCGTAAGATGAACACACGTAAAGATCCGATTGCTTAGAATGCATGTGCATGGGAAGACATGTTTGAACAAGTGAAATTAATTATGCGTTAATGCATAACCAAGCTCAATGATCCGGCCGAGTTGGGGTCCATGAAGAAGGAACGTGCAAATAAACACGATTAAACTAATCTAAAACTCTGCATCTCGCATACGACACCTAGTTTCGTCAAAGCTTAAACGTAATTAACATGCATGAACCCACAACATGTGACAATCTAGATTAAAATAATTCAGCCATTATGAGCTTGTTATCTATTTGCAAAGGTAATATGAAAGTAATGATCATTGAAGCACGAATAAAACCATAGGAGAGGGCCAAACAATATCAATCTAGATTGGGCGGGAAGTGTGTTACAAATATATAAAATATTTAAAACATGCAACACAGAAAACTTAATGAATCTATTTAGATTTTGCCGTATCTAATAGAGCCGATAAGCATGCTTGCTTTCACTAAGCATATTGAGCAAACGCACGCACTAAGTATCTACTCATAAACAAAGCATAAGCAAAGACTTCTTGATTGTCAAGCAAAGATCCACCACACGATCATTGAAAACAAACAAGACTACTTGCATCACGTCTAAATCCACCGCATGATACTAAACATGATAACAAGGTTGTCCGGAACTTACGGAGGTCGACGGATCGATGACTCCTCTCAAAGAACTTCGGCGACACGACAAAAAGGACTCGAAAGTAGGCACGGGGCGGTTGTATTGATTTGGTTGTGAACGCCTATTACAATGGTCGAGGGTCAATATTTATACCCTAGACAAAACACGAGTCCTAAAAGACTACGATTTACAAAGGAACTCTTAAACAAACTTGGAAACTACGATTCCTTGCGCTAAACTCTCAGAGTCCTTTATTATTACAACTTTCATCTTTTCGATCGGCTTTGCTTGCCATCTTACGCTTTTCGAATGGAGTCACCACCTTACTGGAAGTAACCGACCGCATGCATTTAGCCGAATAGCTTTCGTTTTGTTTGCCGAATGTCCTTCTTCCCGCATGCGGGTCCACCTGTCATCTTCCAAAGTCGACCAAAATCCAGTGTTAACACAAGGCCCAAGGCAACCTGGCAACGACATCGATGTGTACTTGAGGCCACTAGTTGAAGAACTTCTACTTTTGTGGAATAGACCAGGTGTATGTGTGTGGGATGAGCATAAACAGGAACACTTTGACCTACGAGCGTTGTTGTGCGTAACAATCAATGATTGGCTTGCTCTAAATATTCTTTTAGGACAATCAAATAAGGGATATAATGCATGCACACACTGTTACGATGACATTAAAGGTATATTCTTGAAAAAATATCGAAAGCTCGTGTACCTTGGCCATAGTCGATTTCTTCCTATGAATCACCCCCTAAGAAAGAAAGGCAAGTATTTTAAAGGTAAGGCAGACCACCAGACCAAGCCGGGCAACCGAACTGGTGAGGATGTACTCAATATAGTCAAGGATGTGAAAGTAGTATTTGGAAAGGCACATGGCAGCGAACCTATTCCGAACGATGCCGACGGTCATGCACCCATATGGAAGAAGTCCATATTTTGGGAGCTACCCTATTGGCAAGTCCTAGAGGTCCGTAGCGCGATCGACGTGATGCACCTGACGAAGAATCTTTGTGTGAACCTGCTAGGCTTCATAGGTGTGTATGGGAAGCCTAAGGACACACTTGAAGCACGACAGGACCTACGGTGTTTGAAAGAATGAGACAACCTGCATCTAGAGAAGACAGATGATGGACGCCATTACTTAAGTCTTGCCAGCTACACTCTTAGCAAAGAAGAGAAGGAAAGCATGTTTGAATGCCTAGCAAGCATCAAGGTACCATATGGATTCTCCTCGAATATAAAGGGTATAATAAATGTGCTAGAGAAGAAATTCCTAAACTTAAAGTCCCATGACTGCCACGTGCTCATGACGCAATTGCTTCCAGTTGCATTAAGAGGAATTCTACCTCCAAATGTACGTCTAGCCACCATGAAGCTATGTGCATTCTTGAATGCAATTTCTCATAAGGCAATCGATCCAATGGATCTAGCTAAATTACAGAATGATGTGGTTCAATGTCTTGTTAGCTTTGAGTTGGTGTTCCCTCCTTCCTTCTTTAATATCATGACACACCTCCTAGTTCATCTGGTCAAGGAGATTAGCATTCTCGGTCCTATGTTCCTGCACAACATGTTCCCCTTTGAGAGGTTCATGGGAGTCCTAAAGAAATATGTTCACAACCGTGCTCGGCCAGAAGGAAGCATCGCCAAGGGCTATGGAATAGAGGAGGTCATTGATTTGTGTTGACTTTATTCCTGACCTTGACCCGATTGGTGTTTCTGAATCGCGACACGAGGGGAGACTAAGTGGAAAGGGGACACTAGGGAAGAAAACATATATTGGTATGTAGGACAATTATTTTAATAAAGCACACTACATAGTTTTGCAAAACTCCTCCTTGGTGGATCCGTATATCGAGACACATAAAGAGTTGCTCCGATCTGAGTTTTCAGGGAAGTCTGAAGCTTGGATTACACATCAGCACATGGAAACTTTCAGCGACTGGTTGCGAAAAGAATGTCAGGGTGATGAGAGTATTGATGAGCAACTGTATTTGTTGGCTAGGTAGCCATCGTGGCATATCCTCACATACAAAGGGTATGAGATAAAGGCAACCACCAAAGCACGCCCGAGCCTTCCCCGTGCGCGCTGCTTCACTAGAGCACGCCCGAGCCTTCTCCAAGATCCGCAGCAGGCCACAGCATCTCTATTATGGCACGTCTTCTCCAGGTTTGGCCCTTGTTCTTATGTTACATCCGCGAGATGTAGTTAGTGGTTTTTGAATTTGTTGATAGCAATGTGATCTGCCTTGTTTTTTTTGTCCTTTTAGAAATGAATACCGACATGCTTGCATTAAGCAAGATACTGTATTGATGTGATGATCTCAATATATGGCATTATTGAATTTTGATTGACAAATATGGATTAGTCATTTCCTTGTAAATGAAATCAACTCTTCTCTTCAAGTCTATTGATTTTCTGTGATTACAATGATCCATTCATTAAATCATCATGTGAAGTTGGTGTGTACCTTTAGTATTAAAACACTTTCCACTAGTTTAAAGTTTATATTTTGTCTGCTATGGATTCTTTATTAGTTTCCTGATAATCTTTAGGTAGGTCATCATTTGGGAAAGTTTGCCTAGCTGGCCGAACCCTTTGTGATCAGAGGCGCAGGCACTTAATATTGTTTCTATGCATTGTTGTGTGATTAAACAAAGCGCTTGTAATTTCATTGCTTCTTGGTAATGAATTTTGGCTTTGCTGTTGTGGATAAAAAATGACAATTGTTTATTATTTCTTGATAATTATGTCAATGGGTTCTGCTTGGCCAGCCCACTATGTACTAAACTGAAATTGCTTACTGATAGCTATTTGATCGATGATAATCATCATTGACTTGCTTTCTGGTGATGATTGAAGTTTTAAGTGTCTTCTCTGTCTGGTATTAGGCCCTTGTGGATGCCCCGACATTAGTCCTGTAATGAAATAGATTATTACTGTTTTTAGATAAGTCTAAGTCTCTGACATGTTTTTTGGCTACAGGAGCTGGACCTCGCGTTTGACACCTTGGATGTGAGCCACCGCCTCGTTGGCTAGTCCTGTTTATGATGGATTAATTGCTCCAACCTTTTATAATCGGATGGATGCGTGTGCCGAGCCCTCGTGCCGGCAATCTTATAATACGATTTTGCGCTGAGCCATCGAGCTCAGTGGAGCACGGGCGTGGCCCGGTGTCTCGTCGTTTCCTCCTTTTTGCGCGATAGCTTATGACGACGCTGGCCCCCAGATCCAAGATGTTCGACGACGTCCGTGATGTTGTAGTAGTAGGGCACGTAGTTCTCATACTCGGGCGGGCATACCTCTGCCTCCTTGGCGCGGACTAGTTAGAAAATTGTAGAAAATCCATACTAGTTGAACTTGCGGACCATGTTCATCTCGGCTAGCATGTTCTCTGCCGAGCGGTAACGGATGTCAAGGAGGAGCTTTGATTCTACGAGAGAGAGCGACAACGATCGTGGAAGACCGTGTTCCCTTCCTCATAGAATTGGAGCTCTTCCATGGCCAAGTACGGTGTCGTCCGGTGGAGAAATGCCCGCCGAGATGTTCACGTAAGCAAGGTCAACTAGTACGAAAGCTTACGTGATCTTAGAAGATGTGTGAGGTCATGAGAGCGTGTGTTTTTCTCAATTTTGTCGAGCAGGTCACTTAGAATTAATTTTTCCATGAAATGAAATACTTAGAAATCATGCCTTTTATTTTTTAGAAATAATTTTTTCATGAAATGAAAAACTTAGAAAATAGTTAGAAAATTGTACAAAATTCGTACTAGTTAAACTTGTGGACCGTGTTCATCTCGGCTAGCATGTTCTCTGCTGAGCAGTAATGGACGTCAAGAATGAGCTTTGATTCTACGAGGGAGAGCGGCAACGGTCATGGAAGATCGTGTTCCCTTCCTCGTAGAATCGGAGCTCTTCCATGGCCAAGTATGGTGCCGTCCGGTGGAGAAATGCTCGTCGAGATGATCACGTAAGCAAGGTCAACTAGTACGGATGGTTATTTATTTATACATGTTTTGAGCTAAAATTTGATGGATATTTGATAACTTCAGACCTACAAATGTCATCTACAAATGTTACTATCCTCGAGGTGGCACATCCTGCAGGAGTCCATTTTATACATATAGTTTTTATTTTTTATAGATATATCTAGTGGTGTAAAAGCTAGATGGCTGCCCCGAGAGACAACATGGATGAAGAAATGATGGATATTATCAACACCGGCACTCAATTTGCCGATGGTGATCAGCAGGATGTAGATGACGGGAGTCAATACCTAGCTCTTGAAGATAACCAATAAAATATTATGCAAGAAAATACTGGCAAGGTATATATATTTATATATATATATGAATATTATATATATTTTTGAATATCTATCATCTATTATGTGTACACATGATATTTATTTATTCTTTCTTATACGTAGCCCTCTGGATCGACGACCACAACGGCGAAAAGCAAAAATATTCGAGGCCCGAAAAAGCCATTGGAGGGGCACTACATAATATCGGAATTCAATATCGAGACAGGCGAACCACTTGGTCCACATGCAAGGAAATTTGTGCAACATTGTGGGTGCCTTGTAAGGGACAGACTTCCGATCAGTGCCCGTGAATGTAAGCAAAAGATCAACGAACCTCATGTTAGTTTTGTCTCTGATCTTGATAAGAATTTAATTTGGGATGATATCCTTCAACATTTCACGTTGCAAGCGGATGATTATGATGCTATCAACGATGATGAATTGAAGGAACTAGTTCGAAAGTGGGCTATGAAGAAGATGGCCACACAATTTCAGACTTGGAAGAAATCCCTATACATGAAATACGTCAAGAAGAACCTAATGCCCAATTTCAATACTATTGGCCCGCTCATGAATTTGAGGCCCTACTGGAATGATTTTATACAGTACAAGACATCGGAAGAGGGTGAGGAACGGGTGAGAAGGAACCAAGAGAATGCCCGACATAAGGTATATCACCATGGCATGGGATCAGGTGGCTACGCGACTGCCATTCCCAAGTGGGAAAAATGGAAGTGGACATTCTTGTTGGCCCAAACACATGAAGAATTGGTTTTTTGCTCATGGGAGAAGACTGGACCTAGAGATCGGGAAGCTAGTTCATGGCACAAAACTCGAAAGAGCAACACAAAGATTTTCTTATTCTCTACAAGCTAAAGCTATTGCTGCGTTCATGCCCAATAGAGAGAAGGCTGAACTAACGTATGCCCTCGGGACCGCTGAACATAGTGGCCGAACGAGAGGTTTAGGACGGAACATTTCTTGGGAGCATGGTTTCCCTGACGACAAAGATACCTACAGAAGCCGGTAGAGAAGGAAGGATGAGGATGCAGCGCAGATCAGCAGGTTGGAGGAATTGGTTCGTGAGTCACGGGAGGCGTTGCTTCAAGCATAGGAGCGTGAAAAAGACATGCAAGCTAGAATGCAGGATGAAATTATAAAGCAAGTGCAAATAGCAATGAGTGCCCAAAGGCAGGCATCAGATCCAGGAATCAACATTAATATTAGCCCCCCTGATCAGTTGAAAAGCAGCTGCGCTTCCACGGAGTTGCCAAATCAAGATGATGCAATGCTACGTTTCCCCGTGGATGACATCACTACACCGTTTACATCATGTGAGCTACATATTCCAAAAGAGAATGCCACAATCATGGTGGCTCTCGATGTTTTTTCTCCTCCAGATCCTACCAAGACACCAAGAATCCATGGAGCAATAATACCACCTGGATATGTTAGCGTATCAGTGGATAGAGTTAACAAAGGTTTTAATGATCTGGCTCTTGACATTCCAGGAGGTGATGGGGAGAATAATTAGGTATAAGACATTCATACTATGGCGCAAGCGCTACATCATTATTCTCGGGGTCTCTAGTCCACCGTCGCTTCCTCAACTGCCAGACAATAGGTGCGGACAAAAGTGAACGAAACAATTTTTTCACAAATTTTCTATTGACATGCATGATTAATAATAACAATTTCTTATACCTAATTATTCTTTTTTTAATCACATAGCAGGGCCTCCGTCAACCTAAGTTCAATTATTCAATCTCCAGATCATTATAGTGCTCTGGGCAATGATTATGCAACGCCACCTCCAAGGAGGTCTCCAACGCCTCCAAGGAGGTCTCCAACGCCTCCAAGGAGGTCTCCATCGCCGCCACCTCCAAGGAGGTCTCCAACGCCTCCAAAGAGGTCTCAAACGGCTGCCTCGCCTCCCTTGATGATCAAGAAGCAGCCAGCTCCTAAGAGGTCTGCCCCACAAACGAAGTCGTTGGCCCACCAGCCGGCAAAGAAGAAAGCCTCCTCTAATCCAGTTATTCTCCAAAAACTATTTATGAGAAAAGTGAAAAGGAATTAAAGGATGTAGTAAAAAAAGATGTGAAAAGTTTCTTCAAAAAAGTAAAGAGCAACGAGAAGCGAGGGAGAACTCAGAGGAACCGTACTTCTACCTAGCTCTAGATCTTCTAAGAAAGAAGGTGGATCAGAAAAAGCGGGAATCTCAAAAGACCCGGCCAAAATCGGACTACGACCACTCTCTCACTAAGTCATTTGAGGCGGCGCAGAAAAAGACTAGAGTAGGGAAAGGTGTTGCACAACTCGGACAACAATCGCAACAATCAATCCCCCCTCTTGTCATTCGTAATGAATATGGTTCAAACTTAGACTTACCGGACGTTGATTTTTGATGAAATGCCCTCTTGTCATTCGTAATGAATATGGTTCAAACTTAGACTTACCGGACGTCGATTTTGAGGAAATGGTTCGGTTTTACAAGGATACCGGTTTGGACCTTGTCCAAGTGCTCGCTAAAGGATCATCTGCTCCGAAAGTGGATTCTTGAAAGAAATTTGAATATGGAAAGAGTCTATACAACCCTGAGGCCTTATGTGAATTGGGTACGCAAATGTACCTGCTAAACAAGTGGTACATGGCGGCATGTGAACAGAGAGAGAACTTTATTTCTGTCAGAGTTAGAAACCAACATTACTTCCGTGGCGATGACGTTATATATGTCGAGTTTTTAGAATTACACCAACTATGCCACCTAGACTCTCTTGACAAAAGTCTCATTAGCTGCTATTGTCTGTAAGTGTGATTATTTTCTACTATTAAAGTATATATATATAAAGCTACATGTATATATATCCTCACACTATATTTTTATATATGCAGATATGAGATGACAGAACTCAGAAAGAGAAAGGATAATGATGTTGGTTTCATTGATTCAAATGTCGTATTCAAATACCCTGATCCCCCACCTCAATGGAAAGCTGAACTCGAAAAAAATCTCATGAGGTTCTTAGTGAACCAACAAAATAAGGAATACTCTTCCCCTACAACTTCAAGTGAGTGGTAAATAATTAATGTCGATTATATGAACATTTGTTCAATTATTTGCTTACTAGCTAAGCTATCTCCCATATATATATGTTGACTCTAGTTAATGTCGATCATATTTGTTGTTTAAAAATATATGCAACAATCACTAGATATTGATGGTCATCGATATAGCCAATAGTCGGTTGAGCATCTTAGACTCATTAAGAAAAGAGCAAACAGAGTACCAAGACATGATAGATATTATCTAAGGATAATTTGGTCTCTCTAGCAACTATATATACCCCGATCTCTTAACTGCAACAATTATTAAAGGCCAAATTAATTTTTTATTTTATTGGATGTAGTGTTTGAAAAAGTTTCATTGAGGAACACCACATGAAACATTGCAAAGCGTCACTAGATGTAATTGCACACAAAATAAGTACTAGCTACATTTATATATATATAATTCAATTAACACCATGCATGCTTTCAATTCACTTGATCTTTTTTCTCGTAAAAGTGGGTTCTGAGGCAAGAACAGAGAAATAACTATTGCGGATACTATGTTTGCGAGTTCATCATGGCGTACTAAAAAAGAACTCCTGAAGAGAACCTCAAAGTACGTTATATAAATATATTCATATATTCACAATTTCTTTTATTGCTCATATATATATAAGTAATCACGTGACCAACATATATATATATATATATATATTAATATATTTTTTTTAATTTTTATTGAAGACTCTATGGTTGAAAGAAAAAGTCATACGACGTGACCAACTGAAAGCAATTCAAGAGATCATAGCAGGATTTCTTAATGACCAGGTCCTAAACCCCACCGGCGAGTTCTATAATGACGTGAACGAAACATGAAGCCAAACCAGATGGAGTAAATTTGTTATCCCAATGATATGATAGAATATACAATGCAAGATTTATTTGTAATATATATATACATATTATATATACATAAAATAACGTACAATATATGTATATGCATGTAATATATATGTTAGTTTTATACTTTAGTTTGTACAAAATGTTCGAACATTATAAACGTGTAGAATACGTATATTATTAACAGCGTAGAATGCGTATTCGAAAACCAAAACGATTCATCAATTAAAAATAAAAACAAAAAAAAAAAAAAAAAAGAAAACCTTTAGTCCCGGTTGGTTTGGCCAGTGGGGAGACCTTTTAGCCCCAGTTGGTACTACCAACCGGGACCGCCAAACCAAGACTAAAGGAGGGGCCCTTTAGTCCCGGATTCGTGCTCCCGTTTCAAAACCCAGACTGAAGGGGGTTGAGAACCGAAAGTACAACCCGTTTCTGTACTAGTGAGAAGGGTTGTTGATAGACGAATAGACATAATTTCTATATTCATAGAGTTCGTTAAGGGAGAGTCAGACAAAAAAATGGGAAATAATTTTTGGCCTTTTAATATTAGATATAGATATAAATGAATTTAAGATGTAATGCAATTATTCTTAAGGTGCAACTTACATAAGGTAATAACCCGTGTATAAAGCTATTTGGCTCTAAGGGTTGAAAACCACTCACCAACATGCCAAGTTTGTACATAAACATGTAATAAAATGCACCACTATACTGAATTAGATTACACTCAAGTATTTGCACCTGGACAAGGTATTTTCCATTAGCGATAGGAAGTCGTGACATTGCACATGAACATGTATGGACCACACTTGCTCATGCCTTTTGTGCTGATGTATGGCATCAAATGGCTCCATTATCACTATCTTTCTATTTTTCTGATCTTGTTTTTTTAGAGTAATGGCCTCATAATATTACAAAAATCTTTGTATTTTACAAGCTACTGTTGTTTATGCTAGACCAAGTATAAAATAAACATGGTTTTCAGCTTATTGGCTGTAATCTCCTTTAGTCTTGCGCGTGTCACTATTCAAGAGATAAAGTGTTAATGATCTACTACTTATGGTATTACCACTTCCCTATTGTTAATTGTTATTAAGTAGTCATTAATATTCCATGTGTTGTGACTTTGATATATCTCTTTAATTCATATGTTAGGTACGGTAATATCACAATATGATACATTTATTGCTTTTGCTATTAGTAAAATTTATTTTGAAGCCCAATTGATTTCATATAGTGATGCAGTGAGTTTTTTCTCTCTCTCACTTCACAAAATATCATCCTTTTAGGTATGGAATAGCTAGTCCTTTTAGTGATATTACGAGGTAGATAAAGATGAGCACCATATGTTTGCATGCCACAGCATCTAGCTATTGAACTAATCTTGATGTCATTTTTAGTCATTTTGTTTCCTTCTAATCATTTATGGCAGAACAAGTTGTATGGTGTACAATGTTGCCATGGCTTTGTGGTGTGTTTGGGTGGGGTTGTTGACTTCTTGTTATTGGTGGTGTGTACGTGTGGGTTGGTGGGGGCATGGGGCACTGTTGTTATTATATTGAGCTAATTTCTCTTAATAATGCAAGCTTTCATGTATATAGTCATACACTAAGGGCATATTTGGATACACACAGTTAGTTACTAGTTAAGACTAGAAATTAGCCCAATTTAGCTATGAATGGCTAAAAAGCTAAAAAATTCACCCCTAAGAGCTTTTCTAAATCTCACTCTCTAAATCATAATTTAGAAAGCCATTTGCATAAAATTTGCTTTCCATATCTTTTCACTCTCCAACAGTTTTTCTATATCTCATGCATACTCTAGAAAGTCATTCTCGTCTTCTATTTCTGGCTAGCGAAAAATCCAAAATAGAAGATGGCTATATTTGGATGACCATATAGAGAAACTATTAGATAGTAGTTTTTCACCAAAATCTCTATTCATAGCATTTAGAAAAGATATGGAGAGTTCCTTGAAGATGCTCTTATTAGACCTCTTGTTTGGATGCACTAAAGCTATCTCCTTAGAAAAAAACTAAAGCTAATTAATTCTAGTTATTTTTCAGCGCTAGCAATTAGCCCACGTATTCAAATAGGTCCTAAAGATGGCAGAGATGATGGGGTGATTAGTCGATAATATTTGGATAAAATATGTCATTAGTTTTTTTAATTATTAAGTGATAACACTTTTTTTATAAAAGAAGCTTTTATTAATTTCAAGCACTTCCAGCCTCTGCTTAAACAAGCACACAACCGACAAAGAAATAGTAGCCCAACACATTATAGTGGCTATCAATCCCTAAACTAGATCACCATCCATCCATAAACTAGAGTTTGTGGAGCACATCTTTAGATGCTCTCACAACTCCACTTTTTTTCTCGAACGAAGTGCGTGGAGCTGAACCTGTTTGGCTAAAAAACGTGGAGCGGAGCTAAAAACGTAGAGTGGAGCAGTCCCAAACACCCCCTAAGTTCTAAGTGTAGCACCGCACAGGAATCAACTAGATTGCCAAGATGGAAATAACCATTGCCGGTAGTGTGTATATATATACTCGTATGTGAGATAAGATATTCTTCCCCAGCGCGCGTGCGCTTGCAGCGCTGCTGGCGCACACGGCCGCCCCCTGCACTGTTCATCTTCTTCCCCGTCCACCTCAACCACTGCCCAGGCCGCCAGTGCCCTCCCCGCCTACCAGCCACCCCTGTCGGACGAACCCACCCTCCCCTAACTTTGCCGGCGCTCGCCCCCGCCCCCGCCCATCCGGTTGTCCTACCTCGCCCGCTCGGTGGTGCCGCCTTCGCCTCGCTCACCGCCGGCCAACCCACCACCACCACCGTGTCGCGGCCGTCACCCCCAGCCGGCCGGCCAGCAATCTAGAGCCGGGGAGATTCTCGAAGCCTCACCAGCCGACAAACCCTAACCCTAACCACCATCTCCCCTCTTCTTTTCTTCTTTGATTCCGGTGCGTGTGTATTCATCACTGTTTGTGTTGACGAAAGAATTCGGGAGTGAACAAGTGCGGCAGTCGGAGAGAAAACAAACCCAGGTCTTGGGTGTCTTGGGCCACTTCGGTTGGGCCTGAGTTGGAAAACAGTTCAACCTCCAAGTCAACCACGACTCCGGAAGCACCTAAAAACACAATAAAACGAGAGCACGGTGAAATTATTTCAGGGCAAAAAGACACAATCCGAAACCCTCGCATCGTCCTGCCCTTAGCCGCCGCCGCCGCCGCGACAGAGCCCTCATCTCGGCCGTCCTCCGCGGCCTCAGCGGAGCAGGCGTCACCGGAGACCAAAGATCCGGCCAGATCTGATGTCAGGAGGGAGTGGTTCATCCGGGCGCGCGGCCCCGCGGTACGCCCCGGATGACCCGACGCTGCCCAAGCCGTGGCGAGGCCTCGTCGACGGCACCACCGGCTACCTCTACTACTGGAACCCGGAGACGAACGTGACGCAGTACGAGCCGCCTATGCCCCCCGATAACCAGCTACTACCGCCCCCGCCCCCGTTGCCTCCCCCGCCTCCCCGGAGCCGCGACCGCCGCGACAGGTCCAGGTCCCGATCCCGATCCCGAACCCCGCCCCGGCGCGACCACAGGGACCGCGACCGCGACCGTGACAGGCGCCACGACGAGCACGCGTCCTCCAAGTCGGCGTCTTCCCACCACCAGCCGGCTCCGGTAGCCGTCGCCGACGATCCGTCCACCGAGGCTTACAGCCGCCGCCATGAGATCACCGTCACGGTATGAATTCTACGCGGCCACATCTCCTGCTACAATATTAGATGCAG
Organism: Miscanthus lutarioriparius; assembly: GCA_904845875.1. Lineage (NCBI taxonomy): Eukaryota > Viridiplantae > Streptophyta > Magnoliopsida > Poales > Poaceae > Miscanthus > Miscanthus lutarioriparius. The sequence continues at coordinate 59,525,589 of CAJGYO010000005.1, forward strand.
CTCAAGCTCGTACCATGTTATCTGATCCGATCTCTCTTCTTGTTGCAGGGGGATAACGTGCCAGCTCCAATAACTTCATTTGAGGCTGGTGGCTTCCCGTCAGAAATTCTGAAGGAGGTATGATTCCGTGGGTGAACCCACCTAACTCATGATCTAACTCTAACCCTAACAGAGTCGCATGCTAGGGACCAAGGTCTTCAAATATGGCGAGCGAAATGGATCGTGGACATGTGCTCCAGTTGCCTGCTTGTTTCTCTTTATTTGCTTGATTGTGCTAAATCAGGGCTGGCTACGTGTACCGACTGCTTATCTCCATATCTGTGGCAGATGCGATATCTGCTCCGAGGTGGAGGTAATGTCGTATGCTGCCCCGCGCGCCCTCGGCCAATCTATAAGTGAGATGGGCTGAGGGCAGGTCTCGTTGATGGAGCTGCCAAGGTGGGTGAACGCCCGAGGCTGCTCGCTCCCTCCCTGGGGGCTGCCCATGGCGCGAAGGGGCACCCACTCGCGGCACCCACGGTGGCCGATTTGTTGCTCTGCGTCCAGTTCTTGGAAAGGGCTCCTCGCATGGATGATGGGCCTCTTCTGGGGCTTGACCCATGGAGGTCTGGCCCAGGCTGTCAACGTCCATCCATATATAGGATCGGGTGGCAGCTGCTGGAAGGGGCCTCGTGGATCAACTATCCATGCCTGAGCGAGCCTCCACGGACTCTGTTAGAGCCTTTTCTACTTCGCCTTGTGTCTGCAAGTCTACACATTGCGGGCACATTTTATTTGTACGGCCTTAAATTGTCCTCATGCATTGTCTTTATTTGCGCAACGAAGAGTTAAAAAGGGATATTTTTAATCAAATTTATGTGCTTATATTAATTCTTCTGTTGTCCTTACTTTGCCCTTGTTTGTCGCTTTCCCCCCATTTTACTTTTTGTAGATACAACGTGCTGGATTCGCAAGCCCAACACCTATCCAAGCCCAGTCATGGCCAATTGCTATGCAAAGTCAAGATGTAATAGCTATTGCGAAGACTGGATCAGGCAAAACTCTTGGGTATCTACTTCCTGGATTTATGCATATCAAGCGCCTGCAGAACAGCACTAGGAATGGTCCAACAGTGCTAGTTTTGGCCCCAACAAGGGAACTTGCAACACAGATTCTGGATGAAGCTGTGAAATTTGGAAGATCTTCTAGAATTTCTTGCACGGTTTGTATCTATTTTATTAATATATACAAATGGTCTTCTAGAATTTCTTGCACGGTTTCTATCTATTTTATTAATATATACAAATGGTCATGAATTTATCTTTGACCAGGATATTAGTGCAAAAAACATTTTAGGGAAACTTTAAACTGTTGACCAGGTGTTGAAGTTATATTGTGAATTATAATGTTGTACTTGTTGATCTGTTTCTAATGTTTGCCTCAGTGTCATGATCTTGGGTTTATATTTTCATCGTTTGACCTTTTGTTCTTAATCTTCTTATAGTGCCTATATGGTGGTGCTCCTAAAGGTCCTCAGTTGAGAGATTTAGATAGAGGGGTTGATGTTGTTGTTGCAACACCTGGAAGGTTAAATGACATTTTGGAGATGCGAAGGGTAAGTCTTAAGCAAGTGTCGTATCTTGTTCTTGATGAGGCTGATCGCATGCTGGACATGGGCTTTGAGCCACAAATACGGAAGATAGTGAAAGAGATACCTCACCGTCGGCAAACCCTTATGTACACTGCTACTTGGCCCAAGGAAGTCCGAAGGATTGCAGATGATCTTCTTGTTCATCCTGTACAGGTGACAATTGGAAGTGTTGATGAGCTTGTTGCTAATAGTGCTATTACTCAGGTATAAGATGCATGAATGGTAGTTTCTGTTCTGTTCTTATTTCTCTTACACAAAAAATCCTACATTACATATTCATGTTATCCTATTTTCTTTTTCTGTGCAGCATGTAGAGGTCATAACACCCTCAGAAAAACAACGGCGCCTGGAGCAGATATTACGATCCCAGGATTCAGGTTCAAAGATATTAATATTTTGTACCACCAAGAGGATGTGTGACCAACTTGCAAGGACACTCACCAGGCAGTTTGGAGCTTCGGCCATTCATGGTGACAAGTCCCAAAGTGAAAGGGAGAAGGTTCTGAATCATTTTCGATCTGGGCGGTCACCTATTTTAGTGGCAACTGATGTTGCTGCGCGAGGTTTGGACATCAAAGATATCAGGTTAGACTAACTTTCCATTCTCTGTTATGCATATCCATGTGTGTATGCCTTTTGATTTCTAATGTCATGGTATGATGGAATAATGAAGAAGCAAATTAGATTGGACATTATTGACTAAAGTGCTTGTTAATACCTTGCGTGGACTAATTAAAATGAAGAAAGGTCAACATGTTTCCATGCGTCACTCATCTTCTTTGGAGGTTGCTGATGCATTACTTTTATATATTGTTATTGATTTCCATATTTAGATGATTACAAGAGATTAAGAGATGTTTGGACCATCATGTGTCACCACTTAGAACTGCTGAAATGGTTGCAGAATATGTTACCTGTTGCATTGGTTATCTATTGAGATCCTAGTCCAGTTTGTTTCACTTTATCTGTGCCTTTGTGGGTCCTTTTTGGTCAGAATTTATATCAAAAATAGTGAAAAATAGTGAAGCATTTCTTGTTTTTTTTTACACAGGGTAGTGATCAACTATGACTTCCCCACTGGTGTTGAAGACTATGTTCACAGGATTGGCAGGACAGGAAGGGCTGGTGCCACTGGTGTTGCATATACATTTTTCTGTGATCAGGATTCAAAATATGCTGCTGACCTAATCAAAATTCTGGAAGGGGCAAACCAACGGGTGCCCCGTGATTTAGAGGATATGGCTTCTCGTGGTGGTGGGCGAGGTAAGAAGAGGAACCGTTGGGCATCCCACTCTGACAGGGGTGGTTCACGTTCTGAACTGGATTCAAGGAGTGGTTGTGGCAGTCGTGGAAGGGATGATTATGGTAGCCGTGGCAGGTAAACTTAGTACCAGGTTTCTTTTATGTGAATCGGTGATTTGTCTGTTGTGCTAGGATATGCCATATATGCTGCATTTTTATAATTATATTCACAATGGCTTAGTAATAGTAAATGCACTAAAAAGCAAAGGCAGCATAGAACTTTTAAGATGAGGGGTGCAGGTCCCCCTCTCTAACTCCACTATCTGCACCACTTTGGAGAAACTTCAACCCTATTTGTTGCAATTGTTATGGACCCCTAAAAGTTTAGCTCAGTGTTTTATTTTTTGAGAAGAATCAGATAGGAGGTTATGATTTCAAATTAGTAATAAGAGTAGCATATCTGAAGTTTGTTTTTGTTTTTAGAAGAATCTGGTACGAGGTTATGATAATACTCAGTCCATATGCTGACCCTGACTGATTTTTTTGTGATGCTAACAGGTATGACTCTGGTGAAACTGATGGGCGATCTCGTAGGTCTGCTAGAGGTCGCAGTAGAAGCCGTAGCAGAAGTCACAGTAGAAGCCGTAGCCCAAGTCCCAAGAGGTCACGCCGTCATGAAGCTAGACGTAGCAGGACTAAGAGCCGGAGTAGGAGCAGGAGCAGGAGCTATAGAAACCATCGTGCTAGCCGCAGCAAGAGTCGCAGCCCTGTTGCTAGCCGTAGGCATGAAAAGACTGCTGCTATTTCAGGATCTGCTCGGCCTAACTCGGGGCATGCAGAGCACAAAAGCCCTCCAAGATCTCACTCTGTGGATGACCATGTGAACCACTCTGACCACAAGGATGACCACATGGAAGATGGGAAGATGGAAAGGGTTGATCTTGATCGCTCGCCCAGCCCACAAGATGACAAGTCTGCTCCATATAGTCCTGTGTACAATGGCAAAGCCAGTGGCTCGATGAGCCCCAATGTTCAGCCAGAGGCAGATGCCAAATATGTCAAACCTTCTGGGAAACCTGAGCCTGCATCTCCAGTGCGCCACAGCAAAGGCAGAGATGATGACGAGGAAGGTATCATAGACGAGGATGGAGAGATTGCTGAGGATGATCCGCGTGCAAATGCAGCTGTGCAGAATGGTAATAACTGATGGAGAGTGGCCTGCATCTTATGTGACAACAAGCCTCTGTTATGCAAACTGCAGTCATTCCCATCTGCAAGAGTCCAGAATACAGAAATGCATTTGTGTGCCATTAAATGTCTCGTAGAACATATTCCTCTGCCATCTATATGAACCCAAACTGTTGATGCATGTCATGTTATGTTGTTAAACTTAATGACATTGTTGTGTTATGTCTTACTGCCAGTTCTGGAAGTGATTTATGATAAAGTATATTGTCAGGTCTGAATTTATAGTTTATGACATTTGTCAGGTCTGGAAGTACTACCTCCGTCCCTAATAAAAGAATGTAACTATGGATTGCGTGCCACGTGATTCATGTTTGACTAAGTTTTTAGTTAATGATATTCACATTTATGTCTCTAAATTAATTTATTATGAAAATACATTTTGTAATTAATCTAATAGTATTAATTTGATACTATAAATATTTATAATTTTTTTATCTATAATTGGTTAAACTTATATTAAAACATGGCACTGTTTTAGAATTGTATTCTTTAGTATTTATGATGTTGGCAGCTCCCTAGTTAGTGATATCTAGGATTACGAAACCATTTATAGCCTGTTTGGTTGGTTGGTTTTTGCCCAGCCAGGCTTGAGGTGTTTGGTTGCCCACATCCTAGTTGGAACCTGCTCCCCAGACGTAAGACAGTCCAGCGCTTTTCATTTGTGTTCCTGGAAGCTTGGCCCGTATGGTGCAGTGCGGAGTTTATTAACAATGCTATTGATATGTGATTAATGTGTATTAAGGTGATTAAGTGATATTAGTTTATTTAAAGTAGATTAATTAAGATATTAAAAGTAAAATAGGGACTACTAAATTGTAGTTACACAAGTTAAATAAATGTTAAAAGATCACCTGTTTTTCTATTTTAATTTCATACGATACGGCTTCATGCAGGCATTAATCTTCTCAGCTAGGTTATATACATACAAACAACCAAACAAGGACAGCCAACATACCTCTGCAGTCTGTCTAGCGAGGGCCTTCCATGTGTGAGCCAGGCTGTTAATCTTTATGCTGTTCATTTTTTTTCATCAACGAACTTTACACGCTATTAATCTTTATGCTGTTCATTTTTTTTCGAAGTTACCCACCAATGTCTAGCAGTTCAATATGGTCCATGTGCCCCCAAAACTTTAGTGAGCTGGCGTTGTTGGTGAGGCACCCAACTATTTTAGGCCAATTTCAGTGCGTGAGTTTTTTGTGTGTGTTTCCATGAAATAAACTGATCTTTGTGAATTTTTTATATAACTTCATTTTCAGAATATAGAAACCTTTTTCGGTTTCCTTTGTTTTTTCTATGAAATATAAACTGATCTTTATGAAATTTTATAATTTTTAATAAAATTCTTGCATTTCAAAGGGGTCCTTATTCATTTTTTTCTCTAGAGCACATGTGAGTTTCTTGGGGTATGAGTCTCAAAGTTGATAATGTGTAGCGCCATGTTGTGAGCCCACGTTCATTTTTTTTTAGGTCCTGCAACATATATAGTCCATTGAAAGATGGTATGACCATTTTTAGGTCTCACAACATCTGGGGTCCGTCAAAGATGGCATGATCTTCTTTCCTTATTGCTCTCCATCTACTGCACTCGAATTGTAGGGAACGGAGCTAATCCTTCACCAGTCAAACACCACCTGGCCTTTCACAAGGGGATCCCCTCTATCTTCTTGTACTGAGGAAGAATTGACAGTGTACAACAGAGGATTTCTCATGCCCTGTCTAGGCCTCCCTCTCACAATTAGCAAACTTAGGCCTCCCTCTCACAATCAGCAAACCTACAAAGACTGACCTCCTGGCCTTGTTCGACAAGGTTGCTAGCTACTTACCTGGATGGAAGGCCTCCCTCATTAATAGACTGGCCGCTTGATCATGGTTCTTGTAGAGTTAGCAGCTATCAATCTATCTATATATTGATGGCTATGAATCTTCTAAAGTTGCTCATCAAGGCTATTGACAAAAGGAGAAGAGGTTTCTTATGGAATGGAAAGGACGAGCAAGCCAATTGTGGTAACTGTCCCATCTTTGGGGAGGGAGTCCAGCAACCTATATGGTACGGTGGCCTTGGTGTGCATAATTTAGAGAATCTTGGTTGTGATCTATGTATCCGTTGGCTTTGGGCACAAATAGTGGATATCTCAAGATCATGATCTGGCCTACCAATCCAAGTGCCAACAAAAATTGGGACCACCAAGTTTGCACAAATAGTTGGGCTACTCTGAAATGCAAATTATTTACCCGGTTAGCTGTCAACATTAGGTGTTAGACAACTGATCGTCATGCTGGATTCCCATATGCTTTTGCCTGTCCTCTTTGTGATCAGGCCAAGGAAACGATCTAGTATACCCTCATCTCTTGTATTTTTGACTGACACATATGGCGCCTAATTTGTCAAAAGCTAAACCTACCAGACTTGGCGCCTTCAAGAACTGCAAACTGGTTCTCAAAGTTGGTGGTAAAATACCACCAAAAGTAGTCCCAAGGAACTGCACAAAGGTCTAAACTCCTTAGGCCATGTTCGGTTAACCTAGAATGAGGACCGGAACTATTCCCTGTTTACTCGCTTATACAAATTAAGCTAGTATTCCGGCTGGAATATTTCCAGAGAGTTCATTCCTTGATAACCGAATGAGGCCTTAATCATTGCAACAAACTCCAAATTGTGGAAATGTCTTAAGAACAAGGCTAGTAATGCAGCCTTGAGCTGGTTGTATGTACATTTACAGTTTGCCTATTAGCTCACTCATATAATAGTTATCTCAGTAAAACCCACTTTTTTTCCTCAAAGTTTTTCTGGTTCTTGTGTATAAGCTGCCTGTAAACTTTCAACCCGCTTCTCTTCTCTCTCATCCCCTCTCTCCACCTCAGCCCTGCAACCCTCCATTATACTTGCTCTAATGCCTGTGTTTTGAAGAAAACCCAATATCCTTGCTCTAATGCCTGTGTTTTGAAGAAAATAGGCCCCAAACATTGGCCAATAACGGTAGCTTGTGGTGTATGTCAGGGGCTTCAACCCTTAGAGCAACTCTAGCAAACTACCTAAACATTAAACACACTACATATCCTTTATTTGGGTAGTGGAGGCAAAAAAACACACTTTAAGCTATTAGACTACCCAAATTTATTGGCACAACAAATTCCTCCTCCCACTACCTACTTTTGTTAGGCCAATAGATGGGCACCTATTTGGTTTCTTCCCCACGCACGCCCACAACCGCTCGCCTGCGCTAGTTCTTCGTTGTTGTCGCCCCCTCGCCGGCCCCCTTCCTGCACCGCCGCTGCCATCTATGGGTCCGGTGAGGGCGGATCCGGTGTCCCCGCCTCTCTCCGCATGCCGGCCTGCACCCGACGCGGCGGCCCTACTGAAAGGTCCTAATGGCTAGAGGGGGGTGAATAGCCTATTAAAAATTTCTACAACAACACTTAGCAAACCGATTAGACAAATATGAGGCGAAGCGAGTGTTGCGATTCACTCACTTGGATGTTCACGCGCTAATTGGCATCACACGCCAAACCCTCAATAGGGTGCCGCACAACCAACATAAGATGAGGATCACACAAGGCACGAGTAATCCACTAGAATATCTTTTGGCTCTCCGCCAAGGAAAGGTCATGAACCCCTCACAATCACCACGATCGGAGCCGAAGACAATCACCAACCTCCGCTCGACGATCTTCGCTGCTCCAAGCCATCTAGGTGGCGGAAACCACCAATAGTAACAAACGAAACACGCAGTGAAACACGAACACCAAGTGTCTCTAGATGCAATTACTCAAGCAATGCACTTGGATTCTCTCCCAATCTTACAAAGATGACAAATCAATGATGGAGATGAGTGTGAGGGCTTTGGCTAAGCTCACAAGGTTGTTATGTCAATACAAATAGCCAAGAGAGGGAGCTTGAGCCAGCCATGGGGCTTAAATAGAAGCCTCCACGAAAAAGATCCGTTGGGCTCAACCCCTCACTAGTTTCGGGGTGACCAGACGCGCCGGTCAGACTAACCGGACTCGCGGCACCCCAGCGTTCGGTCGTGGATCACCATCCACGTGTCCCCGCTTCAAATGCTCACCGCCCGATCCCAACGGTCAAGTTCCCGCGCATGGTTAAGTTGTGATCGGACGCGCTGATTAGCGACCAGACGCGCCCGACGCTGCATCCGCTCACCAGCAAGCCCGCGCGCCTAACACTGCAACCGGACGTGCCGGTGTCCTCGACGACATGGCGTCGGGTCGTTTAAAGAGAGCTCCCCGAGCGCCATTTTCGTGACCTAAAGCGTCCGAGGTGGCATGACCAGACTCAGCCCAGCGTCCGGTCCTTTGACTGTTCACCATCCGAAAGTTTTCAACACAGCCCGAGCTTGCGTCACCATACGTCAGATGTGACCGGACGCAAGCCCTGCGAGTCCGGTCACATTTACTATGCTATGTCCGATTAGGACACAGACAGAACCCGAGGGCGCCTACATTTTATAAATGACTGGACTCACCACCTCACTGTCCAGTCATCGTAGAAGCTGCGTCCGGTCACTGTTTCACAGTGACAATCACCTCCTTCACTTCACCAACTTCTCCACCCTTGCTCAAATGTGCCAACCACCAAGTGTATCACCTTGTGCACATGTGTTAGCATATTTTCACAAACATTTTCAAGGGTGTTAGCACTCCACTAGATCCTAAATACATATGCAATGAGTTAGATTATCTAGTGGCACTTTGATAACCATATTTCGATATAAGTTTCACCCCTCTTAATAGTACGGCTATCGATCCTAAATGTGATCACACTCGCTAAGTGTCTCGATCATCAAACCAAAAAACTCCTATGGAATATCACCTTTGCCTTGAGCTTTTTGTTTTTCTCTTTCTTCTTTTCCAAGTCCAAGCACTTGATCATCACCATGGTCACACCATCATTATGATCTTCACCATTGCTCCACCACTTAGAATAGTGCCACCTATCTCATAATCACTTAGATAAACTAGGTTAGCACTTAGGATTTTATCAGTTCACCAAAACCAAACTAGAGCTTTCACCTGCCCCGACGGCTCCCATGGTGAGCTCCTCAGTGTGGCAGCGCTGCCCCGACGTGGGTTCCCGTGGGCGGAGGTCCACGGTGCGGCCGGCCTGCCCTCGGAGCGGGCTCCCGCGGTGGAGCTCCTCGGCGCATGGCTATGGCAAGGACACCGAAGAGGATGATAAGTGGGTGTTTGGACACTAGAAAATCCGCCTCAAGCGGCTTCTCGTGTGGGAAAGGTGCAGGCATTCTAGTGTACTAAAGTACACAAAAATAAAGAGAGGAAAGAGTATTTTATTAATCAACCATGAGTTAACAAATACAAGTTCCTAAAATAAGATGCACTCCATAGCCTGCTAGCGGCGATCTAACTTGGGCGATCATGGTCTTCATGGTTCCTGGGGCCTCGGAAGGCTCCCAGTTAATTACCCCCGTGAGCTAACCCATGGAGTAACTTCGATTCTGCTGATGTGGTCGTCGTCTTCAATCTTCGCTTCATGTCTCCATGCATGGTGTTGGTGTAGATGTGGGTGGCGTTGGCGTAAGGGCCTCGTCAGTCCATGAGCTGGTACAACATGGCTGCAATGTCAGCCATGCCCGCCTACGTCGTTTGCCTCATCGATGTCGAACGACGCATGGTGTCATCGCAGTCGCACTTGCATGGTTGGTGTAGCTTGGATCGCCTCGAACTTCTTCGGCAGCATCATCGTGGTACGTCGTGGAACTTGATCACATGGAGTTGTGTACTTGTAGTTGTTGATGAAGACGACAACGTCGTAGCTCCGTGCACGTGGCTTGTCGCTCCCTTGGCACCTTGCTTGTACATGCATGCATGGACGATACGTGCATGCGTGTGCACATACGCCTGAGCCTTGCTTGCTTGGTGCGCTTCTACGTCAGCCATCCCCACGTCGGCGGGATCTCGCGTGGACCTTAACGGCTATTGCATCCTGCATATTAGATGTAATACGAGATATGATAGAGAGATTAAATGTTAGATGGATACTCCCTCCATACTTAAAAATGAAGTCATTTTGGACAGCGACACGGTCTCCAAAGCATAACTTTGACTACTTATTTTTATAAAGATATTTATCAAAAAGTGATATATGTAAATTTTTGTGAAAGTATTTTTCAAGGCAAATCTATACATATGGTTTTCACATTTCCAAACTCAACAACTTAAAAGTTATTCATGATTTATATTCCCAATGTTTGACCCAAGCCTTGTCCAAAATGACTTCATTTTAGAGTATGGAGGGAGTATTGTCTTCTACGTCCGCCATTAATGATCATGGCTGGCACATGATGGATACAAATGTGGCATCCACTGGTGAGCGTGCGCTACATCACCATGCAGTCTTCACGCGGACCACGCCGATGAACAGCGAGTCAACGACGACGACCATAACAGGGACATGTAGACAAGGACAACAACCTCCACAGCAATGAAGGCGTCGGCCTCCATAGTAGGGACATGTGGATGAAGGAGCCGGCCTCCAGCGCCGCGGATGCGCATTGAATCAACCTCCTAGTGCATGCGCCTGCCCCCGCTCTCCATCTTGGTCTTCATCATGTTGTTCATCACATCATGGTGATGAATCTACTAATGGCGGTTCTGAATCTTGGTCTTCGTCACCTTGTTCATCGCATCATGGTGATGGATCTACTAATGGCGATTCTGATGCGACGCGACAGACGATCGAGTTGGCCACGCTGCCTTCCATGTTGGCGCAACCAAAGAGTGCAGCCTCCTCCTCTAGGTGTGATGCACAGAGCGACGGCCCTCACGGGTGGCGTTCATCATCGTCGCATTGCTGGCTGCAGACTCACGAAGACATCCCCTACGCCGCCCTCTTGATCTTGGCATGTTCATGGATGGATCTTGGCCGGCGACCTCTTCGTGCGGTCGGCTCTTGATGATGGCGTGTTCGTGGATGGATCTTGGCATGCGGCCTCTTCGTGCGGCCAGCTTGAATAGATCTCCTCCTCTTGTTCATCCTCGCCGGGCGTGGCGGTGGTTGGGGCTTGCTCGGGCTGCCTTTGGCCGATCCGCACCGAGCCTTGATCTGCCGTTCAGGCACCGAGCCTTGATCTGGATGGATGGCGCCGTGGCGGCGGCTTCCCTTAATTGATCCAATCGGCTGGGCGTGATTAACCTCTCCCGTGAAGTAGAGGCCTTCTTTTATATAGGCCAAGGTCTAGTGCTTGTTAAGTAATCTGCTGCTCTCCTCTGTACGGCGTGGCAGGGGTAGGCGCCAAAAGGTCTCCCCTGCTGCTGCACTATAGACACTATAGGGATAGGCGCCGAAAGGCTCACCTGCCGTACTATAGCCACAGCAGGGGCAGTCACCAAAGTTAGTGTCGACATGGAATTTTTGTCCCGTGCCGAGGGCACACGAGAAAGCCGAAAGGGTCTGCTCGATGGAGCTGTAGATCCACCTAGCTTCAGCGCAGGGATGATCAATCCTGCGCAATCCTCCCGAGACGTGTCAGTCAATTTGACCCTACAATTGACAATGAGAGAGTTCATCAGTAATTTCGGGCGGAACGTGCCGGTGTTGCTAGACAGTACCGAATGTACGGCTCTAAGAGCCGATATGAAAGGAGATCGACTAAATAGTTGATTCCAGCATATTCATAAGAATAAATCGATTAAAGCTCATGGGGTTGTGTAAGAAGAATTGGTTATTATTCAGGATGAATATCATTCTTTAGACAAATATTGGTCAATGGCAATAAGATATTAACAATAATTAGTTTATACTGAGCCAAAGACTGCAAGTAACTGAACCCCTTTATAAAAGAAACAGTTCATCATCATTCAACCATTTAATAGAGATAAGTCTAATGAACATATTAGATCTCATCTATCGCTATGACTAGTGGGGCATGAATCATGCGGTAAATAAAACAATAGACTCGACGACCCTAACTTATTACTAATATCGAATGAGGCAATCATGTAACAATACAATAATAAAATCATGGGGCTAACACATCTTTCAACCTATCGCTAATGATCTCATCATGATCCGAAAGCACTCGAATCGCTAAAACAATAGATTTAGGCATAACGCACAGTTAAAGTCATGCCCTCTCAAGAACAGATCTACCAAATAACGATCCCCACTTCATGGTGCTAACAGTGGGGTGTGAGGCAGAATCACACAGGCCGTGATAACAAGCCATGAAACGGTTTTCGCTAGCCAATAGATCTACTCAAGATCAGACACGCCTTAACCGCACGCTATGCACGATCAAGATTGATATAAAACAGCCGATAAAACATAACTCATCGTTAAAGTGTAGATTAGATCAAGTTTAGATTAACAAACAATGGGTTAAAAAGGATATAAGGCCGATCTAGATCAATCCCAATCGGGCGAAGTGATATTGCTGTAATTAAATAAATAATGAAAGCAATAAACAATATCGGTAACTTAATGAATCTATCCGAAGGAACGCCACCCTTAGATAGAGCCGATAACTTAACCTTAATCTAGTTTGAGTAGTGGAGGTCGACCGGATCGATGCAGCCGTACTTGAACTAGACAAGAGTCGATAACTAACTTATACCAGAGTCGTAGTGGAGGTCGACCAGATCGATCGCAAATGCGTCGAGCAGTCGTATAAGCCATGATACTTCGATGCAAAGCGGTGGAGGTCGACCGGATCGATCAAAACTCGTCAAGAACTCACTCTACTCTACTCCTACTCCTAAGGGGTGGCTGGAGTCGAAAAAGTAAGTAACCTGTATTTGATTGATTGTGTGTCTTTTTACAATAGCCGGGGTTTGATATTTATACCCGAGACCTACGCATGACTCCTATCTAAGCATGACTCATCACAATCTTTGGTCTTATGAGAAAACATTCCTAATTTAAGATAACTTGGACTCTAATCTTTCCCTTTTTGTAGAGTCCAACATGCTTTGTCCTGCCGCCGATCATAGCCTTTGTCATTATCCGCTGGCGCTTCCTGAAGAAAGCCAATTCTAGTGCTGCATCCGAATCAGCTGGTTCCGATCTACACGCAATTGATTCCTTGATGACATGATCTTGGGAGCTTTTGAGTCGCTGCGACTCTTCTTCCAAATTTTGGTGTAAACACATGCCCCCCAATTTTGGGATAAAAGTAATTTTATTCTAAACTTATCATGTCTGTGTCCCCAATAGGTCCGCATTCATGGGTAAAGAATCTTGATCTAGGGTCTACTGTTTGTCGCCGTCTATGTCAGCTCATGAGCCCATGCTTCAAACCTTTTACGGGAGCATCATTGCTTCACGGGCACTTGGATTCATCCTTCTAGGCCGGCTATAAAATGTCTATCCGACCCTAGCGAGAGCAACTCAACAATTTAGCCATGTTTCTCTTCTATCTGCCTCCTCGAGTGCTTCCGACTCTGCCGGACCCTCCATGGTCTATCCTTTTGCTATAAAGATCTTGAGCGGTTAGAATAATTCTTGTGCATAGGGTGATTGTGCCACTTATTCTAGCGCCTCGTTGAGCAAGAAGACCAGCTATTGTGGTTAGAAGAATTCTTGTAATATCATCTGAGTCTTCTCTCCATGCTCGCAAAGCTATTCGTAGGGGCTAAAATGTGTGGACACCTTCCCCTTGTTTGTTCTCCAAATGACCATTGGGAAAGCCACAAGCTTCTTTCCAGCGGTTTCCCAGTCACTCGAGAAATCAGCTGGGTATCTATTGGGCAGGCGGCTTTTCCCCTTCTCCGTCATAATCTTATTAACGGGCCAATGCGACTCGATTTATGATGACTTTCAGCCCTGTGGGGATTCGAACTTCATTCAATCCAAAGAAACCTTGGTGGGCTGATTGCTGGCCAATGTAAATCTTTTGTATCCATCCCACGATATTATGTAACTTAGGGAAGCAATAAGTCCGAATTTGTTATCTCTTCGTTATTTGTCCCCTGAATTCCCGGAGTGTCGATCCATTTCCGTATCTGATTTCAATTTCACACCCCTGACGAAATCTATCTCTTCGCCTTCTTGGGCTATATATACGGGCCACGGCTGGGGTTTGAAAAATAGCTCGCTTCATCTCAAACCTTCTACGTCCTTAGTACAATTCTTGCTTTTCCGTAGGTTTGAGGTTATGGAGAACAGCAAGAGGTTTGCTGAGAAGGCCCTCAACAGACTTGCGTCATTCGCGTCAGCGCCTTCATCGTTAGGAGGGTACAACTCGTGATGCCCCCACTGCCTCGGGGATAGGGCCAACTCCGTTCGGCCTTTTGGGTCCTCTTCATCAACAGCTCGTCGTCAACTCCCTTGTTATCAAAGGAGGCGGATTGACAACGACAATCTGCTTGCCTCCATTGATCGGCATGGCTAGGGTCTCGCTGAATGCCTCTCCCTTGCAGAATCGACTCTAGCCATGGTTCGATGTCGATCACCTCCCGAGGCCAATTCGGTGGAGGATAGGTTGGCTAAGGCCGAGGCCAGAATCATGGGTGAGACATCTATCACAACCTTTGCTTCCTTTCAATTTCATTCTCAAGATTCTGATCATCTCCCCTTTGAATCTTTTTAGATTTGTCTACCCAACTGGAGAGCCTCCGATTGGCTATGGAGCACGCGGCGGGATTCGTCAATGCCAGAGGCGTCGTCCCGGTAGTTCGCCTGCACGACATCCCAAACCGTGTCAGGGAGGTTGCTTTGCATGGCGGTCGCCATGGTGCCGCCATGGCGTTGGCTTCTGCGCAAGCCCATTCTGGCCACGAACTTCGGTTCCTTCCTCATGGTTTTCCAGCCGTGGCGCACCCTGGGGATTATGAACGCCTCATTGAGGATTTCTTCAGTGCTGCTAACTCCGTGGCCTTTATCTCTCAGGCCAATGATATAGTAGCAAAAGTGTTTTCCGGCCTGTAGTTTGTAATAGGTGATATTAGCAAACAATCTCTCCGTCTTGAGTGATTTTTCTTTTGTTTTGTACTCCATACTATATGCATCACTTCATCCATGTTTGCTTTGCCACTGTAGGCGATACACATTGTACCGGCTTTTACCCCTTCGGGTTTATTTTTACACTAGAGGCGATACCCTTCTGGTATCGGTTATTAGAGTCGACAACCGAGCAAATTGGTCGTCAAGTATTAATCCAAACGCTAGGGTAATATTCTTTCAAACATTCCCCATTTGATTGTTCTGCTGAATTCTTCCTTTCTTCTCAGCATTTCCAAAATATACGTATTACCAGGCGCACAACGCTTGATCCGATAAGGTCCTTCCCAACTAGGTGACCATTTACCAAACTTGCTGTCTTTTGACCCGATCGGCAATTTTATTCTCTAGACCAACTCTCTTTCAGAAAATTGCTCATTCTTGATTTTTCCTTGTAAGATTTTGCAATCCTCAGTTTATTTGCTTCGATATTTTTGAGAGCGCGCAGCCGAAGGCAACTCAGGTCCTCCAAGTCATGTATCATAAGATTCTTGTAAACTCTGGCTGACAAATCATTCTGCAATGTAACACGCCTTGATCTAGTCCGAACTTCCCAAGGAAGGACTGCATTATGACCATACACAAAATCACGAGACAACCATATCGGCTCTTTCACTCTTGGCCATCAAGGGTAATCCATCCCCAGCCCTCTCTAGAGTCTTATTGCCATTGATCGTCATAAGTCCATCCTGGCTCAAATACCCTGATATTTGCATGTTAACGCATATCTCATGTAGAATCAATCATACTTTCTGTTATTTAGTTGTACTTGTTTTTTTCGGCCAAAGAGCCAACTTGATGCAGTCGAACCCAGACTTTTAATCTTAATCCAATTAAGTCTGAAAACACAGCCTTCATTAAGCGAATCCCTCGATCTTCTGTCCTTAATCACCCAACGCCATATTCTCTTCGGCATTGGTGAAGTGGCGCTTCGCTTTCTATTGATTGCGGTTACATTTTGCGCGTCCCGAGGTGTCCGCCTCTTCGCTTCATGTCTTCACATACCAGCTGAGGGCTTTGGCCTTAAACACATCTCCATTCGCAACTGTTCCTTTGTTCTCCTCCGCCTGCCGAAACCCTATAGCGGTTTTCTTTCTCCCTTCCATAGATCTAATCATCCTTCATGGCCGGCGAGGACAACCGAGGCAAACGCGCGGTAGAGGAGATCCCGGAGGAGAACATGCCGATGAACCAACGTCTCCGACGCATGAGGTGAGATTGACAACCTATGCTCATGATGATGATTTGTTCTGACTCACACATAGGTTTGTCATGAATGACAGCCTTTGTCCCCTCCCCAGGGCCGGCAAACCCTCTGACACTGCATCTTCCACGCCGACTTCGTCATCGGATTCTTCCAACTCGTATAACGGCGACAATGCCCGGTGCTTCTTCCGAGAATGAAGGGTGGCTGAGGACCGCTATTCTGAGGCGATTTGGAACAACGGCCAGCTTGAGATCTGTCTAGGGGTCTTCCAAGCGGCCCTTAATGCGGCTGAGGAGGAGGCCAGTGCTGTTCGAGCGTGGCTGGCTAAGTCTGACGCCGTGGTGGCAAGTAAGACTAGTTCCATGAATATTTATATTCTGATTTCCACCGTCTTTATCTTGATAGTTTTCTATGATCGCCAGCCCTGATGGTGCAGTCGAGTCTCTCCAACTAGCGGCGAACACGGATGTGGATGCTGTCAATGCTCGGGGTTCCGTTATCAGCGCTCGCCTTCAAGACATCCTAGCCCGTGTTCAGGAGATCGCCCTCCATGGCTTTTGTCATGGCGCGTTGATGGCGCTAACCATGGTGCAAGTCTAGACCGGGTATGACCTCCATGCCATAGATCCTGGCTTCCCGGTGGGCGACGGCCCTGAGGAACATGAGGACCTGCTCAAAGAATTCATCGTTGCCGTAGAGGCCATTGTGGACATTACATCTGCTCAGGATGTAGTAAACAAGGTCTTCGATTAGTTTGTACTTAGGGTAAACCGATGAACAAAGACTCCTGTTCTTTCATGAATGTATCTCAGTGTAATGCCCTCGTGTATGACTGTCTTTGTTTTTATTCTTCGATCTGGAGGCGATACATATCGTATCGGCTTTCATATCTTTTAAGTCTCTTCATTTTTTAACTAGAGGCGATACCTTTCTGGTACCAGCTATTAGAGCTAATGACTGAACAAATCGGCTATCAAGTGTTGATCAAATGCTAGGATAGCATCCCCTTACATATTTTGCCATAGAACTTCTCAAGGGTTAAACGATTCATCAACCTAGGTCAAGCATCCCACTAAGCGAAACAGAACTCTTAAGAAATTCATCAACTCTGGATCACACTTACGATTAGACTCAGCATCCACATACGTCGGCCTAAACCCATCTCCAGGACTAATGCTTATTTTTCCTTTAATCCAATGGCCGACGTGAAGCCGTGACTTTTCACTAAAATAGACTCTTAGAGCCAATTGCTTGCATCGGCTGTTGACTTTCATTAGTGATCTTAATGAAGCCTCCTTCCCATGATTTGCCAGAAAAGCATTCAAAGTCTCCTAGTTCTCAGAAGACTGGATTAGCTGTTGCGATGCTCACAGACTCATCAGCGCGAACTAGTTCGACATCATCTCCATGCCATTGAATCAAACATTGATGCATGGTCAATGGTATATAGCAGTTCGCATGAATCCAATCACGACCAAGGAGCAAACTGTAGGAACCTTTTCCGTCGATGATGAAGAATGTAGTAAGCAGAGTCTTACTTTTGAGTGTCAACTCAACGTTTATTGCCCCCTGGGTCTTAGACGTATTACCTCCAAAATCTTTGAGCATCATATCAGTCTCGAGCAAATCTCTTGGTCCCTTGCCAAGTTTACGAAAAGTGGTGTAAGGCATAAGATTGACAGAAACACCTCTGTCCACTAACATCTTGTTCATCGGCTTCCCATCAACAAAACCTTTCATATATAAAGCTTTTAAATGCCGATGCTTGACTGGTTTATCAAATATTGCTTGTTGTACGACCGTCAATTTGGCAACTATTTCCTCATACTCTGATTCATCGAAATCCGAGTAAACTTCTTGATCTGATGGAGCCCTGAATTCTAATGGCAACAGAAAAGCCATTTGGATATTAGCCGATGGTTGTTTCCTATCGGCTATTTGCTTAGTACGCCATACTTGAGGTTTATCCGATACCTGAGCCTATTCCATCTCTTTATTCCTTAGGCGTTGCACCCTTCTCTTTTGACTTCTTATTAAACCTCCTGGACACCATTGGCCTTCCTGCCAAACATATTTTCTTTCGTTGCCCTCTTCTTCATAATCAGCCTAGTCTTGATCAACCACTATTTTTCCTAGCCGATTATGAACACTTCCATTTTTTAAGCGCCGATCCATGTTACTATGACAATATGCATCTTGAGCATGGATAGACCGGCGGTTGGTTTGAGATTGCCTAAACTCCCAATATTGATTACTGCATTCTGGACAGTCATGTCTGGTAGGCAACTTCAAACCTTCATTCCAGCAATGTATGAAGAAAGGATAATTCCAATGAGATTCGGCTTGTTTCCTTTCATACCTCTCTTTTTCTAGTTGACGTTGGTATTCTTGATCCTTCAACCAACGCTGATAATCCTTTTCCTTCTGCCGCTACCACTTATTCAACAGACTCTGAGATGTAAATCGCCGCTTTGTCGCCCCTGCTTTTGATGTTTCTCCCTACTCATATCGGCTCTTTTGCTTGTCGCGATGTCTTCTGATTTCTCTGTACTCGTCAGCCGATATTTACATCTTGGGATCAACTGTTCTAGCTTCTCTTGATTTGGTTGATGTTAGGACCTTAGTCTTTCCTTTGAGTAACCCAGCATCAACCATGTTTTGATCTCCTAGGAAAGGATTATCATCAACTTCTATTTTCCGAGGCGTATCAAATTTGAGCCTCCCTTGCTGAATAGCCCTCTGTATATGTTGCCGGAAAATTATGCATTCATTGGTGGAATGAGAAGTAGCGTTATAGAACTTGCAGAACTTCTTATTTTTCAACTGATCAGGGGGCAACATAATATGACCATCGGGCAACTTGACCTGCCCCTTCTCAAGCAAGAAATCGAAGAGCTTGTCTGATTTGGTGACATCAAAGTCATAGCTCTCCTCGACTCCTCGTTCCCAAGGATTTGGCACCATTACCGTTTTCTTGCCCCAATTCCATTCAGCCGCAGCAACCTCTTCTTCTTCATCTTCATAGCCGTCATCAACTGAATATGGATCATAAGCTTCGGCTACTGTGGTACTCTTCTGAAATCGGGTATCTCTGCGCATACTCTGGAATTGGCTATTGAGCGCTGCCACTCATCGAGCCAATTGACCCAAGTTGTTAAATTCTTATCCCAGCAGCTTTTCTTTCCACATGGTAGAATTCCTTGAACAACTAAAGCAGCTAGTTGATCATCAGCCATGTTTAACAAGCATTACAAGTTCCTAGTCTCTTGGAACCTCTAAAGAAACTCAGTGCCCGATTCATTAGTCTTCTGTCTTATAGTTGTCAGATCGGTAATCTTCTTTTCTCCTGTCCTAGTATAAAAATATGTATAAAATTTCTTCTCAAGGTTAGCCTAGTTGGTAATGGAGTTGACCGGCAATGATGAAAACCAAGTGAAGTCTGGCCCTGACAGGGATAGGGAGAAGAAATGAACTCGATGGGCATCCTCAACTGATGCTTCACCCAATTATGTAAGATACCGACTGACATGTTCTATCGTGCTTGTACTGTCTTGGCCAGTGAACTTAGCGAACTCTAGGGGCCTATAATTTGTGGGAAGAGCGACCAAATTATACCATTCTGGTTATGGGCGTTTGTACGAGAAGGTCAGCCCTTTTGGCTTCAGACCAAACTGATTTTTGATCATCTCGGTCACCTTCAGCAGCAACTCGTCAGCTTGCGGATTTGGATTTCTCTGCACCTCCTGACCCATCTGTGGATTGAAATCCCGTGTGCCTTGATACCCTGGATTTGGAATCATGTGAAGGTTGTTATAATCTATGCCATAGTGATACCCTTGTGGAATCTCTATCTATTGGGTCCTTTGCTGGCTTGCTGCTTGAAGTCTCTGATTATAGACATAAGGATCTATATCTCTATGGATCCTTTGAATTGAGGGTGCTACTTTTTGAGCCGACAACGGTATATGGCCTGATGTGCCAAAATTGGTCACCTGGTTCTGACCTTGCCCCACCGGCTGTTGCACATGCTGTACTGGCGGTCCAGGATTATACTGTATCTGATTCGTAGTAGTTCCTTGAGCTTGTTTAGATGAACCCTGAACTGCCTAGGCATCATTATTACTAGCTGGTGCTGCTTCTTGACGACTGGTATCGACTTGATTAGTCCCTTGGGTCGATGGATCTGGAATATTGTAATAAGTCGGCCCACCTTGACCAACTAGAAACCCATGAATTGTTTCTTTCACGGCGTTGTGGAATGTGTCCAAGAAAGCTTCATTACAGCTTGATATAGCATCACGAACAGATTTGTCTACAACTTCAGTAAAGAAATGCCTGTCTTCATCTTCGGCTGTATCTGTCTATCCATGTAGTTGAAAGCTCTAGTTTGGTTTTGGTGAATTGATGAAACCCTAAGTGCTAACCTAGTTTATCAAGATGATTATGAGATAGGTAGCACTACTCCAAGTGATGAAGCAATGACGAAGATCATGATAATGGTGATAGCATGGTGATGATCAAATGCTTGAACTTGGAAAAGAAGAAAGAGAAAAACAAAAGGCTCAAGGCAAAGGTATAAAATGTAGGAGCCATTTTGTTTTAGTGATCAAGACACTTAGTGAGTGTGATCACATTTAGGATAGATAGCCGTATTTATTAAGAGGAGTGTAACTCGATTTAAATGCTGTTATCAAAGTGCCACTAGATGCTCTAACTCATTGCATATGCATTTAGGATCTAGTGGAATGCTAACACCCTTGAAAATATTTGTGAAAATATGCTAACACATGTGCACAAGGTGTTTGCAGGGTTGAGATGGGTTTGGGTCCTCTCTCCCTCCCGCCGAGCTTGCGAGAAGGGATTCAACGCTTTGGAAAAATGAAATGTCTATTTTCTATTGCGCCGGATGCAAAATTCTTGGTGGTTGGCACATTTGAGCAAGGGTGAGAAGTTAGAGTTGAAATGGAGTTGGTCGAAATAATCTGGCGTCGGTCCCGGACCGGACGATGAATCAAGCACCGGACGTACGATTGCCTCAAGTCCCATCGCGGCCGACTTCAGCACAAGCAGGGAGGGTTGAGCACCGGACGCTGGTCTGCGTCCGGTCAAGTGGACGGACGCGTCCGGTCGAAGAAACATGCCTCGGGAGCTTCTTTGAACGACCGACTACGACGAGGCTTCAGCGTCCGGTCGATTCAAGGAGCAAATCGTCCGGTCGAGGCCGATGACCGCTTGAGTCTGGACACGTGGTCGACATCGAAGCGACCGGACGCCGAGAGCCGGCGTCGTCGGTCGGTCTGACCGAGCGTCCGGTCGAACGCGCTTTGCCCAAAGAAGGGGTATAACGGCTCTATTTGATGGGGGCTCTATTTATAGCCCCATGGCCGGCTCAAGGGAGAACTTTTGCACATTTTCATTGACATAGCAAGCTTGTGAGCCTAGCCAAAGGACTCCCACTCATCTACATCATTGATTAATCATCATAGTGAGATTGGGAGTGATCCAAGTGCATTGCTTGAGTGATTGCATCTAGAGGCACTTGGTGATTGTGTTTCATTGCGGTTTCGCTTGTTACTCTTGGTGGTTGCCGCCACCTAGACGGCTTGGAGCAGCAAGGATCGTTGAGTGGAGGAGGTGATTGTCTCCGACTCGATCGTGGTGATTGTGAAGGGTTCTTGACCTTTCTCGGCGGAGCGCCAAAAGGTACTCTAGTAAATTGCTTGTGGCTTGTGTGATCCTCATCTTGTGTTGGTTGTGCGGCACCCTATTGAGGGTTTGGCGAGTGATGCCAATTAGCTAAGTGAGTGAATCGCCACAACGAGGACTAGCTTGCTTGAAGCAAAGAACCTCGGTAAAAATCATTGTGTTCATCATTTGATTCCGAGGTGATTGGTCATCATTGTTATTCATCTTCGTGATTGATTGGTTCATTCATCTACACGGCGGTATAACCCTCTTGATCACTCTCTTTACTTTACCGCAAACTAGTTGACAAGCTCTTTAGTGTAGCTAGTTGTGAGAGCTTGCATGCTTGGTTGGTGTGGCTCTTTAGTTAGCCTTTGAGAGCACACTAACATAGGGTAGTGTCATTGCTCTTGTGTGAATTGACACTATCTAAACTAGAATTGTGGTAGGTGGCTTGCATTTTTTGAGTAGGCTAGCGCAACACTCGCTTCGCCTCATAATTGTCTAACCATTTGGTTAAGTGTTGTTGTAGAAATTTTATTAGGCTATTCACCCCCCCTCTAGCCATTAGGACCTTTCAGTAGTAGAACTCTTGGTAGTGGAAATTTTTGAACAATTGTGTTGTCACGTGTTTTGGTGTAGGACAACAAACACTTATTCTGAAACTCTTCTGTAGCTTTGCTGATGATACCCTTATCTCCATCAGGTAGATCTTCATAATGTACCATAAGGATGTCATTGTTGTCATGAACCGCCATGACGATTGTGGTGTCCCACCGGGCGTGCCAGAAACATGTGTCGACACAGAATTTTTGTCCCGTGCCGAGGGCACACGAGCAAGCCGGAAGGGTCTGCTCGATGGAGCTGTAGATCTGCCTAGCTTCAGCGCAGGGATGGTCGATCCTGCGCAATCCTCCCAAGACAAGCCAGTCAATTTAACCCTGCAATTAATAAGGAGAGAAAGTTTATCAATAATTTTGGGCAGAACGTGCGGTGTTGCCAGACAGTCCCTAATGTGCGGCTCTGAGAGCCGATATGAAAGGAGATCAACTAAATAGTCTATTCTAGCATATTCATAAGAATAAATCGGTTAAAGCTCATGGGTTTGTGTAAGAAGAATCGGTTATTGTTCAGAATGAATATCATTCTTTAGATAAATATTGGTCAATGGCAATAAGATATTAATAATAATTAGTTTATACTGAGCCAATGACTGCACGTAACCGAACCCCTTTATAAAAGAAACAGTTCATCATCATTCAACCATTTAATAGAGATAAGTCTAATGAACATATTAGATCTCATCTATCGCTATAACCAGTGGGGCATGAGGCAGAATCATGCAGGTCGTAGAAACAACAATAGA
Organism: Miscanthus lutarioriparius; assembly: GCA_904845875.1. Classification (NCBI taxonomy): domain Eukaryota; kingdom Viridiplantae; phylum Streptophyta; class Magnoliopsida; order Poales; family Poaceae; genus Miscanthus; species Miscanthus lutarioriparius. Next base: position 59,548,942 of record CAJGYO010000005.1, read on the forward strand.
CTCGATAACCCTAACTTATTACTAATATCAGTGGGGCATGAGGTAGAATCATACAGGCCGTAATACAATAATAAGATCATGGGGCTAACACATCTTTTAACCTATCGCTATTTCAATGATCTCGTGACATGAACTGTTCGTGAAAGCACTCGATATCGGCTAAAACAACCGATTCAGGCATAGCGCACAGTTAAAGTCATGCCCTCTCAAGAACAGATCTACCAAATAACGATCCCCACTCCATGGTGCTCACAGTGGGGTGTGAGGCAAAATCACACAGGCCGTGATAACGGGCCATGAAACGGTTTTTGCTAGCCAATAGATCTACTCAAGATCAGACACGCCTTAATCGCACGCTATGCACAATCAAGATTGATATAAAACAGTCGATAAAACATAACTCATTGTTAAAGTGTAGATTAGATCAAGTTTAGATTAACAAACGATGGGTTAAAAAGGATATAAGGCCAATCTAGATCAATCCCAATCGGGCAAAGTGATATTGTTGTAATTAAATAAATAATGGAAGCAATAAGCAATATCGGTAACTTATTGAATCTATCCGAAGGAACGCCACCCTTAGATAGAGCCGATAACTTGACCTTAATCTAGTTCGAGCAGTGGAGGTCGACTGGATCAATGCAGCCGTACTTGAACTAAACAAGAGTCGATAACTAACTCATACCAGAGTCGCAGTGGAGGTCGACCGGATCGATGCAGCCGTACGAACAGAGGTATAAGTCATGACGGTACTTACAGACAAGCAGTGGAGGTCGACCAGATCGATGCAGCCATACTTGCTGAAGAACTCACCAAGATCTACTCTACTCCTACTCCTACTCCTAAGGGGTGGCTGGAGCCAAAAAAGTAACTTGTATTTGATTGATTGTGTGTCTTTTTACAATAGCCGGGGTTGGATATTTATACCCGGGACCTACGCATGAATCCTATCTAAGCACGACTCATCACAATCTTTGGCCTTACAAGAAAACATTCATAATTTAAGATAACTTGGACTCTAATCTTTCTCTTTTTGTAGAGTCCAACATGCTTTGTCCTGGCGCCGATCATAGCCTTTGTCGTTATCTGCTGGCGCTTCCTGAAGAAAGCTGATTCCAGTGCTGCATCCGAATCAGCTGGTTCCGATCTACATGCAATTGATTCCTTGATGACATGATCTTGAGAGCTTTTGAGTCCCTACGACTCTTCTTCCAAATTTTGGTGTAAACAGTTAACCCTACTGTCACATCTAGTCGCAGCATGGCAGCCTGACATGTCTGTGCTACTATGATTAGATGGGTAGAGTTGTATATATAGCTTCCCACTACAACTCAGTAAAGTGAGCGAGTTTAGTTTTTCTATCTCCTCTACAGAGCTCCGGCCAACGCTGGTGCTTGTGCTCTGTGTGTGCGCGCTCTGTTCTCCCTCTCTTCTTCTACCTCTAGCCATAGCGTGCGGTCAGCAACATCGGTGAGTGGTTGGCTCACCTGTGTGGAAGATCCAGGGGCCAACAAGTGGTATCAAAGCCATACAAGTGCCATCGCCGGACTAACCGCTGGTCGATAACGGACGGTTTAGAGATGGGCGACAGCAACGGCGCACTGCTGTGGCTGCCTAGCCATGACAGGAGGTCATCGTGCGCATGGTGCGGGAGGTCAGCGGCATCAGTTGGCCAATGCTGACTCGCACCAACTATGGCGAGTGGGCGGTGACCATGAAGGTCAAGCTCAGAGCCCGATGGCTCTGGAATGCTATTGACATGGGCACCGACAACGAAGAAGACGACATGTCAGCATTGGAGACTATCCTCGCTGCTATGCCAGTAGAGTACAGAGAGCCATTGGGGTGAAGAACTCTGCTAAGGAGGCGTGGGAGGCCAATGCAGCAATGCGCATCGGCTCCGACCGCCAAAGAAGGCGACGGCCCAGCTGCTGAAATAGGAGAATGCCAACCTTAAGTTCAAGGATAGTGAATCAGTGGAGGACTTCTCCCTCTGCCTATAGTCGCTCATTAGCAAGTTGAGAAGCCACGGTGTCACCATCGATGAAGAAGAGGCGGTCTCCAAGTACCTCCACTCCGTGCCGGTGAAGTTCATCCAGATCGCTCTCTATATAGAGACGATGCTGGACTTGTCCAACCTCACCGAGGATGTGATAGGCCATCTGCGAGCAGTGGATGAGCACATGGAGCAGGCTACATCAATGACGGATAGTGGCAAGCTGCTGCTGATAGAGGAAGAGTTGGCTGCCCGGATGAAGAAGTCCGAGGAAGCCTCCTCTAGCCACGGTGACGATGACAAGCGTCGTGGAAAGGCTTCTTCGAAGAAGAAGAAGAATGTTGACCCCAACGCCTACCGGCGCTGCGGGAAGATAGGCCATTGGGGAAAGGAGTACCCAAATTGCAAGCAGGAGAAGAAGGCTGAGGCTTATATAGCACTGGCTGATGAGGATGATGAGGTCACTCTCTTGATGGCGACGTTCTGTGCAATGCACGACATTGAGGCGAAGGAGAAGGGAGAGGTGATGGCGGTGGAAGGGCACGACAAGGCTCTGAAGGTTGTCCACCTCGATGAACCATGCGCCCAAGTCCACCTCAGATGTGTGGGCGGCAAACAGGAGCAGTGGTGGTACCTGGACTCCGGCGCTAGCAACCACATGACGGGCTCCAAGGAAGCCTTCTCCAAGCTCGATAGCAACGTGACCGGCACGGTGAAGTTCAGTGGTGGCTCAAGGATGGCGATCCGAGGGCACGACACCATCATCTTCAGGTGCCAGAACGAGCGAGCACCGCGTGCTAACGGATGTATATTACATCCCACAGTTGTGTTCAAGCATCATCAGCATTGACCAGCTAGATGAGCGTGACAGTGAAGGTACTGATCAAGGACAACATCCTCAGGATTAGGGACCGGGAGCAGCGACCTTCTTGCCAAGGTGAAGAGGTCCCAAAACTGGTTGTACTTGCTCGACTTGAAGGTGGAGTAGCCGGTGTGTCTGGTAGCATGGCATACCGAGGAGCCATGGCTGTGGCATGCCTAGTTCGGCCATCTCAGCTTCGACGTGCTCGATCAGCTAGAGAAGATGGTCTGAGGGTTGCCCCACATCAAGCACGAAGGCGAGCTATGTGACAGCTGCCTGGCTAGGAAGCAAAGGAGGCTGTCGTTCCCAAAGGCGACCAAATATCGTGCGGTGGACGCTCTCGAGCTCGTCCACGGCGATCTATGTGGGCTAATCACGCCAGCCACAAATGGTGGTCGGCGGTACTTCCTCCTACTCATGAATGATTATAGTCGCTATATGTGGTTGCAACTCCTGATGAGCAAGGATGAGGCAGCGGAGGCGATCAAAAAGTTCAAGGCACGCGCGAAGGCGGAGAGCGGTAAGAAGCTACGCGTGCTGCGGACTGATCGGGGCGGCGAATTCACTTTGGTGGAGTTCGCTGCGTACTGCGCGGATCAGGGTGTGGTGCGACACCACACCGTGTCGTACTCGCCACAGCAGAATGGCGTGGTGGAGCGGCGAAACTAGATGGTGATCGGCATGGCTCAATCTATGATGAAGGCCAAGAGCATGCCGGCAAGGTTCTGGGGTGAGGCAGTGACCACGGCGGTGTTCATCCTCAACCGCACACCCACTAAGGCCCTGAAGGGCCAGACGTCATTCGAAGCTTGGTATGGGCGCAAGCCGAGTGTGTCCTTCCTCTGGCCATTCAGCTGCATTGGCCACGTTAGGAAGACGAAGCTAGTCCTCACCAAGCTGGAGGACATGAGCACACTGATGGTGCTCCTAGGCTATGCGAAAGGTAGCAAGGCGTACTGGCTCTACGACCCAAGCGGAGGCAAGGTGGTTGTCTCGTGCGACGTCGTGTTTGATGAGAAGGCGGTCTGGAACTGGGATAGTCCGGGCACTAGGGAAGCTGGCGGCTTCACCAGCACCTTCATCGTCGAGCACGGTGGTGGAGACGCTAGAGAAGAGGTGCCAACCACTCTAGCAACAGAGCCAAGCACTTCCGGGGTAGTGCCGAGCACTCCAAGAGGGTGCTGCCGAGCACTCTAGGAGTGGTGTCAAGCGGTCCTAAAGTGGTGCCGACCACTCTAGGACGGGTGCCGAACGCTCTTGTAGCGGAGCCAAGAGGTCTTGTAGTGGTGCCGACCACTCCAAGACTGGTGCTGAGCACTCCGGGAGGGGTGCCAACCACTCTAGGAGTGGTGACGAGCGGTCCAAGAGTAGTGCCGAGCACTACAGCCGGGGTGCCGATCACTCGAGGTGTTGTGCCGACCTCACTGGCGGAACAAGGGACTCCATCGACGCTGATCGGGTTCGCCTCACCTCCACACGACATCACCGAGTTCGTAGATGCCTTCCACGATGGTGAGGAGGTGCGGTTCCACAGGCTGGACGACATCGTCGGCGGCATGGGGTCCTTAGGCCTAGCGGGTCGGCTGCTCAATGACCTAGAGCTGCTTCTCATCAGTGCAGAGGAACCACCCACATTCGCACTGGCCGAGCACGATGTAAATTGGCGACGGACGATGCTAGAGGAGATGAAGGAGATCGAGGAAAATAAGACTTGGGAGCTCGTCGATCCACCTCCAGGATGTCGTTCGATCGGCCTGAAGTGGGTGTACAAGGTCAAGCGGGACGAGCGCGACACCATTGTCAAGCGCAAGGCGCGCCTCATCGCCCGAGGCTTTGTTCAGCGCGAGGGCATCAACTTCGAAGAAGTCTGTGCACTGGTAGTGCACATGAAGTCTATCTGACTGTTGCTGGCTTTGGCAGCAGCGAAGGACTGACGTAAAATCAGTCTTCCTCAATGGCGAGCTGGTGGAGACGATCTTCGTCAGGCAACCTCCGGGTTTCGTCATTAAGGGAGCAGAGCATAGGGTGTTCCGACTGCGCAAGGCGCTCTACGGGCTGTGACAAGTCCCGCGAGCGTGGAACGCCAAGCTTGACGCCACACTGGGCGAGCTTGGGTTCACGCGGTGCGCAACCGAGCACGCGCTCTATACGCGGCGACGGGGAAGGAGGAGCTTGTCGTCGGCGTGTATGTGGACGATTTGATCGTCACCGGCGCGCGTGCGGAGGACATCAACAGCTTCAAGCGCGAGATGGCGGCTCATTTTCGAATGAGCGATCTCGGCGCGCTCTCCTACTACCTCGGCATCGAGGTGAGACAAGGAAAGGAGGCGCTCACGCTCGGTCAGAGCGCGTACGTCTCGAAGCTTTTGGAGCGGAGTGGCATGGCTGAGTGCAAGCCGTGGGTGACTCCGATGAAGGAGCGGCTAAAACTGACGAAGGCCGGTACCACAGCGAAGGTAGATGCAACACTCTACCGGAGCATCGTCGGTGGTCTGCGCTATCTAGTCCACACGAGGCCGGACATTGCGTTCGTCGTGGGCTACGTCAGCCGCTTCATGAAGGATCCCCGAGAGGATCACTGGACTACGATGAAGCGGTTGCTGCGCTACGTCAAGGGGACGGTGGATCACGGGATCGTCTTCCCCAAGACCGCGGCAGAAGTGGGTTGTAGCTCACTATGTCTTCCTCGGGTCGACTCTAATCTCATAGTTGTCGCTGAAACAGAAGGTGGTGGCGCCGTCCCGCGTCGCGCAGGCGTAGTATGCGTGGCGATGGCCACAACAAGCGTGCCAAGTCGTGGTGGCTGCGCGCGGCTTCGGGCGAAGCCGGCGGTGTGGAAGCTCCCCACCAAAGATCGATGGTGGACAACCAGCCCGCCATCGCCATCGCGAAGAATCCGGTTCTCCACGATCGGAGCAAAGCACATCGACGTCAAGTTTCACTTCCTCAGGGACTGTGTCGATGGAGGGCAGATCGTCATCGAATTCGTCGAAACTGGTAGGCAACTTGCGAACGTCCTCACCAAGCCGCTCGCCCGTCTTCGGTTCACGGAGCTGAAGAAGATGATCGGCATGATGGAGGTCTTAGGGTTAGCAGTAGGATTAGGAAAAGAATTGTTAAGTAATCTGCTGCTCTCTCCTCAGACAGCGCAAAGTAGGGGTAGGCGCCAGAGGGGCTCCCATGTCTTTGCCTTTGCGCAAGGCAAAGGCCGAAAACTCACCGCGCTATAATGTAATGTAGCCACAGCAGGGGCAGACGCCAAAGTCAGCCCTGCTGTCACATCTAGTCACTGTAGCAGCATGGCAGCCTGACATGTCTGTGCACTAGGATTAGATGGGTAGAGTTGTATATATAGCTTCCCACTGCAACTCAGTAAAGTGAGTGAGTTCAATTTTACTATCTTCTCTGCAGAGCTCCGACCAATGCTGATGTTTATGCTCTGTGTGTGCATGTTCTGTTCTTTCTCCCTTTTTCTATCTCTAGTCGTAACGTGTGGTTGACAAGATCGGTGAGCGGTTTGCTTACCCGTATGGAAGATCCAGGGCCAACAGGGCTGTCAGCTGTGTGGGGACGCCGCACGCGCGCCGCCCGCGTTCGTTGAAGCTGGAGAGATATTTGCGCGTCGCTGGTTGCTTCGTGATTATCCCTCGAGGTTATCCATCCATCTAGATGATTTGCGTCCGCTGATCTCCGAAGGTTGGACTCCACCTGTCGGCCGGGATATCTACAGGCTCGTAGATGGCGAAGGCTTCTATCGAATGCTCCGAGTCGGGCCGGGCCACCTGCGGGCTCAGCTGGCACACAGACCTGCGTATACGTGCGTGTACACCGCAGCCGGGTATATTTCTGGTCACGTATCATGCATGGACGCGCTTAGCTTGCTAGCTTATTAGCACACATTGTTACATGAACGCTCATTTTCATGCATGAGACCGTATCACATAGAAGCTCATACACTTGCTAGCTTCTTCTTTATTATTCTTGCACGGCTCACGTTATCAGCCGAATCGCGTGGGCGCACGCACATACTTGCAGCCATACGATGTATATACTTGTGTTATAATTAGCCTGTCATAAGCACATTCATGCAAGCTGCTAGCTAGTGGTAGCTCCGTTAGCCACACGTGAACAACCATGCACATGAGACCATGACAAGAAGCCAATACAACCATGCACGGGGGGCGCTCTTCAATCTCTCCTTTTATTATTTTATTATTTCCTCCCTTAAATGAAATGAAATGACACAACTCCTTCATAGTTCGAGAAAAATAAATCTACATGTAATTTTTGTTTGTTTGGACGTTTCTGTATCAGTATGGCATACTGCAAGTAATAACACTGGAGGATTACATTGCATTTTATTACATTCATTCAAAACTAGGAGAATCTCCTCTCTACTGTACAGTATGGCCTTGTTTGGGGGCAAAATCACAATCAATGGAGCACAAAAATACAACTCAGCTCATATAGACATCTGGCAAAGAACCCATAAGGATCACAGGACTACTATTTCTCGGCCTCCAAAGCTTGTCCGGCCTTGCTTTGGAGAGAATATCAGAGAAAAACCCAGAAGATGAAGAGAAAGGTGGAGGCTGAATAGACTCCGTTGATGGCATGCCCGTACCATCATGTACAGCTTGCTCAAGTGCCGCGATCTTCCTGCCATTAGAAGCCTTACCACAAGGGCAAACACTGATCTTTCTAAAGCATTGCTTGTGGAAGATTGACCCACACAAACTGCACTTTGTAGCTTCATCCTCCTACAACAATCGTAACAGATTTTCTCAGCACTGAGTATATATTATATTAAGCTGAAATGAATTAGAAAGCAAGGACTTGGCAGGGCACCTGAAATGGGAATATAAGGGACAGCGGGTCATCACAAGCTTGTCGAGCAGCACAAGGTACACCGCTGTCGTAGCACACAAGGCATTGCTCAGTGATGTGCTCAAGTATCCTGTTTGATATGGTCTGCACCTTAACTGGAAGTGCTGTTCGAAGCAAACAGAATTTGTGTTAGTGGTGCAACTAACTCACCGAGAATGTGATTACGAATATCATCTTAAGGTTTTATAATTTTGGTTCCAATCTTTTAGATCATCAAGCATTAATCAGTCTTGAACAGCAATCAGAAGGGCAGCATAAGCAAAAATTATACCTAAAAACTGTTTTAAAAATAATTTGCTGAATTAGCTCAAAAGGATCAGGAAACACAATTCTTCAATTGTGGTTTGTGATGTACATAAGTAGAAATATCAGTCTAGTACAGATTTCAGTTGTGCTGAATAATGGAGCAGCATGTATAGATGCAGTTACCATTTAAACCTCTTTTATTGACATACGTGTCAGGAGTTAACATAAACAAGAAGTTGCACAGAAGTCTACACCCAGATTGGATTGCGCACTTCAGAAATATCTTGTTAAAACTGAACGGTACCTGCAAAAGCTCCTTTTGAGAGATCAACGAGGTCACGAAGCGCAAAGAAGTCATTCCCATCAAGAAGGTATCTTCGAACTCCTAGTCCTTTAAGTATGGAATTCCGGAAAGGACATTGGACACAAGGAAGCATAGCTGCTATTTTCTTCCGGACACTCATGATGTTAAGCAGAGCTGGTACTTTCGAGAATAGGAAAGGATTGACTGCACTTACACAGAGCATAGGCTGAAAATGCAAATCATCATTTGCTTCAGGTCCAAAAAAGTATGAAAGTAAATTTATTTCAGAACTAACAAATAAATAAACAACATACAATTTAAGTTTATCATTACCTGGTCATAGATGGAGTCTAAATATGCTTTTGCTAACTGGGAAATTGGATACAGTGAAAAATCCCAGTGGTGTAGAACTCTTGCTGGAAGAACTGCAGTGTCATTTGTGTGACAAGAAGCACAAAACAATTGGCCAGTGTAAGAACAAAACCGAGGTTTGTTCCATCCAATAGTCTGTGCAAGTTCTTGCAGCAACGTTCGACCAGCATCCAAATGCCTATGGCACCCCGCACAGTTGTAATGCTGTAATTCCAACAACTGCCTGGTCGACTTCTGAGGCCTATCCTCCACAATAAGTGATATCGTCTTGCCCATTGAGGTAGAATCATCATGTGGACCTCCATTGCAATCTGAATCTTTGGAATTTAAATCACTGGTTCGCCTTTGCAAAGATCGTGGAATGAGAGTTTTCAAAAAACTATATTCGTATCCAGGCCTCCCTGGTGACAAAAAATTAACCAGAGGGGTGAGAATTCCAAATGGATAACTTGAGACCAGTAAAGAACGCAAACAGTCTTGAATGAGGGCACTTCTCTCATTGACAACATCTGGTGACGCATTCCCAAATATTTTACTTGACTCTCTTTCAGCATTTTCCCATGCAGGGGGAAGACTCAAACCTCTCTCATAAAAAAGGTCCTTAAGTTGCCGATAAAGCGCATAAAATTCACGGTATCGCCGCTCAATTTCCCATTCATCTTCACCACTCCTTACTTTTAACAAATAAACAGTGTATTCTTTGACACCAACCATCCGTTCACCGAAAGAAACATCTCCAGTTCTTTGCTTTGCCCCCACAACCTCCACCCAATCAATTCTTGAAGAATACTGAGGAACAGGACATACATAGGCGTCATCTGTACCAGAAGTAGAGGCAGTAGTGCTGCCATCTCTGAAATGGTGAGCCTGGCGAGCATTACTCCTGCGATTATCCATAAAAGATCCATTTTCATGTGGCTCCCCTGAATTGAGCAGAATCTGTTCCATCTCTTGGACCATATCATCAAATAAATCATTGTCACCAAATCCATGCACCTAAAGTTAGAAAGAGAACATGTCAATACAACAATGTGACTTAACACTTGCACATTCATGATTCACTTAATAGTTAATACTAGAATTTGGTCAAGCAAATGACCTACAAGAAATGTCCTTTTCTTTTGGGCATATGAGACTGTTAACCCAAGAGTGTAATGAGCACATGTATGTCAGAATTAGAATATTACAATCCAATCAAGTAAAGGAGCACCAAACCAATATATTCACGAGTAGAGATTTGATACAGACCAATCAGTAGCCTTGTTGTGGTCAAGTAACGAATAAGCAGAAAACAATTATTGCTGTAAATTTGTATTTTTTTAATCTAAATTTCATATCAGATATCAGAATAGGCGATAAACCCAGAAGCTCCCACCAACTTTTTTTTCTAATTTAGTGGACATATTTTGTTTCCCCGGCTGAGCAGAGCATTTTTGCAAGGTAAGACAAACAAATTTGGGAGCCAAAACACTCAAGACATCTAAAACTCGTACCAATTGGATCCGACTACATTTGCAAATGCCTCTAGTCATCAGTCCAAACCAAGCTGACCACGTCAGGACAAGAGAAATTGACAACTGCTCCGCTCAAATTCACATCTCTAATAAGTTATTAACTGAAGCACTAGCAAACCCACCTGGTTGTGATCGGGGCGCTGAGGAATATATGGTGAAGCAGGACTCGACCCCTGGCGCGCGATGGCGTCGACTCCGGCAGCCGCCGGAGGAGGACCCGTTTCCGGCCGCGACTGCGCCGATGCCAGCGCTTGGAGGCGGCTGAGCTGCTGTTTCTTGGGGAATCCGCCGGCGGCGGGATGGTCGTCGAGGAGGTCCATCTGGTGGTCCCAGAAGTCGGAGGAGGGGAGAAGGGTAGCGATCGAGCTGGGCGTGCCGAGGGCGGAGTTGGCACTGCAGTACCTGTCGTCCTCGGCGTCCGATCCGGCCGCCGAATAGGCCTCGGAGGCAGCGCCGCCCGCGGGTCGCCGGGGTGGCTCCATGCCGGACTGGATCCCGGCCCGCGCGCCGTAGCTGTGTCTGCTGCTAGGGATTGGCGATGTCGTTTCGTTTCCTGGTGGAAGAAGAGCAGGGACTTGCACTGAGGCTGTATCGCGAAATGAAAATGTTTGATGCCACATCACATGTTTTTTTAGATGTCGGAAGGGTTTCACATACTAATAAACATAGGTCGAGACGAATTTATTAAGTATAATTAATCTATCATTAGCGCATGTTAGTTACTATAGCATTTATGGTTAATCATAGACTAATTAGTCTTAAAACATTCGTCTCGCGATTTCCAACCAAATTGTGTAATTAGTTTTTTTCGTCTATATTTAATACTTTATATATGTGCCACAAAATTCAATGTGATAATTTTAGGTCAAAATTTTTCAAAACTAAACTTCCCTGTACTTTTGTCTATTTCAATTTTTAATCGAAACTGACAGCTCACGTACACGTCACACTCCTGACAGTCTCCAACAACCATTACCTAATAGTCTGTTCACTTGTTAGTTTTAGCCAAATCAAATCACCAGTTAATAATGTTTTTTTCTCAAAAAAACTATCACCAGCCAGTCTAAACCAGCACCAACATCAACTAGCGAATAGGTCCTAAATTATAACATGTTTGGTTTCAAATAAGTCACCTACTTATAAGTTAAAAAGTAAAAAAGTGACTTATTTTGTTAAACACCACCAACTTATAAGTCACCCATGCTTATAAGTTTTAAGTTGGTTCACCCCTGCTTAAAACTTATAAGTCACTCTTTTCACGTGGGGCCCACACCTTTAATAAACTTATAAGTCATATACAACAAAACAGTATGACTTATAAGTCACTAGTTTTCAGTCACCTGACTTAATAAGTCACCTGACTTATGGAAATCAAACAGGCCCTTACAAGAACCATTTTACATATGATAGCGCTACAGATAAAAAGTTCAATATTATTTTTTTGTCTTCTTTAACAATAAGATCCAAAAGAGAATCTTTTCTGCAAATGAGTCTCCATAAAAATGATACTCAGATTTGGGTTATACCTCTCTTACACTCAAAATGAGTCTTCTATATAGATACTATGTTGAAGGCTATATGTATTTTGTTAAAGACCCATTTTAGATTTGGGTTTCCGGATGAGTCTCCTGTTGGAGACAACCTAATAAGAGTTTTTCTAGTTTGTACTCTTCCCTCCTAAACATAATGTAATTCTCGATTTTTTGAGTTATATGATTCGAACTTTGACCAAACTATTAAAAAGTATTAACATTTATGATATATTATACCTACTATTAGATTAATTACGGAATATATTTCATAATAAATTTATTTAGAGATATAAATATTAATATTATTTATTATAAATTTGGTGGAACTAGAGCTTGTTTGACTAGCACGAATCTCATAATTGCATTGTTTTTTTATAGAGAAAGTAGTTTTTGTTGTGTACTTAATAAATATATAATTTGTTGAAAACATCTAATTTGGATTGTCTGTTTACTTTTCCTTAATTCACACTATTTCTATTCAAGGATTAACCTATGAATTATTCATAGAAGTTATATTAGCTAAAGGACTAATCCTAACCTTTATAAGCTTTGAAGCTCAATTAATCTAGACACTATTTCTATATTATGAAATTAGAACATGTTAGGCTTTTAGGGTCTTTCTCCTATACTTGATTTATCATTAGGTTTCTAGTTTAAGAAATCACCTTATTTCTTGTGGTTTAAATTCCAAGTTAAACTTGGGAGCTAGGTTTTTAAATATCAACACTTAAACTTGGGTTGAAATTAAACTCATTCACGATCCGTATTTCTTCTTTGAATTTCTCAGGTTAAGTTTATCTAGATTATTACCTTGTTTCGTTTAAGAATTTTGTTTTGGCCTCTTCATATTTTTGGAGTTTCTTATACACTAATCTTACACTAAATCTCGAAAAACTTACTAATGCACGGATGATCAGACTAAGGTCCTTGCATACACCAAAGGTGTTACATTTTGGGCCGAAAGTGAGGACGTGGGGGGATGAGAAATTATGTGGAAGACGGTGTGGATGGATGCTGTGGGATGGGAGAATGTTATGCACATATGGTATTGCTTGGTGGATGTTTCTTCTATGATACTTTTAGCGTCGCCACTGGATCAACACTGGGTTGTTAGGTGGCTTCCAAATGCATATTAATAGCTGCAATTTATATCGGGTTATCACCTAAATTTTGGGCTATGTTTAATTGGATAATGGCATGGAGGTAATTTCTTTAAGTTTCCTATATTGCATTGGATTGAAAAACTTCGCCTCCGCATTGTAGCATAGTCGTCCGAAATAACATGCTTTCAAAGGTGCCCGTCTTCCACTAGACACTAAGCACCTCGAAAGGGAGCTATACCGGATGGTTCCATTGAGCACACCCCAAGGGAGAACTCGAAAATCCATATTTTTTCATCAAGATCATAAATGAGAGAATAAAACTTACAACATCCTAAAGTCATTTCTTACATCACTTTATTATAGTAGAAGAATATTACCTTAATTGGTTATAACAGCGGAATCTAACAATGTTATCAGAGTTACAGAGGAAGCAAAGATTAATTTAATGGCATGGTGGATCATTAACATAGTGGACATTTATATACAAGAGATGCTAGCATATTTTATATCTTTTCTTATAAAAACCTTTAATAAGCGTTATAAATAAACACTATGGTCGTAGCATGAAAGGAATCCTCTCTGAGCCCACTAGGAGGTTTCCACACACAAGAGTCAGCTCTAAGTATTTTCCAATCACCTGCAACATGGGAAATAAAACCCTGAGTACTCGATTGTACTCAGCAAGACTTACTCCATGGATATGCAAGGCTTATTTGGCTTGTGGGTTATTGCATCTGCGGAAGCATTACTAAACGTGCGTCCTTATATTTAATTTTATTAGCGGTCATCATTAGTTCATTAACTAACCATTCTATGTAAGCACCTATGCTATTTTCAAGCAGGTGGTAACCAATCAGAACTATTTTACCATCTTTCATATTCCAGTTCTTACTACGGTGTTAGACCATAGCCAAGTCGGTACCGTCTCACGGAAATGGTGATTCACGAACCAATATATCCTAGCTGGGTACCACAAAACACATGTCCCATTTGTACCCCAAGCACAAACAAGATCAACCCATTTCACTCTTGTCACAGGGTCCAGGTCCCGTCCAAACTTAGACTCCAAGCCTCCACACTTGAGATCCGGTCTCAGTATAGTGCTTAGACCTCTACCTTTCCCCACCTCCAATCAGCCGGTCCAAAAAGAGCTAGAACATGCGATAAGAGCATAACGAGCCTTCCCGCTCCCATAAGCAAATATGTGCTCAAGATAATAAGTCTGTGACCTGACTACCATCCATAGCAATAGACGGTCTTCAATCAATATAGGCGAAACAAGTGCAATCCGAGCCTCGCTCGAATGCCTAACCGAGTCTAGATCCAAAGTACCATTCCGTCCGGTCTCCAATTATCATTCATTTATATTCCATGTGACAGTAATAATAATATCTTTCCTATCTCTTGCGTGTGATAGGTAATCACTCGACTTCTACCGGATCCTATAGCATAGCAATCTACATGATCCTGATATACTATTAGGACTCATATGGTAAGGATTTATATATGCAAGTGGTTTTCATCTAACTCCTTAAAACTTAATGCACAAGCATAAAATAAAGTGTATAATAATAGGGGTTATGCACCGGGGCTTGCCTGGATAAGATATAACCAAAAGTTAGCATTCCATTATGATGACACAATCATCAAGGCATCATCTTTTCCGCTACTTCAGTCGACTCCATGATCCATCGTTGTTCCTATTATGATATACGTGGATGTAACGTAGAGATGTAAATAATCAACGGCAACTACAACTCTAAAATACGATTACGCTCCGCAAGCTAACGAGCTAGCTTTAATGACTAACGTACTAGTCTATGTATCCACGTCGCCAAGTAAGGCTTTGTCTCCGAAAAAATATTTTAGTTTTAAAATTCTAAGGTGTTTCGGCATTTTATTGATTAAACATATATTTTTGAATTAGGGCTCATTTAGCTACCTTAGCAAATTAATTATTATGGAGCTACAAAAATTACAGTGAGCACCTAATAATGTGAGGAATTTACTGTGAAAGTTTTAAAACCAACACTATCACCACTTTATCACAAAAATTCCTACAAGTTTATATCTTACAATATTAAGCATCTCAAATTAATTAGATAACTCCTAAGAATATTATAAAACTAAGTGAACAAAACATACTAGTAGATAGATCATGATTTTAGAAACCTAACAAAATTAGTTTCACAATTTTCTGTTAACTACATAATTTTATATGGAATTTACAAGTTTACCTTAGAAACTAAATTAGAAAATACATTAGAAAAAGGAAAGGGCCGACAGCGATCCTTCTAGCCCGACAGCCCAGCGCGGCGTAGCTGCGCGAGCACTATGGTGGCCTAGTACGGCCCAAGGCCGAGCGCACCGCCCACGCGTTGGTCGTTTTGCAGAAAAGGCCCCTGAGCTTTTAGAGATTAATACGACTGCTATGCGTATTATTCCTTCTGTCAGTAACTTTGCAATCAAACCCTCAGATGTTTTTGACTTTACCATGGGGAGGTCCCTGGAATCCCTGCATGCACCGGTGCGTCGGCCGATGGCACAAGGCGGTTACGTCGGGCAAATTAGGCTCTCTACGACGGTACGACTGAATTAAGGGACCGACTCCCCGCATGCACCGGTGCGTCGGCCGACGGCACAAGGCGGTTACGTCGGGCAAACTAGGCTCTCTACGACGGTACGACTGAATTAAGGGACCGACCACCATCTATATCTAAACGCGCAAGGATGGTGGTGGTTAGGGACTCAGAGGCGCATTGTCGTGGGCTGCAGCGGTGGCATGACTGTTTCGGTGAGCCTACGTACGCTCGGTAGAGTAGAAGTGATGGATAAGCATCAATGGCTCATCGTGGTGTACGCCCTACTGATGGTTGAAGCGGGGAGCGCTGTGACGGTCTAGCCACGTGCGATCGAGCGAGGCAGTGATGCTCTGTGATGGACACCGGCGTGTCACCCCATCGACGACGAGCACCTTAGCCAAAATAACGCGATCAATGGATGGAACGAGTCACAACAAACTCTGGGTTACGAGCAATTGAACTGTTACCACTCCTATAGGCCTTACCCCCAACCCTCTAGTCACGGCGACGCACATGATCGGTGGCGAGCAAAATCCAAAATTGGCCATGGCCAGACCACCGCTAGACTTGACGAGAGTGGGGCGTCTAACTAACTTCCTCTGCTTCTCACTAACACGAGGAATTGAGCTAGGAAGCTTCGAGTTCATTTTCATGAAGGGAAGAGGGCGGCGCATCACCCCTGCTACCTCACGCGACACGGCCCCATCAGAGGTAACCCAGCCATGACCCGATAGGGTATGACAACGCGAGGACATGGCCACACGAGCGAGGGCAATAGGCATGTCGGGTAGTGCTAGACGGAGCCAAGAGTTGTGCTAGCACGCGGGGCACTTGAATGCGGTAGCCAGGCCCGAGCGGCTCACCGGCATTGGCTAGTGGAACAAGGTGAATCAGGGAGGCATCACCGTCACCCTGAAGCTAGGGTCGGTTGACCCAGACGCGATGGGCGATGGCACGGGCTCATGGTAGGTGAGAAGCAGGGTAGGGTGACTGCCACGTCGACACGGCGACAATGGCCATGACCTTGGCTCGACCCCGCGCGTGGCTCAGCGGACACGGTGGCGCACGCATGCAGCGATAGCGGGGCACATAGCAACCGTATTGCGATGACGCCTTGCCACGCGACCGCGCAGTGGCTGCACCGGCGTAGCACAGTGGCAACCCTCTAGCATGGAGTAACGGTGCATGCAGCAACGCGGCAGCGAGGTGGGATAGTAGCGGGATGGCCAGCAGCTACAGGGCGACGATAGTGGTCTGCTGGGCCAACCTCGGCCAACCCACGGCCGACCGGGGTCAGCACCACGGCGCGAGGAACATGGCCAGCCGCGCGACGCCGAGCGGCTCGCATGAGGTGACCGTGCGCCCGAGCCAAACATATGACATGCAAGAATTTTAAAGCAAAGCAAAGGATGTCAATCATCTCAACCAAAGTTCAACCTATCCTACTAACCTAAAGTCGACACTACCAGCTAGCTAGCGGAGCAATCGTCATGGCCCGAGAGCAACCAGAGAGGGAGATAAAAGGATGCTAACTTGGGTTCATCACTGGACTACCGGTTCACGAACAGGGTGCCAACAACATAGTTAACAACGCGTTCCAACGATGTTTGGGTAATTTTTACGACAGCAACGTGACATCCAACACAACTTTGACCTAAGCCATGCTCAAGCACTCGCTTTGATGCAATCAACAATACCAAAACATGCAGCTAGTGTTTAAACATTTTTGTTAGAAATTAAATGTTGAAATAGCATTGTCTTACTACTTTTCCATACTTAGAAAAGTTAAGGATTCATTCAAACTAACAGTCATTAACACTTTTGTTATAATTTTTAAAAGGCCTAAACCCTATTAACTGTTACCAACAAGTATTTCATGCAATAGTCCATACCTTATACTAACCCATAGGAGCAAAATACTTAAGCACCATTTAACTATTTTGCTCAATATAATTCGCCAAAAATGGTATTTTACACAATAGTTCAAGTGTTTGTCAACTTAACGTAAAGAGCTTATCTTAACGTCAAATTTGATTTTTGAGCTCCCAAAACACTAGTTGTCGAGTTCATAAACCCAGGGTCCCTAATGGACCTGCTCCCCAACAAAAGCTCAGCCCAGCAGACGACGTTGCGAACGACACGCAACTCCTAGGCCGGCCCAGATACCGAACGACAGACCGGAAGAGCGATCCAGTCTCCGACCAAAAGGCCTAGCCAAGGAAGGGACGACGCTCGCTTCTGACTCTGACCCACCTATCCGACCAAAAGGCCTGGCTAAGGAGGGAATGACGCTCGCTTCCGACTCCGACCCGCTTCTCCGACCGGCGCGGTCGGAGCCAACTGGGAACGACCGGCCGAGGACGCCCACTCGATGAGGACCCAAGAAATCAGTCGGAGCAGATAAGGTAAGGCGCTCAAGTCAACCGGGCTACCGAGGACCGTACCCTACACACCTGTAGGATAATACTGACAGGCCATGTCAGAAGGGTACTTTGCAACCTTTCAGACATGTCCAAACATAAACAGTGTTGTGGGCATCGATATTTGCCTACAGTATGGTAGGCGCCGATATTTGCCATACTAGAAGAACACAATGGAGCCTACCACATGCATCTGGGCGTCAATAGTATTGTGAGCGCCGACAAACCTTCTTGTACCCGATGGCGTGGGCAACAAGACTAGGGCACACACACTCTCACTCTCTCTCTCTCTATCACTTGTAAGGCCATCCCCTTCACCTATAAAAGGGGTTACGCTCTCTCCTAAAATGGGCGATCGATGACGACGGACAATTCTGACTCTCACTCTGCTAGCTTGAGACATTCTGAGCACTCGAACAGCTTCACGGCTCTAGAACTCTAAAGCTACATAGAGCATACGTTCTAATACTTAGCGCACGTAGGAGTTCCCATCACTCTTGGCCCTTCAGTCCAAAGTCTGACCGGACCTCTAACACCCCATCTTATTCCCACTCGTTTGTAAACCCACAGCAAACTTCGAGCACCTGGGCTTAGGAATAAAGTCACCGACCGACTCAAACTGGACGTAGGGCATGTTGCTTGAACCAGTATAAACCCTATGTCATTGAGTTCTAGGCTACATCCGATCACAACGTACGACAAAACTACAAATATTTACGTGTTGGTCACTTTTCGCACCAATAGTTGGCGCTGTCCGTGGGGAAGACGTCGTACGATCATGCTTTTGGTCATTGGATGGCCCACCTTTCCGCCATCTTCGTCATGTCGGGCTCAAGTGATACAACTCGCTTTGGCTCGCTAGAGTTTCCCATGCTCCCACCTGTTGGGATGTGGGTTCCTCCTGTCTTTGAGCCATCCCAGACCTTCCTCTTAGGAAGTCTGGACTTCGTCGCCGACCAGCTCGACGTACTTTGCCTCCACAAGGAGGCATTTGTCCCGGTGCCCATCAGAGGAGGAGCGCCCTCCGTCGGCTTTGGGCCACCCAGTGACCTCAACAACAAGACACCTGCGCTTCACTCCGAGCCCACGCTGGGCTCAAACCCCACTATGAGTAACGTACATTTTGTTCTTTACTCGCTATTCGATATCTTTTGCCGACTCTCTAGAGGGACCCCATTGTCCCCGACCGCGATCGCCATGTGATCGGTTCCCCTATGGCCTCGCGTCCCTCGTGAACACGTATGCACGGGGGCTCCGAAAGATGCTGACGCCGCCCCCTCTCACATCCGAATTCATGGGGATGGCGGGCTACGCTCCCACCTCTTTCCACGACCTCATGGATTACGAGGTTGAGAGCGACAGCTCTAGCATCGGCGACATCGTGGCACCTAGCCACCCTCTGTCCTGGGAGTGTGCCATGGTAGATGCTCCGGGATAGCCGCCGGTGGTAGCGGAGTCTCTACAGACTCACACCCCTCCAGACCCTCATGCAGAGGCCCTCCCACGCGCGCAGGAGCACGGTGAGGAGTTACGACAAAGGCGGTAGAGCTAGCCGCCACCTATGTCGGCGTGCTCTGCACAGCGCACTGCGCCACGTGCACGTAACCCAGCGAGCGGCGCCCGGGGTCACGCCCGCCAGGTCCAGCGCAACATCGTGGACGGGGGGAACGATCCCCCACGGTTCACTCGGGCTGGCCAGAACATCACCGCTGCGGCGATGCTTCTGCGCGGCCTTCCAGAGCCTGTTAACCCCTAAGAGCAGGCGATCCACCGAAACCTCCTACTCTGGTGGAAACCGCTGCCGTTCAATAAGCGGAGAGCTCTGCGTCATGACACTGACTTGCGGCCTCTCTCCCCACTAGGGGAATGGGGGCGCACCAGTCAAACCGCTCCATCCGCTCACCACTACAGTCGCCAGGTGTGGAATAGGAGGCCGCAGCTGCACCATAGCCTGACCCGGCACCCGCTCCACACCAATCGCCTATGCACGAATGCCTCGGGCTGAACCAAGATGCTCGCAGCGTCATCAACAATCGGCATCAGGCCTGGCGTGATGATGACGTCCATCAAGAGGCGGTGAGAGCAGGCGGAATGGGCCCTAGACGGACCATCGAGGGGAGCGAGGAAATGCACCCCAGGCATGGTCGTCGACCGAATGACTGGAGTCCTAGCTCAAACGGCCTAGGACCACGGGCCTTTGGCTGTCATGTCCAGAGAACGCTGTTCCCAAAGCGCTTCCGACCGCCTACCAATGTCACCAGATATACGAGGGAGATGAATCCTGGTATATGGCTCAAAGACTTCCGGCTCGCCTGTCGAGCTAGATGAGTGGATGATGACCATTTCATCATTCAATACCTCCCCATCTACGTGGGGGAACTTGTTCGAGCATGGCTCGAATTCATCCCGCCTGACAGCATCCACGATTAGGCGGATCTCAAGAGGACCTTCATCGGGAATTTCCAGCGGACGTATGTCCGTCCTAGGAATTCCTGGGACCACAAGAGCTGCCAGCAGGAGCCCAACAAGTCCCTACGGGATTACATCCGTAGGTTCTCGAAACGATGCAACTCCCTTCCTGATGTCATTGACGCGGACGTCATCAGTGCGTTCCTCTCTAGGACAACCTGTGAGTCCCTGATCCACAAGCTTGGCTGTTTGAAGCCCCGTACCACCCGCGACCTGCTCGACATCACCACGAACCACGCCTCCAGTGAGGAGGCAGTCGAAGTGGTCTTTAGTGGAGGCCGGGACAAGGGCAAGGACAAATGCGAGGACCAAGACGAGGGCCCCTCCACACGAAGGGGCTAAAAGAACAAGAAGGATTGGCGCCGACCGGCCAACTCCGCTCTGGTCGCCGTGGCCGATCATGTGGGCAAGCAGCCCTAGCGGGGCTAGCCCGACCACTTTGACAAGCTCATGGAGAGTCCATGCACCAACCATGCCTACCCCATCAAGCACCTCTACAAGGACTGTGAACTCCTCAAGCACTTTCTGCGACAGGCCGGCGAGCTAAAAGAGGGAAAGGGCAAGGAGGCAGTAGCCAAGATAGGAGCTGCGGCGGGCAAGGATGGAGATGGCTTTCCCGATCCCGATGAATGCCTCATGATCTTTGGGGATCTGATGCCATCTACTCCAAGCACCAGCACAAAGTGCACTACAGAGAGGCATGTGTCGCCGAAACGGCCGTCCCCTCCTTTCTTAGCTGGTCAAAATCTTCGATCACTTTTGATCAAAGGGACCATCCTTCCTACGTCGCCAGACCAGGTCGCTACCCGCTCATCGTCGACCCCATTGTCCGCAAGAAGCACCTCACCAAGGTGCTGATGGACGGAGGCAGCGGCCTCAACATCCTCTACGTCGACACCCTCGATGCCATGCGCATCCCACGGTCGGAGCTCCGCCTAGTGAGCTCTTCATTCCACGGCGTGATCCTAGGAACACAGGCATACCCTCTTGGGCAGATCGACCTGCCCGTCACGTTTGGCGACCGAGCCAACTTCTGCTCGGAGTTCCTTACCTTCAAGGTGGTGGACTTCCTAGGGTCCGACCACGCCATCTTGGGGTGGCCATGCTACGCCAAGTTCATGGCGATTCCCAAGTGCACCTACCTAAAGTTGAAGATGCTAGGACCGAACGATGTCATCACTGTGGGTAGCACATTTTCACATGCCTACATGTCCGACCGCGAGCATTACAAGCTCGCCACTGCCATCATCAACTCAACCAAGCTCCCTTGGCTCAGAGAATCATCGACCCCAGCAGCCCGGGACTGCAACAAGCCAACCTCCTTGACTGCCTTCTACCCACTCAAGGAAACTAAGGCAGTGGGGATTGACCCCACCGACCCAACCAAGATGGTGTGGATCGAGACCCAGCTCCTGGCCAAATAGGAATGCGAGCTCACCGACTTTCTATGCGCCAATTGTGATGTCTTCAAATGGAAACCTTCTTACATGCTAGGCATACCATGGGAGGTCGCCGAACACGCATTACGTCTCATCCTAGGCTCAAAGCCCGCCAAGCAACACCTGCGTCGCTTTGACGACGAGAGGCATAGGGCCATAGGCGAGGAGGTCGCCAAACTCCTGGTAGCCGGACTCATCAAGGAGGTATACCACTCCGACTGGCTTGCCAATCCTGTTCTTATTAAAAAGAAGACCGGATAATGGAGAATGTGCGTTGATTATACTGGCCTCAACAAGGCATGCCCGAAGGATCATTTTTCTTTGCCACGCATAGACCAGATAGTCGACTCCACCTCAGGATGCGGAATCCTCTCCTTTCTGGATGCCTACTCAGGCTATCACCAGATCGTGATGAAAGAGTCTGACCAGCTCACAACCTCATTCATCACCCTGTATGGTTCATACTGTTACGTAACCATGCCTTTTGGTTTGAAGAACGCTGGCGCCACCTATCAACGGTGCATGCAGCAACGCTTCACCGATCAAATCAACCTGCTCGACTAGCCTGACCAAGTTGAGCAGCCAAAACCAACAATCACCGTCTATGTTGATGACATAATGGTCAAAACGGCTCAAGCTTGCGACCTGATCACAAACTTAGCCGCAACGTTCGTGAACCTCCGAAGGTTCAACATCAAATTGAATCCCGAAAAATCTATTTTTGGGGTTCCAAAGGGGAAGCTGCTTAGATACATCGTGTCCGAACGTGGTATCGAGGCCAACCCCGAAAAAATCACGGCCATCTCCAACATGGGCCCTATACACAACGTCAAGGGCATACAAAGGCTCACCGGCTGTTTGGCCGCTCTGAGCCGGTTCATCTCCCGGCTAGGCGAGCGAGGGATGCCTCTCTACAAGCTTCTCAGAAAGACAAATGCGTTCGTCTGGACTGAGGAAGCATAGTAGGCTTTGGAGAGCCTCAAAGCGTCACTAACATTGGCCCCAATCCTCATCCCTCCCAAACGGGGAGAAGCCCTCCTCCTCTATGTCACGGTAAACAACCACGTGGTGAGCACCGCCCTGGTCATCGAAAGGGAGGAGCTGGGACACCACTAAAGGTCTAGCAACCCATATACTTCATCGGTAAGGTACTCACCAATGCCAAGGTTCAGTATCCCCAACTACAAAAACTTCTATACGCCATACTAATGGCGACCCAAAAGCTCCTATACAACTTCACCGAGCACGAAGTCATGGTTGTCACTTCATTCCCGCTGGGAGACATCATCCGCAACCACGATGCCATAGGACGGATCTCCAAGTGGGCACTCGAACTAATGGGCCACGACATCAGGTATATACCATGCACCGCTATTAAGTCTCAAGCTCTCGCGGACTTTGTCACCGAATGCACGGAGGTCCAGCTCTCGACCCCAGACGTCACCCACGAGTACTGGATGATGTACTTCGACTGGTCAGTGATGGCGCCCGGCTCGGGGGCTAGAGTGGTTCTGATCTCCCTAGATGGGAGCAGGCACCGATACGCGATCTGTCTCCACTTTTCAGCCTCAAACAACACTATGGAATACGAGGCCCTCATCAATGGACTACGCATCGCCATCGAGCTTGGCGCTACACGGCTGTATGTCCGTGGTGACTCGGAGTTGGTTGTCGACCAAGTCATGAAGGAGTCCTCTTGCAAAAGCCCCCTTATGGCAGCATACTGCCAGGAGGTGCACAAGCTCGGGGACAAATTCTAGGGGATCGAACTACATCATGTCCCCTAAAAGGACAACGATGCCGGTGATTTTCTCGTAAAATTGGCTGCCAAGCGGGCTCCATCTCTAGATGGGGTCTTCATCAATGACCTTTACGAGCCGTCCGCCCGTATCCTGGAAGGTCTGATCTAGACACACCGCGACACCAACCTGGCGCCCGGGGGCTCCGACATTGGTGCTTCCATGACGATGTCGCCCATCGATGTCGCCATGGTAGCACTCGATCAAACCGACTGGAGAGCACCGCTACTCGTCTACCTCCTCGAGGAGATTCTCCCATCAAAAAGGACTAAAGCACGATAGATCGCTCGAAGCACCAAGACGTTCGTCGTAGTCGGTAACGGACTTTACAAGTGAAGTTTGTCAGGAATACTCATGAAGTGCATCCTTACCACCAAGGCAAACAACTCCTCCTAGAGGTCCATGCCGAAATCTACGGACATCACACGAC
Source organism: Miscanthus lutarioriparius (assembly GCA_904845875.1). NCBI lineage: Eukaryota > Viridiplantae > Streptophyta > Magnoliopsida > Poales > Poaceae > Miscanthus > Miscanthus lutarioriparius. The sequence continues at coordinate 59,572,897 of CAJGYO010000005.1, forward strand.
CCTGAGGTCGCTGGTCGGAAAAGCCTTTCGACAAGGTTTTTACTGGCCTACCGCGCTATGAGAGGCAGAGGAGGTCATCCGCAGGTGTGAGGGATGTCAGTTCTATGCTTGGCAAACTCATTTGCCGGCACAGGAGATCCAAACCATCCCCATCACCAGGCCATTCGCGGTATGGGGCCTCGACATTGTAGGAACTTCAAAAAAGGCCCGGGCGGCTTCACTCACCTACTCGTAGCAGTGGACAAGTTCACCAAGTGGATAGAGGCGAAGCCCATCACCAACATTCGCTCAAAAGAGGCGGTCAAGTTCTTCCTTGACATCATCTATCATTTCGGCGTTCCTAACTATATCATCACTGACCACGGAACTAACTTCACCGGAAGAAGTTCCCAGACTTCTATGATGGATACAACATCAGGATCGACTAGGCCTAGGTCGGACATCCACGTACTAACGGTCAGGTCGAGCAGGCTAATGGCATGGTCTTCCAAGCACTCAAGCCACGCATCTTCGATGACTCAATAAATATGATGGACGATGGGTTGTAGAGGTCCCAGCGATCCTCTGAGCCCGAGAACGACCCCGAACCAATCCACAGGGTTCACACCCTTCTTTCTGACCTACAGAGCTGAAGCAGTGCTGCCCTCCGACCTTGATCACAGCGCCCCAAGAGTGAAGGCCTTCGACCGAGACCGAGCCATGGAGGCTCAGTAGGAAGTAGGTCGACCTACTCGAGGAGGCTCGTGAGACGACCATCATCCGCTCCGCTCGCTACCAGCAAACTCTCCGCAGGTACCATGAAAGAAAAATCAGAGGAAGGATCCTCGAGGTCAGAGATCTCGTGCTCCAAAGAACCCAATCAACTAAGGAGAAACACAAACTCCCTCCACCATGGGAAGGACCCAATACGGTGACCAAGGTGATCCGACCGGGCGCCTATCGACTGAAGGATGACAACGGCAATGTTCTCACCAACACTTGGAACATCGGACAGTTACGTCATTTATTCCCCTAAAAATTCGGTCTTACCATTTTCTTTCATTCAACAATTGCTCCTACAAGCACCCCGACCTGAACACTCTCGCCTCGGGTCGCTCGGTGCTCCACCAGGTGCAATACCACCTCTCTTTTTTACTATCATATAGTAAATACTTTTTACCCGAATGAAAGGGTAGTCCGTTCCTTTAATTACCCTACATAACTTTGTTTTAAAACTCCTGACTGATCACACCCCGCCACGACCTACGGTTACAAGCTGCTGAGCCTCACGGGCTACGCCCGGGTTCTTAAGGTTGCGACCTATGGGTAAAATGGGCAGGTGCAAAAAAGAAAGGATAAAAAACAAAACTATGCTAGGGTAAAAACAAGGAACGAATGGGACAAGCTTCTCCTTACGAAGTGATTCCATGACAAAACAAAATTAAAGTATTCATGAATACAAACAATTGTTCACACGGGGACTCCCCCATGAACTTATCCTTTACGTTCGCTGACTGTTTCTGCCCTAAATTCTATTATGGCCGCCAGGCGGCATTAGCTGACGACGCGACCGACAAAGATAAGGGCAGCTTGCTCTCCGACGGGGCGACATTCGGTTCGGTCGGAGGCAGGATGACGCTCTCTTCCGACCTGGCCTCAACTCCATTCACAGGCTGGATGACGTCTTCTTGACGCACGCCTTCAGCCACGCTCGCACGGCGAGCCTCCATCATCCACTGTGTGGAGACTTGCTCGGCCACCATCTGTGCGTGCGGCACCAAGCTCACCCCGAGCGCGTGGATGGCATCCGCGCTCTAGCCGTTGGCATACCCTCTGTAGATGGCGGCAAAATCCAGGTCTGGGTGCTGCGTCGTCACTGAGGTTAGCACCCCCGACATCCTGTAGAACATCCCATTGGAGATGAGCTCCCGAACCTTGTTCGGGACCTCCACCAGCTGGATGGCGGGCGTGCTGGTGCTCGGCGCCGACCCGAACACCTCGAAGATGACCACCTGGGTGACGTTGCATATCTGGTCGAGCTCCCCCTCGAGAGCACATCACTCTTTGAGAGACTTGGCTAGTGCCTCCATGTTCTGACCGATCGCCTCCTTGGCCGTCTCTAGCTCTCGCTCCAGAGAACCAAGTTTTCCACCCAGTTCTAGAAAAAGGATGACAAGCTTAGAAGCGAAGGAAAGGAAAAACCAAGGCATCAACCATAGGTGGAATAGGTACATACCAAGGTGGGTGTTCTCGAGGATGGAGAGTCCTTCCTCCTGTCGAGTCACCTTCTTGAGCAGCCAAGCGTTCGACTCCTCCGTCCCAAGCACCTGCCCTCGGAGCATGAGCCCTTCTCGATCAGCCTCTGACCGAGCCTTCTGCTCTGACTCTAGAGCCTCCAAGGACTTCTGGAGCGCTACCTCGGTCTCCGTCAGGTGGACCTTCACCGCGTCAAGTCCCCGCTTGGCAGCGGTCGCCCGTTCCGCCATGAGCAGTTCCGCCGCCTGCGCTCCCATCGCCTCGGCCGCCCGGTCTTAGGACTTGTGGCGGGCAGACTCTAGCTAGTGCTGAAGCTCGTCGACCCACCATGACATCGTGGGTTCCCGCTCCATCCGACCATGCTCCTCCCAGAGGAAACAGGACTTACGGATCGACGTCGCCTTCAACTCCTGTAAATCGAGAAGCAGGCATGTTGAAACAAGCAATGGAAGACCAAGGAGTCAAGGAAAAACTCTAAAAAAGTAGAAAGCTTACCTTGGTGACACGCGATAGGTCGACTGAGACCACCTGATGGATGAGCTCTACCCGCTCCAAGGCCTCCTTGAGCTTTGCCTTGGTTTGGGTGAGATCGGACTCCATCGACAGTCCTCTCTCCTCCAGGAAGTGCCAGAGCGCCACCTCTAACCCATCGTGCAAGGCGAGCCGAGCCTTCCTCATGTCATCGAGGTAGGGCCACACTAGCTCGCGGGTCACCCCCAACCCGCTGGAGATGGCCGGTGACTCCACCCCAGCTCCTACCTCACCAGAGCAGGAGATCTCTACTACCTTGACCCTACGACCAGCTGGCGGATGTTCTACCTCTGGCCTGGCCGCATCACCTCCCGACACCTCCAGCTCTGACCAGGAGGGCGAGCCTGGTCTCCCTCCTCTCTTCCACCGCAGTTGGTGCGGGACGAAATGCAAGGGTCACCTCTGACCCTACCTTCGTTGTCGCCAAGGGGATCACCACCATCACCGCTCGCTACCGCTGCCGCCGTGCTCGCGACCACTGGGAGGGCGCAATCCCTAGAAGAGAATGTCGCACCGCCGCCAGCCTGCTTTCCCCGCCGCTTGTCGCAACTCGCTGCAGGCTGGGTCTCCACTCCTCCTACACGGGAGGTGGGGCGATGCTCAATCCCGTCAGTCCCTAGCCACCATAAAAAAAGTACAGGTCAGTCGCATTAAAAAAACTCAACTGTGAGATCAAAAGTGACATAGGTACATACCTAGACGAAAGGGGCAGAGCCCTAAAGCCCCAACCCGCTGGCGACAAGCCCGCCGAACGAGGACCACTTACGGGTTGCGACCCGCGCCCCCTCGCATCAACTGAGGGAGGAGCCGACCCGACCAGTTCCCGATTGGCTCACGATTCATCATGATCGCAGGCCCATGGCGCACCCACCGAAGCAACAGACAGGACGTCTCCCTGTTGTGGGTCACGCGCACGCACTGACCCAGAAGATGTGGGGGTATGAGTGCGCTCCTCCGACTGGTCGGCACGCCCCGCCATGCTCGAAGCAGGGGGGCGAAGCCAACGATGCCTTCGAAGGGCACGGTGACCACACCCGCTTCACCTCTCGCTCGACAGCGGTGTCCGAGCTCACGGCGTGCTTCCTTGACGCGGGAACGTCACCGAGCCTCTCCGCATCCCTCCCACCGCTGGCAACTGGCCGCAGGCGCACGACGCTCAACCGAGGTCGCAATGATGCCCTGGTCTTCATCGTCACTTAGAGGTGCTCGTGTCGCCACCCATCTCCATGGGCTTCTTTGACTCGAGCTCTCGCCTCCATGTTGCTCCGATTCTCACCGATCCACACCCACCGGGCGATCTCCTTCTCCTTCTCATGCCTTCGCCAAGCCTTCTTAGCTCTCTTCTTCTTCTTGGTGTCCTCCACCTCCTTCAAGGCAGCTTGTCAAGCCATGCCCTCTGGCCCCCCCGGAAGATGTGGCCATGATTTGTAACCGGCAAGTCCCTATGAAATGGATGGCTCGAAGTCAAAATACAAGAGAGCAAAAGGAAAAAGACAAGGAATTAGGAGAGGGGAGCATACCAGAGTAGACAGCTTCACGGCGTGAAGGGGTCTAGGCTTTCCTTCGAGGGACTCTTGGGCCCTCAGTTGCAGCACCCGGTCGAGCCGACTCCAGACCTCGTCCTTCGCCAATTCTTCCGGCGACGCGCGGTCCAGATCTGTTGGGCCCAAGTAGTTCCACATCGGCTGCCTCCTCTCCACCAGTGGGGTGACTCGACAGCGGAAGAAGGTGTGGAACACCCGTAGCCCATCAAGGTCGTGCTGCACCAGCTTCTGGAGCTCCACCTCGATGACCTCCAGCTTGTTCTGCTGACTAGAGGCCCCCATGACCAGCTCTCTCGCCTCTCCGGCCTCCTTTCGATGAATGGCGGGAACAGCGCCTTCGCTGGGTTCTTGATATAGAACCACACCCCATGCCACCCCCGATTGGAGTCATAGGGGGAATACACGGGGTAGGAGCCCGGCGGCCTTGGCTTCTTCTGCAATGCAAAGCCCCCAACCGGCGTGGTCCTAGGCGGCTTCCCCTCCGACAAGGCTTGCCCAGTGAAGATCCACCGAAAGAAGTCCACGTGTGGCTCCATCCCGAGGAAGGACTCGCAGACGGTCATGAAATCGGTGACGTGCAGCACCCCAGTTGGATTGAGGTGTTGCAGCTCTAGGCCCCACTCATTGAGAGCCCACGCAGGAACCAGTGCGTGGGACATCCTAGCCCGTGCTCATGGAAGGCGAGGAAGGAGACAACCTCATTGGCCGAGGTTGCAGAACAGCCTTCCCCGACATAGGAGCCCTCCAGTGCGCCACCTTCTTCGGTGGAAGCAGCCCCTTCTCGGCGAAGGTGTCCAACACCACCTCATCAACAGTGGATGACCTTCAGTTCGACATTGCGCTTCGGATTCATGAACAGATCTGTGAGTTCTCCTCTCCCTCGCTTTACCCTCTTTCTCCTCGGAACCGCCGCGGCGCGTGAACAGGCTTGGCGAAAAGGAAGAAGGAGGAGAGGCAGCAGTTGGAGAATAGGCAAAGGAATGGGACCAAAACCCTCTCCCTTCCCCTCTTTAAGGAGGAGACGCAGCAGTTGGAGAAAGACGAAGGATTGGGACCAAAACCCTCTCCCTTCCCCTATTTAAGGAGGAGACACAGCAGTGGGAGAAAGGCGAAGGATTGGAGCGAAAAACCCTCTCCCTTCCCCTATTTAATGCGGATAGGCATGTGGTGGGACACGTCTTGACTGATGGGATGAGGCCCTACCCAATGAAATGATTCCTGGTTAAACAGGACGTGGCCTAGGCATGGCCCCCCACTACCGCACGCCGGGCGCAGGAAACAAGGCGCAACCGCGCGCAAACAACCCTCCGCCTTCCTAGGCAGGACTTGCAAGGGCCCAACAATGGGATCTCCATCGAAGGAGAGACCAATGGGCTTCCTGAGTCGACCGAATGGCTCAGGCAAATGCCGAGAGACAGGTAAGGAGCAGAGGGATGCTCCATGCGGGCTATGCCGACTCCGTCATGAATGATGGACACGGATCCCATTCGGACATATCCGATAAAGAGCTCCTCAAACCCATCACTCGAGTCATCAAGGTAACCTTACCAAACTATCTTTCTTTATTTTCATTCATACAATCATTTATTCATCCTTTCTCATACACGCATTCACACATTCATTCATACAAATCACTCATTTATCCCATACATCCAAAGCATTGCATATGCAAATTAATGCATCACAACGCTTCGTGTTGCGTCACAAAGTGGTAGTTGCCTCATTCAACATGAGCGACAACCGACCGGGTTCGAAGGCCGGCCCGTGAAGGGCTCAAGGACGCCTCATGCCAAACAGAGCCAGGGGAGAAAACACAGATGAGCCCCAGCGGCCCTCGCCTGATCTGCCCAGAAGCAGACAGGGTCATCTCAACCTTCTCGTTTGATCCTAACCTCGAGCCATGCCCACATAATCTCCATCGAGGGGAGGCCAGCATGCCACCTAAGTCGGTCTCCGGAATGACCCGGGCATCTATCGAGAGGCGGTTAAGGAGCAGTGGAATGCCATATGAGGGCTGTACCGACCCTGTCATGAACGACGGACCCGAATTCCGCTCGAATGTGCCCGTTAGTGAGCTCACCGAAGCGCAACGCTCGAGCCATTGAGGCAAGCGATGTTAGCTTAGCCCCTCCGGTTGCAGAGACCACGAACGGGGTAACGCATGGAACTAGACCAACCCCTACCGAACCCAACGGGGCTCAGGGGCTCAGGTCGCCCGACACCGACTCGAAATCAACCAACCGCATGGATCGCGGGTGGGACAAACAGGGGCGAACACCTCGAACGGCAGAAACACAGGAATCTGTGGCCCTAGGAAAGAGTACCAAAATCCTCAGCCTCCAACCGACTCACTAGTCGGTGCGCTCGCGCGCACCAGCTGGCAAAACGAAAAATCCCCCAGACGATTCTACCCGAATCGCCCGGGGGCTCAGGGGCTACACCCACCGGGTGCGCTCGCGCGAACCCGCTGTCAAAACGAAAAATTCCTAGACAATTCTACCCGAATCGCCCGAGGAATCGAGGGCTCCTGTCGGGTTCATAAACTCGGGGTTCCTAATGGACCTGCTACCCAGCAAAAGCTCAGCCCAGCAGACGACGTTGCGAACGACGCGCAACTCCTGGGCCGGTCCAGATACCTAACGACAGGCCGAAAGAGCGATGCAGTCTCTGACCGGAAGGCCTGGCCAAGGAGGGGACAACGCTCGCTTTCGACTCCGACCTGCCTCTCCGACCGAAAGGCCTGGCCAAGGAGGGAACGACGCTCGCTTCTGACTCTGACCCGCTTCTCCGACCGGGAATACATCGAACCTCTGCTTACGGCTTTTCTCCGACCGGCGCGGTCGGAGCCAACTAGGAACGACCGGCCGAGGACGCCTGCTCGATGAAGACCCAAGAAATCTACCGAAGCAGATAAGGTAAGGCGTTCAAGTCAACAGCGCTACCTAGGACCGTACCCTACACATCTGCAGGACAGTACAGACAGGCCATGTCAGAAGGGTACTTTGCAACCTTTTAGACATGTCAGAACACAAACAGTGTTGTGGGCGCCGACATTTGTCCTATAGTATGGTAGGCGCCGACATTTGTCGTACTAGAAGAACACGATAGAGCCTACCACATGCATCTGGACATCAACAGTATTGTGGGCGCCGACAAACCGTCTTGTACCCAACAGCGTGGGCAACAAGACTAGGGCACACTCTCTCTCTCTCTCATTTGTAAGGCCATCCCCTTCACCTATAAAAGGGGTTGCGCTCTCTCCTAAAAAGGACGATCGATGACGAGGGATGATTCCGACTCTCACTCTGCTAGCTTTAGACATTCTGAGCACTCGAACAGCTTCACGGCTCTAGAACTCTAAAGCTACACAGAGCATACATTCCAATACTTAGTGCACGTAGGAGTTCCCGTCACTCTCGGCCCTTTAGTCCAGAGTCTGACCGGACCTCTAACACCCCCCATCTTATTCTCACTCGTTTGTAACCCCACAGCAAACTTCGAGCACCTGGGCTCAGGAATAAAGTCACCGACCAACTCAAACTGGACATAGGGTACGTTGCCTAAACCAGTATAAACCTTGTGTCATTGAGTGCTAGGCCACATCCGATCACAATGTACGACAAAACTACAAATATTTACGTGTTGGTCACTTTTCGCACCGACACTAGTTAACAACATATATTTTTCAAAAGTTAAAGTTGCCTTTCCATCTACTAAACTTGTACTTCAATTTTTATTTTAGTACTAAATACAAGTTATGTTTGATCCTTGTTCATAGAAATTGTTTTCCGCCTCACGTGCGTTATAAATTTTTAAAACCCGGAAACTTGTTAAGCTAATCCTTCTTGGTCCTAAATTTCGGTGTTAAGCAAGCTCGTAACACCAGGGGTGTTACACGTATCCAATTTTCTTGGCTAATGGATGAATGTCCCCTACTCTGACGAGCTCCGACGATGATCTTTAAGTGTTATGAGGTTTGTGGAAGGTGCATATCTGTCTCTAGTGGACCTAGAGGGAGCTCCAGCGTAGCATGGAAGCAGGCAGTGGCCGCAGTCAAGACAATGGTGGTGTCGCTCACCGATTTGATTATGTAGGGGCGAGGGCGGTCACAAATGTCGACCTGATCACAGCCGATGAATTAGCATGGGAGCGACCACAACAATGGGATATTTGTCGGTAGAAAGAGCCGCTAGAGATGGGAAGGATGGTGGGGTGAGCACCCATCGATGCTAGGAGAAGGAAGGACAGATGGCTATAGTGGGTGGGCCTCCTAGGTGCCAGACATGCCGACGAGGCTGTGTGCGCCTACTAGAAGAGGGTTGTGGTCGAGGGTGGATGTGCACCGCATGGGTAGAGGATGTTGAGAAGAGATAAGGTGGGAAGAGAATTTATCGTGACCGTTGATTTAGAGATCCGATGGTGCAAAATTTGAATTGTCGCAAAGGCAACCCTAAAACTATTTGGTAGTAGAGTTGTATATTTACTACTCATTCAATCCTGAAATGCAAGGCATGCAATCAAGCAATTTTAGGACCAAATAAGAAGGTTGGTAAAAGACTAACTTGCCATTCACTAATTAGTTAGCTTGGTTGTCAACTTGTTTAATTTCCTAGTAACACATACTGTAGTTTAAAAAAGACATGCATGCATGTCGTTGGTTTCGGCTACCAATTATAGAAGTCATTTTTGCGCAAGATGATGTTTAAAGACATGTATGGATTGGTTTAAAAGTCAAGCACATATAGATGGGGTTGGGCAATCCGGAATACCTTATGATTTGAGACAGATTTTGAACTTTTGGTACCTTGTATTTCAGGATAGATGGAACAGTAGAATTATACTACCATGGACGGGTGACTTATTTAGTGTCGAGGGCTTCTTTGGCATAGGTCTTGTTTAGATTGCAAATTTTTGCAACCTGGACACTATAGCACGTTTCGTTTGTATTTGACAAACTTTGTCCGATCATGGACTAACTAGGCTCAAAAGATCCATCTCGTGATTTACAACCAAACTGTGTAATTAGTTATTTTTTTTACCTACATTTAATGCTCCATGCATGTGTCCAAAAATTGATGTGATGGAGAGAGTGAAAAAACTTGGAATTTAGAGGTGGTCTAAACAAGGCCATAGTTCAAAAGGACTCAAACTTCTCTGTCAAGTTTTACTGTAGCATGAAGCCGTTTGAATGAAGCTCTCATCCAGTCGTCCTACTATAGGTAGTCAGCCTGTTCGTTTGTTGGTTTCAGCCAGCCCAAATCAGCCAGCCAATAGTGTTTTCCTCTCACAAAAAACCAGCACCAGCCAGCCCAAACCAACACCAACACCAACACCAACACCAACACCAACACCAACACCAACACCAACACCAACACCAACACCAACACCAACACCAACCAGCGAACAGGCCCAGTGTATGAACACTAGCCATGGAGCTGAAAGTGGGCAAAGCGGCTTGAGACTGAATGCGAGTGTTGTCTTCGTTTGGCACATAAGAATTTCGCACGATAACTGTGGATCTTAAGTTCTTTTAGCTATGAAAACTCGGTGTTCCAAACAATTTCTAAACAGTAAGGTCAATGGCTAGAGCTGACGTTGATAATTTGTTCAGATATTTCAATTCGCATGACAAATCAAGCCTAGCACGGCTGGAAGAGCAATACGTTCCCTTACATCCGTTGAGCGTTGGCGTTGGCGGCCAGCGCTGCGCGGAGCGCCTCGCCGAACTCAACGAGCCTTCCGGCGTCAGGCATCACGTCCCTGACGGACTCGTGCCCGCAGAACCGCGCCGCCCACGCCGCGAGCCGGGGCGTTCTCATCTCGTCGAGGACCGTCTGCGCGGTGATCCGCTCCGCTGCCCGGAACCACCCGACGTAGGACCCGAGGACGATGTCTAAGAATCCGATGTCGTCGCCGGCGAAGAAATGCTGCCCCTTGCTGCACGCCGTGAAGGCCTCCTCGAGCTGGGCGAGCGCCGCGGCCACCTGCTCCGCCGCCGCGGCCTTGTCGCCGTCGATCATGCCCCTCAGCGTCCGGAGCGCCGTCGGGAGCTGCCCAAGTTTGGTTTCGAGTCATGGAGATTAGCCACGAGATGGAGCATTCGATTTCCAGCTGAAATGGCTGCGGATCTGTACCTTGGCGTCGGCGTACTCGGCCCAGAAGCGGTGGACGGCGCGGTCGTAGGGGTCGACGGGGAGGATCCGCGGCCTGGCGCCGGAGAAGGCCTCGTCGACGTACTGCAAGATGACGAGCGACTCGCAGACCGGCCTCCCGCCGTGGAGGAGCACGGGGATCTGCTTGTGCACCGGGTTGGACGCGAGGAGCAGCTCGCTCTTCTTGCCCGGTTCCTCCTGCAGGAACTCGTACGCCACGCCCTTCAGCCTGAGCGCGACGCACACCCGCATCACGAATGGGCTCGCCCACCCGCCGACCACGCGCACCGCCGCCGCGTCGTCTGATGCCATAGCTGGGCACCCCTGCAGCGAAGACAGGAGCTGCGCGCGGACCCGCGGTAGGTGGCGAGTGGGTCAATGAACACGACCTGAATCATCGGAAATAAAATGGGTACGGATAGTTTCGAGCCTCGTTTGCAGATGGCCGCTTCGTGGGTGCCAATTCGTCCACCAAACTGTGGCTGCCAAGGCTTAGCACTTCTTGGGTGATACTAATAAATCTACTGTTATACAATCTATCTTGACAGACACGGAGGGCCTGTTTGGCTGGACTACTCTCCGACTCCGACTCCGACTCTGGCTCTTCCAAAGGAGTCCTGCCAAACGTTTTTCCTGAAGGAGCTGTTTTTAGTAAAAAGCAGATGAGCCGTTTTGGAGAAACTACAAATTGTGGCTCCTCCAAAACGGCTCTGACGCCTCTAGAGGAGCCTCTCAGGAGGAGCCATGTAAAACACCCCTTAATCAATTTTGTTTTTATTCATTTTCTCATATGCACTATATAAGAATAAAGTGCAGTTGATATAAAAAAAACTCAGGCTACGGGTAGACACCCTTTTTTTAAATTAATTTACAAATCTAGGACCACCCATTCTACTTCGATCCACACCGGGTGATTCAAAACTACACACATATTATATTGGCATCAGGAACCACACATATCATAATTAATTATTTGTACGAATAGAAACACCACATGTCGTTATGCCCCTAAGAGCTTCTCTAACGCAACAGCGTGGAGTACTGCCCTAGAACCACGCCCGCTTTGATTCTCCATGTTACCGTAAGCTGTAGCTCCGCAGCACGTCAAAATCTCCTGCAGGAGATACAACTGCTCCATCTGACAAAAGTTGGAGGAAGCATGTAGGAGCGCGTTGTGATGCTACTGGATGGTGGCTTTGCTCTGTAAAGCGTCGGAAAACACTGAAGAAAAGTAGGAGACGTCAGTACATTGGGTCCTAGTACTGCAGCAGGTGGATTAGGTTTGTTGTAGTTTGCAATGAGGGCTTGGGAGTCCAAGTCATTACATGCCTACGTGTATTCCTGCTTTTTTTTCAAGCTAATACACTTGTTAGCCCACGTTGGCGGTGGCCTAATAAGTTTTCGGGTTTTATTTTTTTTTTTTTTTAAAAACATGAATGTATTGTAGTACCATGCTACTGTGCTTGGTGTGGCCTTAACAATGCTAAACAGCACATCTTAATAACTTAATTAAGTTGCGCAGGAGCCAAACAACAACATATATAGGGCTATACAGCAAATACTAATTGTTACACGAACAATCAATAATCTGCTTTTTCTTGAACGAATTGACAGGAGCCAATGTTCATCGATCAATCAATTATTACAAAGAACAAGCATTACAGTGAACAAACCATGTTTTATCCTCGCCAGCCAAACAAACAAGAGAAACAAACAACAAACCATGATTTATCAGGAAGGCAGAGCAGCATTCACTTGTGAGCTCAGTTGCCAGCGGCGGCTGCCGCGGAGCGTGCCTGCAGCACCTTGCCGAACTCGGCGATGTGGTCGGGGTCCGGGATGACCTCCTTGGCTACGTCGAGCGCGGCGAAGCGCTCCGCCCACGCGGCGAGGCGTGGGATCCGGCCGGCGTCCAGGAGCTTGACGCCGCCCACCTTGTCCCAGGCGCGCAGCCAGCCGATGAAGCCCCCCAGCGCGACGTCCAGGTACCCGGGCGCGTCGCCGGCGAAGAACTCTTTCCCGCCGGAGCACTCGGCGAACGCACCCTCCAGCGTGTCCATTGCGGCCAACGCGTCCGCTGTCGCCGCCGCCCTCTCCTCCTCCGTTGCCCCCAGGATCGCCTTCACCATCATGCCGTGCAACTGCATATATGCATGCGCGCACCGTGTCAGCGTGCGTGTACATACAAAATGTAAATCATGCGCGCGCCTCCTATTACCTTGCCGTCGACGTACGCGGCCCAGAAGCGAGCGACGGCGCGTTCATAGGGGTCGGCGGGGAGGAGGGCTTGGCCGGCGCCGGGGAAGGCGTCGTCGAGGTACTCCACGATGACGAGTGACTCGGAGACGGGCCTGTCGCCTTGGAGGAGCACGGGTACCTTCTTGTGGACGGGGTTGGAGGCGAGGAGCAGGTCGCTCTTGTTGGTGAGGTCCTCCTCCACGTTCTCGTACTCCAGGCCCTTGAGGTGCAGCGCCACGCGCACGCGGTTCACGAAGGGGCTCGGCCACGCGCCCAGCAGCTTCAGCTTCCCGGCACCTCCTCCGCCGGCTGTGGCCATTCTAGCTCGCCGTGCGCTCCCGGCCGGTCAGTCGCGTCAACTGTGAATGGCCGATGGCGCCTGGCCTCGCGCTCGATTTAATTAGCTGCTACGACTACGAATGTCGCCGTCTCGCCGATGCGTGTCCAGCAACTATCGGAGAAAAATCGCCCGTGACACGTGAACACGCATGCATGGGACGACAGCAAAATCACGCGCATCCTATCATTGATGTGAAACGTATCTACGTCGTGTGTCCTTCAGCTCTTGGGCGGTTGGGCGCTACCTGTACACATACCCGGATCGAGTGCATATCTTCGTGAGGAGATCGAGGACCACCCATCCATACGATGTGGCCCCTCGGTTCTCATGGCTAGATATATAGGTGTACACACTAAGTCACTAACACTGTAATTATATTAGTACTAGTAATCTATGGCTCGATTTAAAATATTTTCATAAAATTCTTACTGAAATTTTCAACAATCTCTCGTTTTAATAGCTGATGGGTCCTCGTATTAATAGCGCCTCGAAAATTTTAGTTTAGACACGTAGCAACGACAACCCAGACCACAAACAGAAAAAGCTGATGGGTCCTCGTATTAATAGCGCCTCGAAAATTTTAGGACAACCCAGACCATGGACCATGAGATTGAAGTCTAGTTCAAAAGAGAAATTTCCTTATTTAGCACCACAAAATGACGTGATTCCTTATTTAGCATCGAAAGATAAAAGTTCTTCAAAATAGCACCGGCTTTTATTATTAGATCTGACCACTAAGCCATTAACTTGATGGGGAAAAGACTATTTTGCCCCTATATTTTTCATGTGTAACACCAACAGCACATTAAAGTGATTTTTTAACATATTTTTTAACAGTGCCGTTTTTTGACATGGAACGTATTTTGCCAGTACATTTTTTTTACATTGAACAATTTTTGCAGTACCATTTCTCTGCACATATTATTTATGAAGTGTCATTTTTTTACATTGAACATATTTTGGCAGTACATTTTTTAACATTGAACAATTTTCGCAGTACCATTTCTCTGAATAGATTATATATGAACTATGACAGCATGATATTTTGGACAATGTGCTACACATGAAAAACAGGGGCAAAGCGTTCTTTTTTCCTTCCAAGTTAACGGTGTTAAATCTTGATTTCCAGTGGCCCTGTTCACTTCGCTGAAAAAACAAGCCGAAACACTGTTCTGGCTAATTTGTTGTGAGAGAAAAACACTGTTCCGGCTGAAAAAACAAGCTGAAAAGTACGGATTATATCCATTAGGCTAAAACTATGATAGGTGAAAATATATTGTAACTTGTGCATGAGTGGAGGTTTATTCGACTGCCATTAGAATGATGGATCTCAATACAACCATTGACTATTGTTGCAAAAATAGTAATTGACACAATAGTAATTGTTACTTATAACATCACTTTTTTTTTTTTTTGGGGGGGGGAGCTTATGACTTCCCTTCTAGTGTTAGGAACCACTGGCTGTATCAGAAAGGAAAAGGCAATGAATGATTATGTGCACGCGTACTGAAGGCAACTACTGGAACAACAGTAATAAATCAAAGCACCAGTGCTGGTGATGACAACATTACCTGTATGTGGCTGATCGACATGAGTAGGTTTGCGTTTGTGGCCTCTATCCATAATGGAAGAACCTACAACGCAGGCAGTTGGAGGGCAAAGGACAGTACTCAGCCTGTTCGGGAGGCCGTATCGTATCGTGGATTATTTATTGCTGGCTGGTTTGGTGTGAAAGAAAAACACTGTTTCCGGCTGAAATTTACGATCGTTTACAAGCAAGCGAACAGGCTGAGTATGATAAACAACCGGTTAGAGTACCAGAATAAATCAATCGTAGAACAAAAAAGGATCAATGTCTCTGCTTTATTACTTTGAAGCAAGCACGTAAGCAAAGTAATGGTGATACCGTAGACACAATCAAACACACAGAGATTTGCAAGCAGAGTATCGACATGAAAGATACCTGCGCACTGGCAATGAAATAAAACTGAAAAAGATTATCTGATCAGAAGCAGCTGTTCTTACCCAAAGATGATGCTGTGGTGCTTGTTGACGTCAATGTTTCAGTCTTCTCTGTATCGACGATCCTGAATGTTAGGAACAATACCAAACTGCACATGCATGGGACATTTGAACAAATAAACAATTTAAATGAAGGGGTACTGGAAGTAAGGAAAGGAAAAATAAGAGACACATAGAATCTGCTGGTGTGCATAAAATAAGACTGTACTGTTCAATCCGCATAGACAAAAGGAACGGTAAGCATCCTGACCTTGCCTACAGCAGATAGTGAACACAAAGGCAACCCTTTCTTTTTCCTTGTTTTGGAATTCCATGGATCACCTGAAATGCAAAGCACATGTCAAAAATAGTGGGTTCAACGTAGGCAGGCCTTTTTTTTGGTTGGTTCGGCATTATATCGAGCACCTAAAATGCACCGGAGCACCTGGAACGCACAACACACGAAGGGAACAGAAAATAGGTCTTGAAGTGCTCACCGTCAACAGGAAGGAGGAACAACGCGAAGAAGACACGACGGAGTCGCCAGCGGAGCGGAGGAGGAAGGGCACTCGCGGTGTACCGGGCCAGCGGAGACGGACGCGAAGAAGTCACGATGGAGTCGCCGGCGGAGCGCAGGAGGAAGGGCACTCGCGGTGTACCGGGCCAGCGGAGACGGGGCCAGCCCAAGGGATTCTCCTCCGGCGCCGCTTATGCCGCCGGTGCCGCCTGCGTACGCCGCAGAGGGCTGGACTGGGGAGGGCTCCGGCCACTGGCTACATCGGTCCCGCGACCTGTGCCGGCGTGGGCGTACCGGGCCGTGGATCGCAGGGACGCGGAAGAGAGGTCGTGGTGGCTTCCTTGTGGACGCACGGCGGTGGCGGCGGCGGCGGCGGAAGCGCCCGCGGGGAGGGAGCGGAGGCCGTGAAGATGGAGGGAGCTGATTTTTTTTTTTCGGGCTGCTTCCTTTTTTTTCCCCTGGTGGCGATGCTTCTGGAGGCTGCACGGTGCTGCGCGTGGTGTGTACGGACGGTGTCGTAGTGGGAGCGAACTGATGGAGAGAACCGTGAATCTTATGGCTGGGAATAAGAGGTGACGTGGCTGAAGGATGGATCATTTTTTAAGGCACACAAATAAGGGTTTTGAGATACACAAATAAGCAGCCTGTTTACTTGGTCGAAAACGATCGTGGATTATAAGTCAGAACAGTATATTTCTCTCACAATAAATCAGTCAGCAGTAATAATACACGATCGTTTCAACCGAAACGAACAGGCTAAAGGGTAATGGATAGATGCTATAGAAACTACTCTACCAAAGTACCACAACGCAAAGTGGGCGGCGGATCCCTGTGGCATGATCCAGCCATCCATGGCCTCAAGCCCTCAAAGGCTCGAACTCCTCTCGCCCACCAGCGGGATTTTTAACTTTTTGCACTTCTTCGTTTACCACTTTTACTAGAATAATGCCCGTGCTAACGTAACCAATTTATCTTGAAGATGAACATGAAAACAACTAATGTTTTTTTCCATAGTTCAACTTTTACACAATATCTTTGAGCATGTATACAATCCGGAAAACTAAGAAGTCATAGTAAAGTTTTTTTCTCATATAGTATAATACCCGTGCTAACGTAACGAATTTATCTTGGAGACGCACATGAAAACAACCAATGTTTTTTTTCATAGTTCAACTTTTACACAATATCTTTGAGCATGTATACAATCCGAAAAACTAAGAAGTCATAGTAAAGTTTTTTCTCATATAACCATTTAAGTTACAATATGTCTAAGTCCTTAATCATGACTTGAAAATCTTTAGGAAAGTTGTTAAAACATTCGTTTGCATGGCTCTTAAGAATGTCCCCCAAAAATTCCATCCTCGGTGAATTTGATAGCTGTACATGGTAGATATAATAAGTTAAGTTATTAATTTTGTATGTAGTGTACGGAATATAGTTAGAGAATATATGCTTACAGTGTTGATCGATGGCAATCTTACACCATCCCATGACTTCATAAAATTGTATACAAGGAAACCTCCTAATTTTCTGCAGATGAGCATTTATTTCATTTATTGTACATAAATCAAATAACTATTTTGTGATAATAAGAAAGATGAAACATATTATAGGTGATTACCAGTCTTTATGTTTTGGAACTTTTGTAACACATGCAGGGAATATTCGCTTCCAATAATAAATATTGTCGTCCCACTTAGAATTTATTAGTTTGATAGCGAGACTAAACCTTTTAGCAAAGTGTGAAATGTAGCTATATATGGCGTGATTTGAGCATAACTCTTGTAACATACATCATCTGGGAGTGGATCCATAATGTGCACAGTTTTCTTTTGTATGTCCATTATGAATAAAGTATATAGTCCATCTCGATAATATGACACTAGAATCTAAAAACATAGACATATAATATAAGTGTTTAAAAAGTATAATATATATAAATAAAATATAAAAGGAGTACATTAAACACATCTTACATTGCTGAAATCTTTAATTTTGTATTCTATGTCAGGCCAGCACTCGAGCACTTTTGCTAGTTTCTTGTGGTCTAGTTTGCCACAACATCGTGGATCTCGTCCAAACTAGGTTATGAACTATTGATTTTGCAAAATTTATAAGTATTTGATTAATTATAGAATTAAGAATTAGATGAACTTACATCAAACTAGAGATCCATAAAGTGGTATTTTTGTTTTTATTTCTTCATCAACAAGAATTTGTTCTACGTAGCCATCCGAATTGCTATATTGAAGCAATCATGATCCATCTTTTTATTCTCATCTAAAATATCTCTAATGTTTCTCGCACTTAAAGAAATTGGATATGGTCATGTGCTTTGGATCCATTCATTGCTAAAAAAACAAGGACAAGCAACAAATTACTTATTCTAGCAATTCTTTCACGGGCAATGGAAATATCCAAATTAGAACAAAACAAATTTCTTTAGAATGACTTGCTCCAAAGGTTCACCATTGACCATCAAATGGATGTTTGCGCAAATTGCAGACGATAGGTCTGTCTTGTTTGTCGATGTTATTGTACTTCACAGTAAAAAAGACACCTCGTCCATATCATCGAACATTATGACAGCATCATCCAGACTATGGCTGGTCTCATTATCTTGCACATCATCCTTTTTCCCTCTCGCTATGTTTAATGGAGAGTTATACAAGATCGCAGGTAGCTTGAACCTAAAGTTACTTATCTCATCCTGAAAATATGAGTAAGTCTTGATATATTAACAAGTCCAAAAATGACTATTTTTAGAAATATTCCTATGAAATTACCTGGGCCATATGGTCAAATAAAGAAGCTCCAGTCCAATACTCCATGAAATTAATCATCCATAAACCACAGCTTACACTGTGTAATATTGAAAAAATTAAATATGAGTGATAAAGATAACGTTGCTGGTACGACAATGTCATATACACAACAAGTTAGATGATCCTTTACCCATCTGTTTGTATTTTTTCGATGATCTTATGTATTTTTGGTCAAGATGCCACTCCGATACCCTTTTCCCATTTGTTTGGGTTCAACTGACTATGCTTTGTTGCATTCCATTCCTATTAACTGCTATGACTGGAACACCGAGTTTTAGAAAAGGATATTAACAAATTTTAAAAAAATATTATGTATTTATATACAATCAATCATTAAGTCATACCGTGTAGTCGAGATCTTGCCATTGTAACATATTTTCTCCAAAAGAATACAAAACATGTATCTGTCCTTCCGAAGCATTGACAACGCGCTAGGTACTAGTGATACTTCTCAATATTAATTAAAAGAAACACATGTAGTAATAGAGATTTTTCTAAATTTTTTCCATATGTTTCAATTAACAGAAAATAGCATATATCAGATCTTGTGGTCGAACTTACTATATCAGCGTCTAAATAATTTTGGACCCATGTTTGAATCATGTCATCTCTACTATAGCTCAATGTCATTGCATCAACCTTTCCGTCGCGACGGAGCAATTGAGTAATAAATGTAGTCTCCATATAAACATCTCCACCTTCTCTATGAAGTAGGTGTTCTTCATGCCGCATCAAATGGATATACGCACTTATGACCTATAATTTATTAATTTGTCAAATAAATAATTACCACATTTTCCACATGGACATCAGCTAGTTAATTTAAAAGCAGTGTTAAGCATGCTTACTCCGCCATTGACGTGTTCATGATCATGGAAAAGGCAATTCATAATCTCTATTTACCCAAGCATCATCGATTTGGATGAGTAAATCATCCATATGTTTCTGTTTCATGTATTCAATTACCTGAACATCTTCTTGTGTACACTCATAATCTACAGAGAAAATATTTATTCATATTATATTTAATTAATTCCCAAATATAAAGAAATCTCTACTAATTGAGGACGTCTCACCTTCTAGCAGGACATTTGCATTGTTTGCCTTCTTAGATTTATTATATTGAGGGATTGCCATAACCTCCTCGTCAACAAGCTTAATGTCTTCGTCTTTTTCTACATCAAATATTTTTGGGACCTTGTCTTGGATCTGCACTTCGTCTTCATCCATAATACTAATCTGCATATGTAATAAAAATATTGTGCTCTATAGCCCCATTAAGCTACATCTAAAAACTGGCTCCGTTAACAATATCATTGGTGTTCATCCACGCCACTTTTTTCTTTGTCAATAAACCATAACTATATAAAAACATGATATACATGTGTGCAAGATGTACTGCAAAATATCATTGGTGTTCATCCATGCCACTTTTTTCTTTATCAATAAACCATAACTATATAAAAACATGATATACATGTGTGCAAGATGTACTGCAAAATAACCAGGCTTTGTAACATGGGACAATACAGTATGGTTGCATGAAGAAATACTGAAGATAGAAACTGCAGGAATGGAAAATATTGTGTTCTATAGATAGAATATCAGTGATCCTGTTATATAGATATTTATGTGTGAGGATATGTGAGCTGATTGAGAGATTGTTACGTACGACATCCTCATGAGCACGTTTCCGCTTTCTACCCTCATCTCGTTCTAGTTGAACTATTATTTTGGCATCGTCTGTGTTCGACATTTTTTCTTCACCACATGTATCTATTTTTTTGTTAGAGTCTAATTGCATTTCCTCCTCGACAACTATCTGTGCATCCCCCACAGGTTCCATTATTACTTCAATCTCTATATCCGTTTTCTTCTCTTCTGTATCCAGATGATCAAAGCATAAATAATAAATAATTTTGGAGACCAAATTTATGTATCTTCGTTGATGGTTAATATATAATCAAACATATCTTAATTGAATAAAAGTAGTAATCAAACAACTTAAATTGACTTAAACTATTAAATATAGCATTGAGCCTATGCATTCCAAATTTAAGATGAATTAAGCTGAGTGGAGGCTACCTTTTTCTTCTGGTACTATCTCATGTGTTGCCATTTTTACAGTAAGAACTTCCTCTTGCACCTCCATAGGTGGGTCAACTAAGGCACATTCACGGTCCATTTTATTGCGCTTGGAGGCAATGTCTTCCACTCCCGGACGTTCTACGAGGGTTTAGGGTGGGTTGCCCTGAAAGCACAACCAAGAACATCGCAATTCACAAAGTATATTTACTTTGTAATGATAGTACATAAAAAAATAAAAAGAACAGCGCCGTCTCTGTGGGAGTTCGACCTAAAAATAATTTAGTTAGTAATTAAAGAGCAAATAGAATTAAGTGCTGAGCGAGAAGCATGAATGACAATAGGCAAAGTATTAGTCTATAGCATGTGGATGTGGAGATCCCACTGGAGCAGCCCACCGTGATGATCCACACCGTCTCTAGAGCTTGCTCACGCCACCACGACGAAGCAGGTCAACTGCAACATGCTAGGCACAAGAAGCGGCACGCGTACCTCTCGTCGAGATGGAGCCGTGGGCCAAGGTGTCTGGGTTCAAAAAGGTGGACGTCACGGCTAGGGACGCGAGGTTGAGGAGGTCGGCGATCTGTTCTGCACCGTAGCCGAGAGCGGTCGCGTCGCTTCTCGCCTGGGGGTGACGCGGCCTCGATGGGGAGTTGATGCGGCTCTCGCGTCGAGCGTCGCTAGGGCAGGGGGCTTCCGAACGGGGCATCGCGGAGCCACAGCTCTGACTCCGTCAGGCGCCTCATCGCCGAAGAAGGGTTGCACGGCAACCAGGCGCACGGCCACGTTGCGACGCTAGGGCGCGATCTCGCGGGGGGAGCGTGTGTCGGACGTCGCTGCCGTGGGTTGCGATGACTAGGGGGCGCTATCGTGCGAGGATGTGAGCTCGGAGATGGGAGACGTTGCGGCTAGGGCGGGCGATGAGAGAGAGGATGCGCTGATCGTCCGTGGCGCGCCTTAGCCCATCCTTGGATCACCAAGCTCGTGCTCCCTGCTGGGCTTGGCCCAAGAGCATAATAATTTAGAGCGGAAGCATGGCATGCAGATCCAAAAGATTGTCAATTCGATCTTGCATGAAAGTTTATATTTGCCAAGAGGAGAAATAAAGAGATATATACGTATACGTGACTGTAAACTTCAAAAGGCAAGGATTCGACAGAAGGGAAAGCTAGAGTCCATGTATCTTAGTATTTTCTTATGTTTAGATATTTCTTTTTTTAGGCAAGTTTTGTACGTCATTAGCTCAAGGTATAAATATTAACCCCTGGCCATTGTATCAAGACATCATTTATCAATCAAACAAATAAGTATTTTTACTTTTCGCAGATTTCATAGTCGACCTCAAGTTGATATGGGCCGAGACCTACATTTGTCGAGATCGCAACTACAGTGTGTGTGTTGTCCCTGATATCAGCCAGCCATATCTAGAATGCTCTATGTATGCAATCCATACTTTTATGAAAATGTTTGTTGTCCCTGATGTTTGTAAATAAGCATGGGCAATATTTTAATTATCTGGTTGTGATTATTAGTTGTGATCCCAACCAGGAAGTTGGATAAAAAATACATGGCTATATGCAGTTAGAATAAATACGATCCAGTTTAGGGAACTAATTAGAAAACTTTGGGGAGTGTTTGCAAATATTCAGGCAACAAATGGACCAAAATGTGGGTAAATAAACTCTGAATTCAGATGCAGGTGATCTTTCAAAGATTAGGCCTCAAATGCCAGTTACAGAGACGCGTTCTAAAATTAGACAGTCATCATATTTGAGAACTCTAAAAGTTTGCACACTCCATTGAAGGACAGGTTACAGACACCGTCGATCTAAACTGCCTTCGACCAAAGGTCGCCCTCGATCACAAGGATGGCTGTCTCCTTGATTTGCCAAGTCGGTTCAAGCTCATCCCTTGTAGACAAGCGGCTTGTCGACCCAGTGGATACGGCAGCCACAGGCCTACAGCATCTAGAGCAGCTCGGTGGAGAGCACAGACCTCAACCCACCCAGCGAGCTTCAGCTTTTCTGGTCTAATGGAGAGCACAGACCCAGCTCGGTGGAGAGCACAGACCTCAACCCACCCAGTAGCGCCATATCAATCCCTTCAATGGAGACCAAGGAGAGGTATTATAGAGATTAAAAAATATTAAAAAAAATATAGTCATTTAGGACATTACTAACCACCTTGTCACCAATACAGGACATCTTTATACACTATATTCTTGGTGCACTTCCCTGTTGGATCTAATTCCTTGTTTGGTTTGACCAATATTCTTGTTGTTTGCCTAGACACACCCCTCGACAAAGCAACATAGAGCTACCCATGTGAGAACACTAGCTCTGGAAGATAGATCCCAACATGTGGGATGGTTTGCCCTTGAGCCTTATTTATTGTCACCACAAAGCTCAAACGAATTGGGAATTGCTTCCTTTTGAACTTGAAAGGAAGTGAAATATCATCCGATGGAGACATAGGGATTCTAGGTATGAACACCCTTTTCTCCTGCATGTTGTCCACCAACTATTTCTACATCAATTGCATTGTCTTGGAATGCTCTAACCATTAGTCTTGTTCCATTGCACAAACCATTGTTAGGACCAGGATTGTGGAGAAGGATCACAGGGCAGTTGGTTTTTATTTTGAGCTCATGTGGGGGGAGACCATTTGGAGTGATGGAGTTCAAGAAGTCAATAGGATAGTTATTCCTTGAGTCATTATCAACAGAGTCGAAGCTATGATAAACCTTTTCCTCACCTGGAAATTTGTCAATCATACTTGCATTTAGCTAATCCACATGTTCATTTGTGGTAGACAGGATGGCACGTTTGCTCATATAAGCTGATGATCTTGCATTTTTCTCAAGTGATAGGAAGACTTCTTGAATGAGGTTGTTTACCGATTCTTCATTGTTAGTATACTCAATCAAAATATCATCTAGAAGACGAACATAATCATCTCCAATTGTCTCTTCGGTTCCATTCCCAATTCTAAGGAGGTAATCTGCAAACCATGGGTCAGACTGAGCCCTCATGTTTCATGACAATCGTATCTTCCTTATTCTTTCCCACAAATAAGATCATTGCAATGTAGCATCTGTTACCTGTGCTCTTGTCCCATGTGGTACCACATGTAGCACCTGTCTAAAATCTCCACCAAATACCATAACATTTCCCCCAAATGGCAAACAAGAATTCATAACATCCTAGAGGGACCAATCAAGACACTTCACTGCTAGCCGCTTTGTCATTGCTACTTTATCCCAGATAATCAAGGATGCCGTACGCAGTAACTCTGCAGTGCCACTTTGCTTTGTGAAGGTGCATGTGCTATTGTTAGCAAGCTTAATTGGGATTTTGAACCTTGTGTGTGTTGTGCGTCCTCCGGGCAATATGGACGCCGCAATACCTGAAGTTGCAGTTGCAATGGCAATTAATCCCTCTGAGCGCACTCTACCAAGAAGTGCCTTATATAGGAATGTCTTTCCTGTTCCTCCTGGACCATCCACGAAAAACACTTGACTCTTCTTATTCAGTACACAATTTAATATTTCATCAAATCCTTCTCGTTGTTCCTTGTTAAGAGAAGCATACATATCCAAATGTTCTTGGTCGACAGGCACAGCCAGTTCCTCCCTAACCTCTTTCATAATGTCATTGTTAAATTCATCTGCTTGACACAAGAAAATGATAATGGAATAAGTAAATAAATATATGGAATAAGTAAATAATATATGAAATAGTTACTGTATTGACATCCAGATATTAAAGTATTAGAATTATGTATTTTACCAGACAATAAAATATTTTTTAGAATAATATTAACGCTGAAAATATTACCCATATCATTTAGCCCAGGTAGATCATAATTCCTTATATCCTTTCCCATTGACTGAATTAAATCCCGAATGTCTCTGAGAACCATTTGTTCTACTGCTGTTGTGTTTGGATTGTTTCGACTATAATCTTTGGAGAAAGATTCCTTGTGCTTGTCCCACAATCCATGGATGTTGGTGGCCTCACAAAATACAAGAATAGTCGCAAATAACCGTCGCAGAGCTGCTGGCATCTGAAAAGTTGTTGCCTCACTCAAGCAGTCATCAATAGTCTGATCCCTTTCTATGAGTTCTCTCTTCTCGCATGTTTCTCTGAAAGTAGGGTACATGATTCTAGCAACTGTCCGTAAATTCTTAAATAAGGTTGCACCTCGTACATGATTTAGAAGTACTCTCAAGAAATATCTTTCTCCTTTAGCCGGGTGTGCATACACAATACGCCCCACCTGTCCCCTCTGCTTTCTTCTTTGACATGCCTTCTTACCACTAATCCACCGGTAGTGTTCTGGGATCTCTCTATATAAGAATTTCCTTGCATGACTATCATCACGGTTCAACGTGAAGTATTACGTGAGTGTCGTCATAGTTGCGGATGGTTTTTTTACAACATCCTTGAGATTGGCTGTCTCCTCAATAATAACAGACTGCATATTAGGTAGATGACACTGGAGCTGCAAAACAAATGGACAAACTCCAAAAAGGTGGAAGCCAAAAATCCTATGTACAGCTTCCGGGGGTGATATGTATCTAGCATCCCTGTACTGATGGATCTCATTGATTACTCCAGCAGGATCAACATAGTATGATGCACGGTCGTGGCCTTTGTGTACATACTTAAACAAGTACTTACAAGCTTTGATGCTTGAGCAAGCTTCAACACTTATGTGGCAATTATATGTCATAAGTAGCCCAGGATTGTATGGAACCACCCACCTATTGTCCAACTTGGCACCTCTTACTTTCACACGACGTCCATCATCCCTCCTCCTATACAAAGGATATGAATCTTTGCCTTGCTACATTGCTGCACAAAACTGTCTAGGATAGCGAAAGCGGCATTCTCCATTAACCATACAAGCACACTTTCTATTCAAGACCCCACATGGGCCATGCAGCATATGCTTAATGACCAGGATATGCAACAAAGGGTATTTATCCTTGTTTGGTAGCTCTGCAGAAATGACTTTGTCATAAGCATCTGGGGTTGTTAAGTTACTGCCTTTCTTCATAATTAGTAGGATGTGTTCATGTGGAAGCCCCCTCTTTTGGAATTTAGTGACATGGACATATGCTGCCACCTCTCCAAAATACTTTTTCTTGATCAATAAATCCATCAAGGACCGCAGCTTGGCCCTGTATACTCTTGAAACCAGCTCTGGTCTATTTTGTGGTTGTTGGCCAGGCTCAAGATTTTGAGTAATCTCCTCCCGGTACGGATTGCAAGTCATGGTGATAAAGTAATCTGGTTTTCCAAAACGCTGGACTATAGCCATTTCATTAAGAAATCTTTGCATCATGTCACGATCGCCACTTGAGAAACTACGGGGTAGCACTACTCTCTTGCTAACCTCTGAAGCCCTTGTCTCTCCAACAGAAATTACATCAACCAAACCCTACATAAAAATAAAAAATATAGAGCATGTATGTTTTTTTTTAGTTTTGAATTGTTGTCATATTATATTGCAAATAATAAAACATTGCATAACTCACCTGATATAGTTCCGCCCGTATGAGTTTCTAGTTATCAGGGTTAGAATACCAATCAAGCCTCACTCGATCTTTACGTACATGTCAACGACCCATTGTTGAATAGCAATATGTTAAAAAGCCCCTCTCTAACTTGCATCAAATAACAATAGTACTCTCTTGCTGTCACAAATCTCCCAGATTGTCGTTCCTCCACCATGGTACTCATGTTTTCACCTTGTTGTACGTCCGCATCATCCTCACCTTGCTCTATCTCTAACCAAAAAATATATATTAGTATGTATCCATGCGTTTTATTAAGGCATTGGAAATTAAACCATGTTTGGTACCTGTTGGATCTGTTGCTTCTGTTGGATCCACCGAGGTGTGTCCTTCCTTATCAGTCACTGTATCATTGTACGACATAAATTTATTCCAGCCAGTTTCACCCTTAGGTTTAAATAACGGATATGCCAATGGATCATAACATCCATGATATGCTTTGATATAGCGCGGGCGATCCCCTCTGGCATACACAAGCACACTCCTATCAAAACATCTTTGGGGATCGTTGCCATCGACCGGATAAATCGCTACACAATGACGTCAGTGGGTGCATTGTACCTTGTTTTCAGCAAAGGAACATATATTTAGTAGTACAAATAAATCAAATTTATTTGTAGTAGAATAATAATCTATTGTAATACATAAACATATTCCTGAACATGCGTACCTTCGTTGGTCTAGTGTGACATTAGTATTGAGTTCAATTACATAGTCATCAAGATTCAAAATAACTCCAACTCTGTTAAAGATCTGTACATATGGGTTGCCTTCCATTATTCGCAGCACAGTTCTGATAAGATTGATATCTAGGTCAGGCGATCTCTTCTTTCTGTGCGCCAAACTGTCATCCTCCGTATCATAAAAGTAGAGTTGCAAGTGGCGAGCCCCTTTAGAACCTGGGACCAAATGGTCTAGGCGATGGTACAAGGCCCCATGCACATGAAATGTATATATATCAGTCCCTGCCGCGGTGGCAACTCGTCGATCCAAGGTTACTCCAAGGCTCGTGAAAGAGAAATGAGAGTTGAAGTACCGGATATTTTGCCTGAAATATTATGCATCATTATCTACCTGACTTGTGAATAACCTTTTTAACTCATCAGGCACTTGTGGAACATGTACTTTTATCTTTCCTTTTCTACAACAGATATTGAAATTTCATTGCTCCATAGTACAAGCAGTTAGGCACCTTTCTCAGAACATGGTGCCTATCGGACAAATTTTGGTAGACATAATCGTAAGGATCTTCATTGTTATTCAGATCAACACCATCAACACTGACACGATAGGACTCGAAGGCACCATCTGCTATGAAGCAAGCACTGGCCGTCATTACACAACATTAATAAATTTTACCTTCACCAAAATTAATTTACTCAAAGGCGCCACACAAAATAAATTTACCTTCACCAATGTACTGCCTGGTCTCTTCGTCATCAAGAAGATCATCAATATCCAAAGCACGAGGTGCCTCCAGATGGTCCTCTGCATGATGTTTGGTCCAACAATTAGGTATAGAACACATTGACTGAGTGTGTTATCAAAATAAAATAAATGTGCTTTTTTGTTGGAAAAAAAGAAAATGAACGCACCTTCATCAGATTGATTGTTTATAGGCTCGAACAAGGCACCATCATATTCTATATCATTTTGTACTGTATGCAATATTTCCTTTGCCGACTATGTCTTCATCTTTTTCTTGCGGTCCCTATTTCTCTGCAACATGTTTTCCTTGTTGTGTTCATTCATATTATTGTACCTCTCTCGTTTTGCGAGGGCCCTTTGCCTATTTGAGCTAGTAACTGATCACCATTGGGTGGAAAACATTGTCATTATCGAAGTTGCAACATGGATTGCAAAAATGAAAAAAATACAAAGATGGCACCTGGAGTTGTTGTTGCATTGAACAGATTGTGGCTTGTCAGGCTGTTGGGCACACATGAAGTATGAGAGGTCAGTTGTCTTGTACGGACATAATTATAATTTTTATGTAGCCAATCCGTATTGTTTTCCGGGCACACATTTCCCTTGTCCTCAGCATCTGATGCTTGGAGAATACCTGAACACACTCCATATGGTGCTTGTTGACCTATCATTAATCAAGGAGTAAGATCAACATTGAAAAAAAATAAAGGAAGCATTATTAAAAAAAATAAGCAATACCATGATCAGGCCCTATATTATGCGTCGATGACTCTGTCCTCTTCAATACTCGTTGTTCCCGACGCCTTTTATTCCTCTCTTCTCTCTGCTCGTCAGTTTCGTTAGCCTTTATCCTTGCTCGGTATTCTTGTTGTTTTCTATTCCTCTCTTCCCTCTTCCGCTCAGCCTCATCCACAGGTGGTTGAACTAAAACTGAGAAGGTTATAAAAATATGAAAGTAACTCCGCCACAGCCTAGGAAGCGCTCGTACCTGTGTTGTTGTTTGTTATGTCATCTAAAACACTCTGATCTGCTTTTTGGTTTGACATGGCCTTTTTTATTTTTAATTAACCACAGTAGAATTCATGTAGATCCATAGGAATATGAAAGATGCAAATATCAGGACGTTGCATTGCTATCTCTATCTAGCTACCACATCCGCATTGCTACCTTCTCTATGCAGTTTCAAATATTATAGAATAATTTTTTTCTTAATCAATTAATCTGACATCGAATGACATTTGTGAGAGGAATCGACAGTTGACTGCAATGCATTGCACGTGTGTTAGTTTCCTCAACAAGCAAGTACCTAGATCTCGGAGATGAGGGCGGGATGTACGCCCGACCAAGACGGAGATGATGCCGATGCTGTAGAGGATAGCGATGGGGCCGTTCTTGTCGGCGTTTTTTGGATGCTGAAGATGAGGGCCAGGATGTACGCCCAACCGAAGACGGAGATGATGCCGATGCTGCAGAGGATAGCGATGGAGCCGTTCTTGTCGATGTTTTTTGTCTCCTCCATCAGGTGCGTCGCCGTGTCGTACCCGTTCAACGAGGTTTAGGGTTCAGGCGTGTCGCAATGGCCCCATCCTCAGCACCGCCCTGTTGGGTTCCGTCGCCTGATGAAGCTGGACGTCGAGAAGTGCATGTCGTACCTCCTGGACATCACGAGCGGCCGGCTATTTGCCTCGTCGTCCAGCCTAGGTGGCCGCGGCGGCGGTCTGAGTGATGGCCACGGGTTCCGCACGCGCCGGTGGAGCCTCGAAGGTTGCAGGCGTCGCTAGGGCAGGGGCACGATCTCGCGTCAGGGTGCTATGGTCTCACGTCGCTGGGGTGGGGGCGTGGGCGGTCGCTGGGGCAAGGCACATCCAAAGAAGCAGGACCGTCGGATGTGGTTGAGTAAAGAGAGAGAATGAGTGAGAGTTAACCGGTGTGTACGTTTTTAATGTGATCTTTATCTGTGTGCGTTTCGTAGGGTGGACGTAGTTTAGGTTATCACTGTAGATGTGAGATTTGTTTGGTGGTTGTAGGATAATTTGAAGTTGTGTATTATAGGGGTAGAGATACGCGTTCCTACACAATTGCTATCGTAAACAGTGAACCTCCTACGTTTTTACCATTTTTGCTGATATGGCACGCCAGTTGGGCACGCCAGTGTGGCAGTGAGCATGCGAAGGTCTACAGAGCATGTGAAATGATCTATTTACCCCTGTTGCTTCTCTCCGTCTACTTGCTAACGCGTGGGCCCCACACGTCAGCTTTGTCTTCAACCTCCAGCCACGGATGGGAGCCAGGCACCTCAAGCTTCATCTCACACCTCCAGCACCTGGATGGGAGCCAAGCACCTCTAGCTTCATCATCCCTCCATGGCTGCCGAGTAGCCGAGGACGACGAGCAAGACACCGCGCGCGAAGTCGATGGAGGAGTTCTTGAGGCAAAGAGGGGCTGGTGGCAGCCAACCACGGGTGGAAACGAGGCTCTCTGGCGGAGTGCTTCAGTTGAGGTGAAAGATGCCACTGCGGCCATGGATTGGCGCTGAGATGTGGATAGGCGGCCACGGCGGGTCCTTGCGGCGCCAACGAAGGAGACGGGGAGGCGAGAGCTGCTGTGTATGCGGAGATCGGTGAGCTCGACCTTGGGACGGCAATGGCGGCGACGGCGGTGGTTCACAGCAATGGGGAGGGGGTTGTCGAACGACGAGTAGCGAGGTGAAGTCATCATGCCACTGTGAACTCGCAGAGCCCATTGAGAGTAGCAGAGATGGCCGGATGGGGGAGATCGATAGTGATGATGGAGCTCCAGTCATGGCCGTAACTCCGTGCAAGCTCCAGTCTTCTACCCCGTCTCCGTGGAAACTGCAAACAGGAGCAAGTGCAGGGAGCTTTTCTGAGGCAGCAACTCTGTAGCAGCACGACCTAGGTGCCAGCGCGTCGCTCCTCCTCCCTCCGCCGCTAGAACCCGCTAGTCGTCGGGTCGCTCGGCTTCAGGTGATGGCTGGAGGTTGAAGACAAAGCTGACGTGTGGGGCCCACGCGTCAGCGAGTAGAGGGAGAGAAGCAACATGGGTAAATAGGTCATTTTGCATGCTCTGTAGGCCTTCTCAGGCTCACTGCCACGCTGGCGTACCATATCAGCAAAAATAACAAAAACATAGGAGGTTCACTGTTTGCGATGGCAATTGTGTAGGAGGACGTATAAAAGTGGCAAACAAAGGAGTGTCATCCGTAACAACAACAAAGTCTTTATGTCTAAAACAAGTTGTGGTAGGCTAGAGTTGAAACCCAGCAGAAATCATCAAGGTTCATGCACGTGAATAGCTATTTTTCAAGCACTTCTATCTAAGGCTAAGTCTTTAGGTATATTTCATCATTTCAAGTCTTCTTTTATTGCCTCTATCCAAGTCAACTTCGGTCTTCCTCTGCATCTCTTCACGTTACTATCCTGGCTTAGGATTCCACTACGCACCGATGCCTCTAGAGGTCTCCATTGGACATGTCCAAACCATCTCAACCGGTGTTGGATAAGTTTTTCTTCAATTGGTGCTACCCCTAATCTATCACGTATATCATCGCTCCGAACTCGATCCCTTCTTGTATGACCGCAAATCCAACGCAATATACGTATTTTCGCGACACTTATCTATTGAACATGTCGTCTTTTTTAGGTCAACATTTTGCACCATACAACATAGCATGTCTAATCGTCGTCCTATAAAACTTGTCTTTTAGCTTATGTAGTACCTTTTTGTCATATAGGACATTAGATGCTTGACGCCACTTTATCCACCCTGCTTTGATTCTATAGCTAACATCTTCATCAATATTTCCGTCTTTCTGTAGCATTGATCATAAATATCAAAAGGTATCATTGCAAGGCACTTGACCTTCCAAACTACTCAATCCATTCCAAATTGTAAGATGTTTGACTTTTTTGACACCAAGTTTGACCACTCGTCTTATTCAAAAATTTGTGTAAAATATCACTTTTTTCGTCGTGGTTTGGTTTATTAATAAAAATTCTTTAAGAATGACTTAAATTTGACTATATTTGCATAAATTTTTTTAAATAAGACGAGTGGAATCAAACGTCTTACGATTTAGGATGGAGCAGTAGTAGTCTCCTCTCGAGTAGCAGTAGTTCTCCCAAGTCTTAAAAACCTTTGAAGTCTGAAGTCTCCCGCCGTAGCTTCACAGTTTCTGATTCACTCCCAGTGGACTTTCATCAACGAGCACTATATATGGCCATTAGGCCGACCCGGCTCGGCACGGCCCGGGCACGGGCCAGGCAAGGCCCGCTGGTGTCGGGCCGGCATGGCACGCTGGTGTCGGGCCGGCATGGCACGCCGTGCCCCCCGTGCCGTGCCTTACCGGGCCTCGTGCCCCGTTGACAGCCCAAGCACGGCCCCTCGGGCTAAAATTCAGGTCGTGCCGCCAGCACAGCCCGGCCAAAACTTGCGGGCCGTGCCAGCCCACAACCGAAATGTAGAAAATCGCTCATCAAATTCTTAATCAACAGCACATTCATAATTTTGACAAGTCATTCACAGAATCACAAAAACAACTTAACAGCAAGACTCAAACACAACAAAAGATAGAGATTTAAAGATAGAAATGAGCTGTGTGCAATGCTGCCTCATTAAAAACCTTTTTGGGTAAAACTCACCCTTGTGAGAAACCCCAGAAAGGAAAAAAGAGTGCAGCACAGCTCTTATAATGTTCAAATGTTCACAATACAAATACCAGATACAAGCATCATGTCTCAACTCTCAAACCTCATAGGTCTCAATCTCAACTCTCTCAAACTGAACTCTCAACTCTCAGCTCTCAGGTAGCAGTAGAAGCAGAAGCAACAGAAGCACTTGCAGATGTGCTAGCAGAAGAAGGCCCAAATCCATCTTCAGGAACATCAAGATACAGATTCTCAAAGGACTCTGCCAGCTCTTGGTTGTTAGCAAAATGTTGAAGTCTTCTATCACCCAGCTCCTAGTCCTTGATGCAAGCAAGCATCTCCACATGTTCAGGCAGAAGTCTTCGGCGCCGCTCCTCAATAATCCTTCCCGTTAAAAGCAAACATGATTACAAGAGACAGTAGAAACAGAACATCCATAATATCTCTTGCCATTATAGAAAGAACATGATAGGTTAGTTTATGGTCACGCCACCAGAGAAGCAAATCAAAATCATCCTCATATGTAGTGACATTGTCACTATCCAGATAAGTTGTGAGCTCACAAGCAACAGAGGCAGCAGATTGAGTTGAAGTGGAGATAGAGGCAGGGGGAGGAGGACCAACAACAGCTGATGATCCAGGGCCGCCAAAGATCCTTCCCCATGCTTGTTTCCTCTTACCTGAGTTGACTGCAGGATGTGCAGGCCTTTGAGACCTTGTAGAACCATACTTGCTATCATACTTGGCAAATAACTTGTAAATTTCAGTTTTAACATCAGCATAATATTTATTGTAATCAACACCAATGTTCTCTTTAAGTATTACCAGCACATTAAACAAACCTCTCAACTTAGCTCTAGGATCAAGAATGAAAGCAATAGAATATAATAGAGGTATATTTTCCCAATACTTAAGTTATTTAAGCTTCATAGGATAGACAACAACCATTAGATTTTGATCTTTTTCACTTTCATGCAAATGATGAGCAATGTCAAGCATATGGTGCAAAATTAGTGGACTAGTTGGATAGTAAACACCAGATAGAACACATGTTGATTCATAAAATAATTTCAAGAACTCCAATATCTTGGCAGCAATGAGCCAATGTCTTGGAGTCAACAATGTGCAGCCAAAATTTGCATTAATGAACACAGAAAAAACCTCCTTGTAAGGTAGCAAGTGTTTAAGCATAAGGTATGTAGCATTCCATCTCACATCCATATCTAAACCAAACTTTCTAGGTCTAACACCCTGAGCATTGCAATAATTCTTAAACATAGCAATTCTGTGATTAGATGAATTTAAGAAGTTAATAGCAGTTCTAAAATCCTCCGTGTAAGTTTTAAATCTCTTTAAACCAGATTTCACAATCAAATTAATGATATGGCAAGCACAACGCTGATGCATAAGATTATATTTACGCTTATTAGGATCTGATGAAGTAGGTGTTGGATCAGAACCTAAATAACATGCAAACATGGGTGTCAAAGTCTCCATTGCCTTAGCATTGGAGGAAGCATTGTCTAGAGTAACAGAATAAATCTTGTCAATCATACCAAATTCCTGAACCACACAAGCAATTTTTTCAGAAATGTTCTCACCAGTGTGCTTCACCTCAATCAACCTGAGGCCAATTACCTTTTCTGTAGCTCCCAATCTGCACTCACATAATGAGCAACTACATTAATGTAGTCCTCCTTAGCATTTCCAGACCATATGTCAGATGTCAAAGCAACAGATGATGCACCAGACAAAATATGATTCTTAAGCATATTACGACGTTCAGTAAATAGAGCACGAAGGTCTCTAGTGGTGGACTGTCTAGACACCCTACGAAACCTAGGGTTATGAGCACGTTGAATGTACTCCTCAAATGCATCTGTATCACCAATACCCAAAGGCAAATCAAGCCTAGCAATCAATCTGCAGAGTTCAGTTCTAGCTACCTTAGGTATATAATCCCAGTTATGCACAGAACCATCAGGATTGTAAGATAGCCTAGATTGAACCCTATCACGTTGATCAGTTTTCTGCCTACAAGAGTTCTGGTGCCTCTTCAAGTGACCAGTGCCAGCACTAGATCTAACAGACAAGGTTGACTTACACATTTTACATTTAGCTTTAGTGCAAATCTGTACTCCATTCATAGTCTCAAATATCTCTTCAAAATCATCCTAGATAGGAGATTTACGCTTACCAACCTTACCATTACCAACAAAGCAAGACAGATGATGGAACAGAGCCGTTGGAGTTGGAGCCGACCGGGTCGCAGAGACGTCGTCGCCCTTCACCACCGTCGCCGTCTCCAAGATCGACACCGAACAACACAAAGAGCGTCATCACGGATGTCGTCGTCGTTCTCGCCCTCGGGGGCCATGCCAAAGCGGAAGCTTCGCCATCGTCTTGACCATGGCCGCCTCTCCAAAGACCGTACCTCAACAGTGCGGTGGCATTTGCTCCTCGCTCTATGCCGCAGACTAGAGCTTGAAGCATCGACTCTGACCTGCGAAGGAGGAAGGAATAGATCAGTTAGAGATCTCATCAAAAAAAAGAAGAAAGATAAGAATTAGGGTTAGCCGGTTAGGGTTAGGGTTAGGTGCTTACCTTCGCAATCGGAGCCGGTGCTTGAGAGAAAAAGACGACAGCGGCCCCGTGGCGGAGAGAAAGACGACACAAGGTCGCAAGGACGGCGGCGGAGGGAGGGACAAACGGGGTCAACAAACTCACATAATCACCGAGATCTAGAGGGAGAAAGATAGAGGAGAAGGGAGAGGTAGAGAGGGGGGGGCACGCACGCCGGGCGGCGGCGATTCGAGGTCACCGAGTCGGGGTCGACGACGGACAAAGGATACTGATCATCTGGCCGGCGAGACGACCGGGTCAGTAGGCGAGAGTCGCGAGCAATTGGCAAGCAAGGCAGATGGATGGAGAGTGGAGAGGAGAGGAGTCAATCGGGATTTAGGTTTAGGGTTTGTGAGGGGCGCCACGCCTCAAGCTTATATGGCGGGGGGAGGGCCGGAGGCCAAAGCGCCGCTGGCGGCCGGGCCACTAGTAGCAGTCAGCGGAGCAACCGCCGCGGCCGACCTCGCCGCATGCTTATTACAGTGTCGGGCCGTGCCAACAGCGCTTCTTGCTGACGGCCCAGGCACGGCCTGTAGTTGCGTGCCGGGCCAGCCCAGGCCCAGAGACCCTCGTGCCGGGCCGAACTCGTGTCGGGTCAAATTAGCGGGCCGTGGGCTGGGCTACCGGGCCTCGGGCTGCATGTCCAAGTATAACGAGCACTGCCGGATGGCAAAAATTTAAAAATCCCCCACCAGCGGCCTCGTCTCGCACGCCCCTCAGTTTCGTTCTCAGTTCGATTCGCGCACGATTCCGCCCCGAGGTTCCAAACCCTAGCTTCCTCTCATTCTCCACGAACCCTAGATCCAAAATCTAACACCCGTCATCCTCTTATCGCCGTGCTTGACGCTTCTCTCTGCAGTCGATTCCGCCGCGGACCGCCCGGTTCACTTCTCCTCTGTCCCCGAGATCTCGAGGTGAGCGTTTTGATGCTCTGCTGCGGCTGTTTCGGCGGTTCGCATCGTCTGCGCACCGTGATGCCCATATGCGTGCGTTCATGATGTTGTTGACAACCGCAGCCCGCAGGAAGGATGGGAGAGGCGAAGGACAACGAGGTGTACGAGGAGGACCTCGTCGACTATGAGGAGGAGGTGGAGAATGTCGTCGACGGCGCCGCCACCGACTCCGCAGATGTCGTCAAGAAGTACGTCCCACGGGAGAGCTCTTGCTAGCTAGATTTCGTGGTTGTGTAGTCTGATCTGACCGATTGGTGTTTTGCGGTATGTGTCGGCAGGGGGTACGTGGGGATCCACAGCTCGGGGTTCAGAGACTTCCTGCTCAAGCCAGAGCTTCTCCGCGCCATTCAGGACTGCGGGTTTGAGCATCCTTCCGAAGGCAAGTTATACTTTACTTTTGTTCTTGTTGCTAACTATGCCCTTTACTATCATTTAGCCGTGATGCACGGTTTGAGGGATGTTAAATATGGTCTTGTGCTTGAAATCAAGCTATTTGACTTCCTTAATATGTGTTGAAGCAGGGTCATTCCCAACATATCAAGAACCCTGTGTAAAGTAAATTTTAGGACATGATAAGATATTAAGATCTAGTCTCTCCAATTCAAAATACATTTAGTTTTAGCAGTTCTTGTGTCAAACACATTTTTAACTTTGACCATTAATCTCTATAAAAAAGAATACACAGGTGACATAAGATTGATGTTATTAGATTCAGTATGTAAAGTACTTTCAACTCAAGATATTAATCACATTTTGTTTGACTTGAAAGGATGGAATATACCCAAAGACTTAGCCTTAGATAGGAGTACTTGGAAAACAGCTATTCATGTGCCTGAACCTTGATTGCTTCTGCTAGGTTTCAACTCTAGCCTACCCCAACTTGTTTGGGACTTAAAGGCTTTGTTGTTGTTGTTTGAAATGCCATATTTTCATAGAAACTATATGGAAGTGTCAATGTTTTTCATATAAAGTATATGTCAAAATTTGACCATATACATTGGGTAAATGTTCTAAATGACATGTGTATGTTGATTTGGATAGAGGATTGAAACAATGGTTGCAAATAAGTACATACTAAACATCAGGTAGAGTGTGTGTTAATAGTATATGATACTCAAATAAGGACATGCTAAACATCAGGTAGAGTCTGTTATAGTGTGATAATAGTATAATACCTAGGCATGAACACTGAAACTGACTATCTGAGGCCCCAACGCCACACAAAAATGTTGTTCCACTGTTGAAGGAAAAAGGCTACCTTAACAATCAGGTAACATATATAATCAGTTCTTTATTTTTGCAACAAGTACACAGATAAGTAGAGAGCAAGAAATAAACAAATTGGGTGGATTCTTCTTATTTAAACTAGTGATACTATGCACTTACAGTTGAGTTATTGACCAAAATAAATACAGGGTTAGTCTAATCAAGAATTTGGGGGCCTGTGCAGGTGCTCACCTTGCACCTGCCCAGGGATGGCCCTCTGTTGAAGTGCAATAGAGCTATCTGATTGTGAGTTTTGTTCAACCATAGCCCAGCGGCTATGGTTATGCAGCTTGTTGCTTTAGGCTTTGTGCACCTTTGTTATAATTCTATTGAATTGATATCTGGAGTTTTAACTGGACATGATACAGGAATCTAATCTTATTAAGTTGGGTTCAGGTGCTCGGTGCTAGCATGCATAAGTTGGCTAAGACAAATCATAACAATTTTAATCAAATGTCAACAAAAATTGTATGTTTCCCAGTATTGTTACCTGTTTGCCTTCCAGTATCATGTCCCCTCTTATTCTAGTTCAGTTTTTGGCTTTTTGCAACACCTTTGTAAAATTTGTATCATCACATTTTAACTGCTTAGCTTTACAAGCTGTAACTTTTGCCATTTGAAGTTGAGCCATACTTGTGAATAAAAAGGTTTTTTTTTAGTAATATTAGTACCTGAGTTTCCATTGATTTGGTCAAACTCAAGAATACCTCGATATGTTTCATGTCAATGGACAGCATTAAAACAAGAACTGGTTGTTTTATAGGTTTGTGAGTTCCCCTTCACATGCTATTGCTGTGTTAGTGTACTTGGAAAACACGGGCATATGTTTCTTAGTGCATTTCTGTCATGTCAATAATCTTACACAAAGCTTATGTTTGCATTTCATTGTTAGGTTATATGTGAAAAATTATCAAATCATGCTAGTGTAAAACAGGTAAATGTAAATTCAACCAAAAGTGATTGTTCACGTAAAAAACTTGTTGCACTTTACCTGGCATTCTTTGAAATTGACTCACATAGAATAATAGTCATGTATCTATCCTTGCATAATAACCTGTTGACCTGCCCCTGTAATAGTATGGTAGTTAAATTCCTGTTTTCTGGTGCTCAGGTACAAATTCTTCTGATATTTTCTGCTGGAGGAGAATATGGTATAGCTTTCCATTAATGGGACAAGAAGGTTGATTTTTTTCTTACTGGGGTGTTGCTCCAACTTTGTTTGGTTCCACATCAGTGCAACATGAGTGCATCCCTCAAGCTATTCTTGGAATGGATGTCATCTGCCAAGCAAAATCTGGAATGGGTAAGACTGCGGTTTTCGTCCTCTCAACTCTTCAGCAGATTGATCCTGTTGCTGGCCAAGTAGCTGCACTTGTTTTGTGCCACACAAGAGAATTGGCTTACCAGGTACATATTGTTTTCTCAGTTCTCTACTTTTTAATTTGTTTGACTTATCTGCACATGCTGACTGTCTTATTACTTAACATCTCGTGCAGATTTGCCATGAATTTGAGAGGTTTAGCAAATACCTTCCTGAATTAAGAGTAGCTGTTTTCTATGGTGGTGTTCACATAAAAAACCACAAGGATCTGTTGAAGAATGAATGCCCCCATATTGTGGTTGGCACGCCTGGAAGGATACTAGCTCTAGCTAGAGATAAGGACCTTCCCTTGAAGAATGTGCGGCATTTCATTCTTGATGAATGTGACAAGATGCTTGAATCACTTGGTAGGGTGCTGTCTCTGGCAAATTCCTATATTTGCTATAGTTCATTTTAACCTTATGGTATCCAGTCCATTTCTTCATTTCACACTGTGTCATAGTATTCAGTTCTCTTAATAACTTGTGTATGTATTCTCCAGACATGCGCAGAGATGTCCAGGAGATCTTCAAAATGACTCCCCATGATAAGCAAGTGATGATGTTTTCAGCAACACTCAGCAAGGAGATTCGACCTGTTTGCAAGAGATTCATGCAAGACGTAATGTCCTATGGCCTAACTCATTTCAACTGCCCTTCCTCCTATCTGTCTCCCCTTGCCTCGGGTGGTTATGCACAATATGATAGGTGGATAGGTGGCAGTTCTATTGTCAGTAGCTGGAAGGGATTGCTGGTTGCTTTGCTGACAACCTATCAATTCCTATAAGCTACAAACTTCGTGGATAGTGAAGTTCTTTGGTGACAATCTAGTCCTTCGTTTGTTATTTGGCACCTGTACACATTCCATTTGTCAGTGATGAAATGGAGTCTTCAGTTGTCAGCATAAACCGTTTGGGGGGAGAATGCTGGAATCGGGTTTGGGAGGGTGATTATATGGTAGATCCAAGGCCATTTTTGTTTTATCAGTTGTCTACCCACATTTTTGTACTCGTGCTGGGATTCCATTGCATCAACGCAAACTGCTGCTGGTGCTCGTACCATGTCATGGTCAGTGCAGACATAGCTGCTTTGTTTTGGATGGAATTCTGATATCAAGCACAAAGAACGTTGTTGGCATGGTCAAATCCCAGTACCCTCAGTGCATAACTGAAGCTCCAGGAGGCAGAAAATTCTGACATGAGAAGAATAAATTGATGTATATGTACCTTTTGGAATGGCTGGAGTTGTATTGGTTCCAGCACTCTAATATCTTTATCTATCATTGTTACCTTACAGCCTATGGAAATTTATGTTGATGATGAGGCTAAACTGACCCTTCATGGTCTAGTTCAGGTAACATGTACTATTTATAAGAAAGTTGAACCACCTTTTTTTTTCATTCTGCTCATCTTGTGCTAACCTTTCATTTCTGGTTCCAGCACTATATCAAATTGAGTGAGGCAGAGAAGAACCGAAAGTTGAATGACCTTTTAGATGCGCTCGACTTCAACCAAGTTGTGATATTTGTTAAAAGTGTTAGCAGAGCTGCAGAACTCAACAAAT
Organism: Miscanthus lutarioriparius; assembly: GCA_904845875.1. NCBI lineage: Eukaryota > Viridiplantae > Streptophyta > Magnoliopsida > Poales > Poaceae > Miscanthus > Miscanthus lutarioriparius. The sequence goes on from CAJGYO010000005.1 coordinate 59,612,801, forward strand.
TGCTCTGCGAGTGCAATTTCCCCTCAATCTGCATACATTCTGGAATGACACAGGAAGAGAGGTATGTGCTCTGTCTTCCTTTGCTGTGGCCCTTTTTTTGTTATATTGCCATGTTTTGATGATGCTGAGCTTAACTTTTCACATGTGTTATTTAAGGTCAGTTAGCTACTAGCTGTGTTGTAGGTGATCCTTGTTTGCTGAACTTCCATATGCTTTTTTTTTACAACAAACTTCCATATGCTTTAGGGGTGTTGCATATCCGTCACTGTACTTCCATATGCTTTAGGGGTGTTACACGTCAATGAACTTGCTGTATTGTGTTATAAATAGCAGTGATGCCATCCTCATTATATTTCTAGGTAATACAATGTTGCTGGTGCCATATTTTCTTTTTTGTAGAATACGCAGGAGAGCTCCGTGTCATTGTACTAAAAGGGAGATAAAAAATAATTACAACACACCCACCAGGCTCACACAAAGACACTCTTACAAACTCGTACCGGAAGCAAACATGCCTTTTACATCAAACCACAACCCAACCCAACAAAAACCATCATCTTATAGCTATTGGCAACCTCTAAATGGGCAAAGACCTCTAGCGCCTGCAAGGCCCCATAGGTGTGCCTCGTCAAGGATTTGGCTAACAAGCTGAATGCTAGGGTTGTCCCCATTGAAAACGCAATCATTACGGTGATTCCACAGCTTCCAAGCAGTGAGGACTATCAACGAATTGAGGCCACGCTTAATTTCACCAGAAACCAAACTATTAACTCATCCAGCAATCCATAGCAACGGAAAACGAGCGGCCACACCTGTCTAGAGAAGACACAATTGGATAGTATGTGCTGTATGTTTTCAGCATCTTGGCTACATAAAGGACGCTGGCCTGGATGGGGCAAAAACCTCTGCAAGCCAACCGTTGTCCAACATCTGTTACGTGTAGCAACTAGCATGCAAAAGAAAGAACTGACATTTCTTAGGTGCCCAGGTCCTCCAAATCAATTCACAATGTTCAAAAGAAATTGACCCGATAAACAATGCTTTGTAGGCTGACTTTGTTGAATAGAGACCTGAAGAGCATGAGAATGCCAACAGTGCTCATCAGGTGTATTAGGCTGGAGATGGACTTCCATTATTAACTCTCGGACCTCCAAATACTCAGCAAGAGCCGTAACTGATAAAGCCCCCTGAATATCTAGGAACCAGCTCCTCTGGACCATAGCTTCACGTACTGTATGTCTTTTAGCTCTCCTTTTAGAAACCAAGGAATAGAGCTGAAGAGCAAGGAAAGCAAGGAATAGAGCCAATTATCAGTCCAGAAAAAAGAGTGGAATTTCTGTCTCCAACACTGGTGATCAAAACCACAGAGAAGAGAGCTCTTACCCGTTTCCAACACTGGTGCTATATTCCATGTTGATGATTTGGGTGTACGTTGGCATACATGGCACCATAGTTATTATTATTATGAGTTAAATGCACCATAGGTCCACTAACTTTTGGTGTTGTGTCATCTAGGTCCATCAACTTTCAAACTGCATTTTTGGCTCCATTAACTTTTGGTGGTGTGTCATCTAGGTCCATCAACTTTCAAGCTGTATTTTTGGGTCTATTAACTTTTGGTGGTGTGTCATCCAGGTCCATCAACTTTTAAATTGCATTTTGGGTCCCTAAACTTTTTAACTGGTTCACCGTAGGTCCATACCTCTTCGTTTAGCGAATAGATCTGACATGGCACGCCAAAAAAGCAGCCACCGTGGAGTACAGGACGAGATCACCATCCGGAGATAATTTTCAATACGAAGAACCTGATGGGATCACCATCTAGGGTTTCTCGAGTGGCGGCTCGACGGGGAATAAACTCCACAATAAAATCCAGTCTAATCTACCTTGTACAAGGCCGAAGGCCACAGATATAGGCACGCAAGCCACCTGATTGACCCTGAGTCCCTGATTCGGCTAACATGCATGGCACGTCCAAACGCAGACACCAATTTGATTCACGTACACAGGTGCACGCAGGCACTAAAAGCTAGATGCTAGATAAAAGATCATGTATCACAACTGGATAGGAAACTAATGCATGGAAATAATAAAATACTACGGCAAGGATGCTCCATGTCCACAATATATTTATCCTTGATGCACTAAGGTACCTCTATAAAATATCTTTGATGACAGTCCAACGGTTGTAAATTTCTCCATGTCCACAATATATTTATCCTTAAAAATAATAGTTTCAAATTTAAGACCAGAGGATATTAACGAATTATCAGCTGCTACAGTTGAATTATTGCTAGACAAATCTTCATGAACATCTTGAGGAGCTATGGACTCATCATCTACTCCACGGTGGCTGCTTATTTGGCGTGCCATATCAGATCTATTCGCTAAACGAAGGGGTATGGACCTACGGTGAACTAGTTAAAAAGTTTAGGAACCCAAAAATACAATTTAAAAGTTGATGGACCTGGATGACACACCACCAAAAGTTAATAGACCAAAAAATGTAGTTTGAAAGTTGATGGACCTGGATGACACACCACCAAAAGTTAATGGACCAAAAAATACAATTTGAAAGTTGATGGACCTAGATGACACACCACCAAAAGTTAATGGACGTACGGTGCATTTAACTCTCATATATATCATCATGAATCATGATGTTTTGAATTATGTGTAGACTGCAGACTAAAGCCAGTGTTGAGCAGCACAACATACCATAAATCTTGTATAAAGTGCACAATGCCAAAACACCTACATGCTTGGTCTTTGCCTCTCTGGTTCTTCACAACCATAAGGCATATTTTTGATTTTCTATCCATGGATTTCGTTGTCCTCACTCGTGAATTCAGCTTGATGCAATGCAATATATAAACAATTCATAAAAAAAGATCATGTATGTAGTACACATAAAACTAAGCAAACCTGTAAAAGTTAACTGTCAAAGACTGCGAACTGAGTGTAGCTCAGCTGGTTGGGTTCCTTGTGGTGGAACTTGCCCACCCAGGTTCAATTCCCTGACTTGACACGGGTGCTCGCATTTTTCTGGATTTATTCCAGGATTTATCGGCGTTATTCTTTCATTGGTAGGCGACGTGCCTGTCGATAACGAGGCGCTTGTGGTGCCTTCGTCAATCTCGAGATTTGCCGGTCCAACTCGGTTCTTCGGAGGTGCTCATAGGGGTCGGGTGTGCGTGTCTACGTTCATAGGGGTGAGTGTGCGCAAGTGTATGTGAGCGTCTTCGAGTAACTGGGTCTCACGAAAAAAAAACCTGTCAAAGACTCATTAATCCTAGATGTCAGTTAACAAAATAGGTAAGAATTCGATCTGAATGTTTTATCCAGTGCTAACAGTAGTATTAGAAGGGCGGGCCTGGTGCAAGCGGTAGAGTCTTACCACCTGTGACCGGAAGGTCCCGTGTTCGAGTCGCGGTCTCCTCGCATTGCACAGGCGAGGGTAAGGCTTGCCACTGACACCCTTCCCCAGACCCCGCACAGAGCGGGAGCTCTCTGCACTGGGTACGCCCTTTTTTAACAGTACTATTTGTGTTTTTGTGAATCTTGATATTAAAGATGAATGTTGAGTTGAATTTCACAATGTTTGCTTAACTTTGTGTGTCCATACACTATTGAATTTATTGGAAGATTTCAACATGTTGGGCCTGTTTGGTTGGCAGCTTCAAAAAGCTGCCTAGACCAGGCAGGCTTCCCAGGCGGCATCAATCCAAACTGGCCCGTTGTATTGTTGTCTTTTCACTGTTACGCCAATAATCCATTTTTTTGGCTGGTCGTATAGATGTACTTTGAGTCTCCTGGTTGGATTGTGTGTTATTTCTGTGTAACGGATGGTTTTTGTAACTTGTACGTGAGGTCTAGCAGCCAAATATTATCTCCTACGTGAGGTATTTAGGCTGCCTTGTATGGGCATTCTTTTCCCCTCTCTTCTCTCTCTGTAATATAAAGATGTGCCGCTCTCTGTGTGTTTGAGAAAAAAACCGACTCCAGTATCCCTTTTCATCTCCAAAGGCACTAACGATTACATGTTACGACTTGTGATATTCCTGATGTTAACCATTGGCTATGTATATTTTGTGTAGTGAATAGCTATGTGCATCTGCATGTGAACTATACATTTGCATTCTGTGGTCGTTTCCCTTTCCAATCCATCAATCTAACAGTGTGGCTTTGATAGGTTGACCCGGTACAAGAACTTCAAGGAAGGACACAAGAGGATTCTTGTGGCTACTGATTTGGTTGGTAGGGGAATCGATATTGAGCGTGTCAACATTGTCGTGAACTATGACATGCCTGATTCTGCTGATACATACTTGCATAGGGTAATTGTTGCACCCCTTAAAGTGGTGGTTTGTTATAGTCATTCTATTGGCTCTACCTGACGCATTCAGCTCTGCAGGTTGGTCGGGCTGGACGTTTTGGTACCAAGGGACTTGCAATAACATTTGTTTCTTCTGCATCTGATTCTGATGTTCTCAATCAAGTTTGTACTGTTGACATTGATTCTTTTTACTTATATGATATGATGTCATACTAAATCCTGACCAGAAATTCATGTATCTGATACTTACAGGTGCAGGAGAGGTTTGAGGTTGACATAAAGGAGCTGCCTGAGCAGATTGACACTTCGACATACAGTAAGTATTGTATCTTCGAGTCGTTAACTGGCATTCATGGCACTGAAATGTGTTACAGAACTGACGTGTTGTATTGTGGCCTTCAATCTACAGTGCCATCTTGATGATCGAGGTGAACTACTCAACGTTTAGTTGGAACTGGAAAGGAGAGTTTGTTTCAAATATAACATCACCTTGGAGGGCCATTGGATAACCGTATCACATTATTTAAAAGATGTTCCATCTGTACTTAATCAGCAGTTTAGGTGATTAAGCATGTAGGCTTCGCAACAGCCATGGCTGTTGGTGTTCATGCAACCTAGGATTTTATTTGCATCTCTGTTATGTTTTCTATGCTGCGACTGTCTAGCCTTTCTGTTTGAGACTACCCCCCCTGGGTGCTTGTTTTATTTGCTTTAGCTTTCGTTACATCCAATCTATGGGAATATGAAACTTTGTATCGTCATTGGGCGTGTCATGGGGTCCTGATTAGGCAAAGTGATACGCCTGTATTTGCTGGCAGTGAAAACCATCTCGGTCGGAGCCAGACTCATGCAAGATAGCTCTGTTCGATTGCTCGTATTCAGCCATCTGGGCTGAGTAGATACGTTGTTTGGTTGTCTGTATAAGAATATGTCGCATACGATAAATTGTAAAATGTATACGACAAAAGTAGCTATTATATTTACATTGTATATGAGTATGTTTTAGTACTTAAAGTTTTTCTTATTAAGCCTTAATTAGCACTCAAATGCACTAATATCACTTAACATATACTAATTATGTGCTTATCACATTGTTAGATAGAAGCCACCTCGCATCCAGCGAGTCAGGCCCATAGGAAACCGCTACCATGTGCCTGCCATTATCTGCTTCACAAACGCAAGCAAATGATAGGACAGTATTTCTAGACGTCACCAGAGTCTCTCTTCAAGAGACGTCGCTTTTCATTCTCCCTGCTCTTTTCAAAGGCATGGCTGTCTCGAGCTCGAGCGCTGCGCGAGGTGGATGCTGCTGGGTGCCTATGTGGTGGTTAAGGCAGCACGCCAGGTAGATGCGTTGGGGAGCCCTTGCGAGCTGCGCGTGTCCCCGAATCGGATGGTGTGGGTCCCATGTCCTTTTTTTTTGAAACTTTGGGTCCCAAGTCCTAACAGCAACAACTACTACAAAACAACGTTAAAGAGCATCGAGGATTCCAAAGCTCCGCCCGACGGCCTGATGGCGATGTAGGTCACGGGTGCCGGGGGACCCCAATTCCAATTCGGCAAACAACCGCTGGGCTAAATTCAGCCGTCAATTCATAGCCCGCAACCTTTTTTATTTGAAAAAAAAATAATTTCGTAATTTTTCTTTTTTTGAGAAGTTATAAAGTTATACTCATAACAAAAGTCGTTATGGGATGCGTGTAGGTTAAATTTTCTCAAAAAATACGTGTAATATTTATATCTCTAAATAAGTTTATTATGAAAGTATATTCAACGATCTATCTAAAAATACTAATATGTATTATAAATATTAATATTTTTTTATATATAATCGATCAAAGTTAAAAAAACGACTTCTCGGGAAGCGAGAACGATTTCTATTTTGGGACAGAGGGAGTAATTTTTATCTATAATTTTTTATAGACAAAACTTATCACTATATTTTCTTAGAAAGTTACAAATTTATACACGTAAATTTTATGTATGCATGTGATGTTCTATGATATATTTGGTAATGTTCGCGTAGTATAGATATGATGTTCTATGATGTATTTTGTAATGCCCATGTAATATACATATGATGTTCTAAATATAATTTGTGATATTCACATAGTATACACGTGATATTTTATGATATATATTTTGTGATATTCAATTAGTATATATATATGATGTTGTATGATATAATTCGTGATGTTTATGTAGTTTTCAAAATAAGAAGTTATTTAAATATTTAAAAAAAAAAATAAAGTTAAAAAGTCACGATGAGAAGCTATGGTGATAAGTTATTGTCATATAAAAAGTTATGCGCATAAGCTATATCTATAATTTTGTAACTTCCTAAATAAAGAAAGAAAGTTGTGAAATAATTTTTGAAAAGAAAAAAAAAGTCGCGGGAGGTTGGGGGATTGACCACTGGTTTTGAAACAGCTGTCGTTGGCTATTCAGTGGCCTCGGCCGGGGACACGCCCGCTAACGGACCCGGTTGGCATCCCTCCCCACTATCTCCTCCTCACCGCGCGGTGCCACTTCTCCACTCTGCTCATCCTATCTCCTCACCGTGCGCTCTCTACCGCTTCTTCCTGTAGCAACGTGGTGAGTAAGACCGCCGCTGCTCTGCCGCGGCTGGAGGCCCAAGCCCACCGGCGGAGAGCACCCGTCCATGGGCGGTGGATGCTCCTCTAAGCCACTGTCGTCTCTCTCTGCCGCCTCATACCCTCTCGTTTTATCCACCTCCTAGCTTCTTCATTCACCTGCTCCAGAATCGGGCCGGGCTTGCGGATGCCGGGGTGCATAGTAGCGGGGAGAGGTGGTGTGGGGGTGTCGTCGGCCGCACGCCCCACTCCGCCTCAAGGGAAGAGCCGCCCCTGCCTCTCGATGCCTATCGCTCGCGGCTACGGTAAGCTTGGCTGATGGTAATTGGCACCGAATTCATACTATTGTACCTGTACGTAGTAGCTTATGTACACCCCCTTCATCTTCACTGCATATTTTAGGTTCAATCATAATAAAGTGTCAAATCATTAGAGTAACATACCCAAACTTGATATGACGTTGTAATATACAGGATTACCATAAACTGCTCTTGATTAGAGTTGCAGTATACATATTGCTCTAATGGACAAATCATTCTTAAAATTAACCCATGCACTATCCATGTTAATTCGAGCAGGACATGAACTAATTATCTATTGAATGGGATATAGTAGTACTACTTCTGTCCTGTCCTTCAAATAAATAAACTTCTACAGTTATCCTATATCAAACTTCTGCAAGTTTCACCGAATTTAAAAAAATGGACACCAATATCTATGACACAAAATTAGTATAATTAGATACACCATAAAATATATTTTCATAGTGTACTTATTTGGTGTCATAGATGGTTGTGTCGTACGATTAAGAATTTTTCTATCAATTGCATGTTTGGCACGATTGAGCAGCCTTGCTTATGTTCTATAAAGATTAGTCTTTGTTGCTCCCCTGAACACTTTGCAAGTTGAAATGCTGCAACAGATCATTACTACTTTTCCACTCAAGGCCTCTTCATCTTAAATCTAATGCCTTTTGTATTCTGCAGGGAGGCACCATGAGCCGAGATATTGCACATCACCACAAAGCAAGTCTGTGTTACTAGGAGCAAGATTTGGTCGACATGTTACTAGGAGCACTGCTTATCTGCTCCAAAATTCCAGGAGCACTACAATGGCAAGACTACAAAAGTCTGGGCAGTTTCTGCAACCTGTCTTGGACTCTTCAAGAAATTATTTGACTAGGACATTCTACAATGCAAGCATTAAGAAAAGGGTTCTGTCGAGGGTTGAGTGCTTTGTGTCTTCAGATCCAATAAACAATGGTTGGTTGAAACCAAGGAGGTCAGAGAACTTCACTAGTTTGGAGAGTGCATGTGTCCAGCCAGAATACAAACTACCAGTCAGAAAACGTGCTGACTGTAAAGCAGAGCAGTATGAAATTACAGGATCACCTTTGAGCTCTTCAAATGTTCCTGCTGATGTTCCCTGGTGGCAGGAGTTCCCAAGGCGCTGGATGGTCGTCCTCCTCTGCTTCTTTGCGTTCCTTCTTTGCAATATGGACCGTGTGAGTTAGACAGTAATTCTTGTATTTTGTCTCAATTTTTCTGATAAGAACAGTTGGGTTTAAGTCCATTACGCACTTCTCCTTTTCTCTTCCTGAAAATATTTGCTGATTTCTGCCAGGTCAATATGAGCATTGCAATCCTTCCAATGTCGTCAGAGTTCAGCTGGAATCCAGCAACCGTTGGTCTAATCCAATCATCTTTCTTTTGGGGTTACCTTCTCACACAGGTGCTTTGCTATTGCTTGCTGTAGTTTGTTCTGATGTAATTTTTCAGTGCATTTTGGTATGGAGTTTCTGACATTACAAATGAAAATTGCTGGTGCAGATTCTTGGAGGTATTTGGGCTGACAGGTTTGGTGGTAAGGTAGTACTAGGATTTGGGGTTGTATGGTGGTCACTTGCGACAGTTCTTACACCCCTTGCTGCCAAGATTGGACTTCCATGCTTACTCACCATGCGTGCCATCATGGGCATAGGCGAGGTTGATGTTGTATACTTGTCTCTACGTTGCGTCCTGTAGAACTTGTGCTATTTATCCCAGGTTACATAGGTAGATCAGCATCCATGAAAAGAAGATCTGATGATGAAAAATCCATATTATTTGATAGCTGTTGAAATTATACTGCAAATTAAATCAAGTGACATACCATTGCAGTATCTTATCTGGCTTGATAGCATTTTTGGTGAAACTCGAGTGCTTACTGGACATGCAATTTAATTCGTTGATATTCTTGATGGTGCAGGTGTTGTTAAGGAAAAAGTTTCCTAGTTGCAACAGTACAATGCTGTATCTTTTTGTTTTGTTCCCTCTATATTATTGATTTTCTCATATATATATATATATATCTATGGTTTTACAGGGTGTTGCCATGCCTGCTATGAACAACATCCTTTCCAAATGGATCCCAGTCTCAGAGAGAAGCAGATCTCTTGCCTTGGTGTACAGTGGAATGTACCTTGGGTCAGTCACCGGCCTGTCTTTCTCACCTCTGTTGATTAGCAGATTTGGCTGGCCTTCTGTCTTTTATGCATTTGGATCCCTTGGAACCGTTTGGTTTGCACTGTGGCAAAGCAAAGTAAGACCAAATCTTGCACCTATTTCTTACTTTGTGCCTCATATTCTTTGTTCCATATGGGTTTACTTAGTGAACATATATTAATTAAAAAAAAACTTGACCGGGGGGGTTAAGACTGCCCCCGCAGCATTACAAATAAGAAGAAGGACCTTCTCACCCGGCCGAGAAAACCCCAAACCCCGCCCCCACCCTTACACGGTGGCTTTCCGTCGCCCAAGTGAGAATTGGACCGGTGCCCCCCCAGTGCTTTGGTTATGGGGACGGACGAGGGGATTTTTTTAACCTCAGCCTGAAATTCGCTCCCACGGGGAGTCGAACCCAGGACCTGAGGAGTGCCGCTGGGTCACCTAATCGTTTGAGCTAGGCGCCCTTTGGCAACATATATTAATTATAAAAGGTTGCTTTAGATACCATTTTGTATTATCTGTTGCTGTATCCACAATGCCCCTTTTTTGTACTCATTTTGCTTATTTAGCTGAGGGCTACTATCTTCTCTTATTTAGGCACACAGCTCTCCAGATGATGATCCGGAGATAAGTAAAGCTGAAAAGAGGCATATACTAGGTGGCAGTCCCTTAAAGGAGCCTGTCACTTCCATACCATGGAGGCTGATTCTATCAAAGGCTCCAGTGTGGGCTCTCATAATATCACATTTTTGCCATAACTGGGGAACATTTATTCTTCTAACATGGATGCCCACATACTACAATCAGGTTGCTACAATGTTATGCTGTGAAATGTTTGGCTTTCCTCATTGTTTAAATTATATAATGATAGCATATCATGCAATTGGTTGTGCTCCCCAAATCCTTTTATCCAGGTTCTGAAGTTCAATCTAACTGAGTCCGGGCTCCTCTGTGTCTTGCCATGGCTGACAATGGCTGTTTTTGCGAATATTGGTGGATGGATAGCTGATACTCTTGTTCAGAGAGGGATCTCTGTAACAAACGTTCGTAAGGTAAGTTGTCCTTCAGTAATTTTACTTCATGTGTGAATTTATAAGAACAGTTAATGCTTAGAGGTACCAATCTTGAAATACTTTATAACCTCACTGATGCAGATCATGCAATCGATTGGTTTCCTTGGACCAGCCTTGTTCTTGACACTGCTGAGCAAAGTTCGTAGTCCAGCCATGGCCGTGTTATGTATGGCATGCAGTCAGGTTTGATGCACCTCAGAACAACCAATCATATGGATTTATAAGTAGCTTCCAACAGGCAACAATTGATAACTGGTCGTTATAAATGTTTGCTGGTTTTACTGTCCATTTTCTCAGGGTAGCGATGCTTTTTCACAGTCTGGCCTGTATTCAAACCACCAAGACATTGGACCACGATATGCGGTAATATACTCGAGTAGATTTTTGCCGATTTAATGTTCTCTAGTTCACCTAAGAGATTTTTAGTATTAATGCTAGTACTGATCTTCCTTGCTTTCTTTGGGCTTATCATCATAAACAATTGCATCTAATTCATGTCCCCAAAAAATTGCAGGGGGTACTTCTTGGACTGTCAAACACTGCTGGTGTTCTTGCAGGAGTTTTTGGTACTGCTGCCACTGGCTACATTCTTCAGAAAGGTAAGAAAGCTTAAAAATCAAAGTTTTTTTTTCTAGTGATGCATTAAAAGTTGTATCTTTCTGTTATTCCAAACAAGACAACTATGAATTAAGGAGCGATGGTCAGGTTGAAAAGGATACCTCATTGTAGCATAACTATAAAGCATCTTGTATATTCGTTCTAACTTTCTAACCATGTCTATTCTTATATTTTAATTCCAGGTTCTTGGGACAGTGTGTTTAAGGTGTCTGTTGTACTTTACATAGTAGGAACAGTGGTGTGGAATGTCTTTTCAACTGGAGAGAAAGTTCTCGAATAAGCTGTGGACATTCCTATATGCCACTATACGGAAATTGTCTGATTTTTCTGATGTCATTTTGGCCTACAAAATAAGTTTTGGAAGAGACACAGCTGGAAGAAAACTCCATTTTATGCAAGAGATATTCCTGCATCTAATGTTTGGGCTATCGGAAGAACCAAATCAAATTAGAGTACTGTGTGAGGTCAAGAAGGTACACCTGGAACTGGAGAAAAATTCTTGTACAGAAAGCAACTGCACCAAGGGCACGTCAGATTTTGCAGTTGTTTCTTGAGAAGTCCAGGCTTCTGCCAAGATCACCAATCCACATCTTTTTGTTTTAAAATAATTGGCAGTTAAATCGTGTTTCACCTTGCCTTTGATTAAGGCGCTACAGCTACTGCCAAACTAATGTAGTATTATGTGAGCTTTTCTTATCGAAAACCTAAATGTATGTGCTTCAGATATCTTGAACGTCTCTGTTCTTTGCGTCATTGCTACTATTATTTCGTGTAAGCTGCATAATGATATTACATGGTGATGGTGTCATTTTTTTTTTGACATCATAGTGCCAACAACACTAGATTGAATCGACAGAAATTCATGGGCCAAAACTGTGAAAAAGCAACTCAATAATTTGGTTGGTTCAGGGAACCCATAATAATGTTTTTGACTTTTTTACGCCTCAAACTATGTAAATTGGATAGGTCACCCCTATTGAAACTTCAATTTTCCTTTCCTCATATAAAGTTGTGTTTTAGTCTGTGGTTATTTTGATAGAACGGGAGCATCCAATACTACTTTAGCCCTTGAGATAAAAAATGTATTAAAAAAGTTTCGGAATATTTGGCGACACACCCACACATGCCTCTTCTATTACCACACAGAACATGAATTTAAAACACTACCTATATAAAAAGGAGGAGCAATAAATACAAGTAGTACTAGGGGTTGAATTGGCTTTTGCAATGGATTGGTTGGGTGAAGCCGTGAAGGAAAAAACACGGGGAGTAGGAAAAGTGAAATAAAAAACGGATAGAGCTTAAAGATAAGGGTAGTTCTGGTAATATGACCACTACGGAAAGTCTTTGATTGATAAATAATAAATCAAACAAAGCTAACGTTAATCATTAAAGGGCAAAAATTTACAACATGGTGGCGTATAAGAGAGAAGTAAAAAACTCAATTTATATTGGATGCACGTGAATTTTTTATGTTATATAAGGTAGTAAAATAAGCACATTAAATTGAATATATTTTCTAACAAGATCACATAAGTAGTATCGGAGGTACATATACTTGTATACTGAGCATCTCCACCAACAGATATCCTATACAATCTCCTTACTTAAAGAGTAGCATTTTATGAGATGGAGGTGCTGTAGCAAATCTCCTATCTCATCTTCTACATCTATAATTTTTAAGAGAACCCTTAAAAAAAGCATTCTCTCTCCTAAATAAAGAAGACAGCCCCTCGCCCTATCTCTAAAGAAATTTAGGAGACAAAGTTTTAGATAATTTGCTGCAGTAGTGTTCTCTATTATATTCTAAACTGATTTTAAGGCACTCTCCTAAAATATAAGAGATGCAATATAAGGGTGATCACAATGTATAAACTATGGTAGTTTCTATAGATATTAATTACACTGTCACGTAGGCAATTTGCTGATGTGGTAAGTGAATTAATGAGGAGAGAGAGAGAGGAAAACTTCAACAAACCAGGTCTAACTAAGAAACTGGGTCTTCACGGTTATCGATGGATACGAAACTACTCGTAGCCCATTGAAAAAGCAAATATGGTTTCTATCACTACTTATGTCATGTGCTATAGAAAATCTTGCAATGTGAAGGATAGTTTCTTAGTACGATGTCTATGCTATAGAAATTGCTAATAGTTTCTTGCATTGGGAGTGCTATAAGAGATCTCGTGTATACGTTCTAAGACGATGGATCCACTGTCCACACATTGTAGTTGTAGCGTATTGGGTGCAGTGAGGCAGCAGCTGGCTTCAATCCAATGGTGGAAGCGCGACAAGGGCAAAGGTTATTGGTACAGCGCCATGACCTTATAGATTGTCTCCTGTAATGGCACATATGTTTCTTTTCCTGATGTGAAAGAGAGAGTGATGTGGAAGACAGAGGTCGTTGTTTCATGAACGAACCTAAATCTTAGGACTAGAGACCACTCTGTTAACAATACCGATTTGTCATTACTATTGAATTCATTTTTTCTATGTTCACTGCAGTTGTCATATATTTGTAATGAAAATGTATGGTAACATTTACATGAAAAAAAATGCCACGATAGCATTTTTGGTATAGGACCAGAGTACAGGGGGAGAATTTCTGATGAAGTAATAAAAAATCACTGGTAAAACGAACTTTCGGGTGGGTCTGATGGTACAGTACAGGACGTTCTGATCTATGGATAGCTTCCACAGTACTAGTAGCATTCTACTGCCTGCTGCCATGGTCACCAGGTGCCAGCCAGCCCCATCTTTGCACTGCTACTCGATAGCTGTCTCTGAACTCCAGTCCAGCGAGGGCAGGACAGCCATGGCTTCCCCTTCAATGGCGAGAGAGCCGTCATCCTTTTCAGTGAAGCATTTGGTTTCGAACTTTACGCTGCGCGGATTCAAGGATTTTTAACCTTTTGCCATCATTACGGATTACACTCATTCGTTTGCTAGCTTTATGCACGCTCCTATATAATTATCATCGTAAACAGTGAACCTCGTACATTTTTGTCATTTTTGTTGACATGGCATGCCAGATAGGCACGCCAGCGTGGTGGTGAGCCTAGGAAAGCCTACTGAGCATGCGAAATGACCAATTTACCCCTGTAGCTTCTCTTTCTCCCCACACGTCAGCTTCGTCTTCGACCTCACGCCATCACCACGTAGAGAGGGAAGGGGAAACTTGTGCAGTCCCGGTCGCGTTGCTGCCCCTCCTCGACCACCGGCACGCCTTGCTGAAAAGCGCGATCTGCCGCGCGCCCGTTCGGCAACAGGATCCGCACCCACTCGCCGCCGTCCCTTTCGCGAGGCGTGCGGAGTTCGCCCTGCCAGCGTACGTCGCGGTCGCTCTCGCCGAAATCCATCGCGATTCCGAGCTTAAAGACACGACTACCAAATAAGTACTGTTCCTGCCACACTCGCTCGGTGCTCTTGGGCTCTGCCTATTCGCCATCTCTGAGCTCGACGAGTTCGAGGTGCCATGGGTGGAGACTACACGCATGAGCCGCCGCAGCCAATGCAGGCGGTGCAGCCACCCGACGCGCCCGCAGCGCTCTCTCGGCCGGTGGACGTGCCCGGCCCCAAGGCTGACCGCTCCTACGCATTTGCTGCTGGTGGCGATAGGAGGAGGCAGAGCCGGCGACGTGGACATTGCGGGCGTCCGTTGGCCCGCCGTCGAGCGACCTGCGCCATCTCCGTGACTCCGTGCTCCGGATGACCGGCTTCATTGAAGGATGATGTCGCAGCGCGTCACGTGCATGGTACTAGTGTAGCTCGATTTGTACTCGAGCCTCACGGTCAAATTAAATGGATGGACGCAACGGGCGGTCCGACAAGTCATGACGGAGGTCGAGGAGGGCAGGTAAATGATGGTCATTGAAGACAAGCCGACGTGTGAGGCCCACGCGTTATGCTCGAGAAATAGGTCATTTCGCATGCTCTGTAGGCCTTCTCGGGCTCACATCACGTTGGCGTGCCCACCTGACGTGCTATGTCAGCAAAAATGGCAAAAACATAGGAGGTTCCCTGTTTGCGATGTCAATTGTGTAGGAGAACGTATAAAAGTGACAAACGAAGGAGTGTCATATGTAACCATGGCAAAAAGTTAAAAATCCCCCCACCAGCGGCCTCGTCTCGCGCGCCCCTCAGTTTCCTTCTCATCGTCGGTGCCCCGCTCGTGATTTCGGTTTCGGTGAGTCCGCCGTCACCCCCTCTTTCTTCCCGTATCTTCGGTTCGTCAAACGGTGGTCCATAGGCTTTAAACCGAGAACGCCGCTCACTTCCGGCCATGGCGCCGCTGCGCTCGGCTCTGTTTCGGCCGGCCGGTCACGCCAGTCCCTCCCAGCCGTCCAATCTAAGATGAAGGGTCAAGATTAGAACATACCCTTTTGTTGGCATATTTGCACAAAAGCCATTACAATTACTTGAGTCTTAACCCGTAGTCCATAGCATATTTCCAGAATACGTTTTTTTTTTAGAAAGCTTAGTTTTCTTCGGTTTAAATTCAAAATACGTTTTCACCTATTTATAGTTTTGTCACTAATCTTGTTTTATCCATAAATTCTCTGGTTTAACTCCGATTTGATCCGTTCAAGTTGCGTTAGGTTCGTAATTCCATAATCTACATGTTCATACTACTGTTAAGTATGTTTTCAACCTTTAAAATTCGAGGTTAGATTTAATCTATTATTTTACTAAAGGAAATCTTGTTTAATTCATAACTTCTTCGTTTTATCTCCGATTTTTGTGATCTTCACGTCTGTGTGTTCGTAGTGAGACGTAGATTAGTTTTACAAACTTTTCATCTTGATTTTATGTTGATTGGTGTATTGTTCTAATCTATAGCTTTTTGTTTGCTATGCATGATTGCTTCTAGTTGCTTGTATGTTGCTGTGATTATCGAGTATAGACGGTGAGCAATTCGTGGGAGGCCAAGAGTATTACTTTGACGTGCTGGATCCGTAGGAGTACTTTGTTCAAGGCAAGTATAGCATGGGATCATCCTTGTTTTCCTATCAACTTTAATACATTTAATTCATGTTGCATGTGTCGTCTTGATAGGGATTCCCTAGAATTAAACTTATACCTTGTCACCTACGGGATATGCATTGGGTAGCTTTGCTAGTGCTTAATTAAACCATGATCTTGTAACTTGACTAATGGTATATGCAATAAACATTAAAATATGACTTTTTAGCAACTTGGAAACAGGGGGCTGGAGTGTTTAGCTACTTTCTAAATGATTCAGATTCCTCTTCCTAAGGACTTATCTGTAAGTGATCATCCGGGACTTACAGTACAGCTATGAGGGCTACATGGCTCTGGCTTTAGCTCAGTATGAGGACCTTTTCTAGCTTGTTAGTGGTTACCTTCATTGGCGTAAGAATGGCTTGACGAATCAGGTATTGGACAGCCTCTACTCTTATGTGTATAGCCACGATAGAATTGTGCCATTCGATAGGGAGGTTCCTATGTCTGTTTGTCGAGTGACTCTAATGGCCCTAACTTGTTAGACAAACCTTTGAAAGGCTTCATAGTGACCCCTGCCTGCTGTCGGATACCACAAGAAGGGATACTCTAAGCAAGAACCGAAAATATTGCTTAAGCCTTGCAAAAATCAAAGCCAAAGGACAACCACGAGGTCTCGGCAGATTCTCCGATTCGCCCGAGGCTTGCGCCGAGGCCTAGACGAAAGGCCAAAACTCTCCGCCCCGCCGAGGCCCCGCCCCGCAAGGCCTCGGACGGGTTACCAATTCTCCGATTCGCTCGAGGCTGGGCTCGGCAACAACCTCATCACCTCCGTCCCGATTGACTCCTCTGACAAAATGTCACATCCAGTTAATGCGCCCAACTACTCCTGCAACATCAGCCGCACGTTGGCACAGTACAGGCAGAGTGACGGACGGGATAGGTGACCGGGCGCAGCAGGGGTTACCTGCCACTGTGCTCATCACTATGCCCCCTGCTGACACCCGTACTTCCCTGTGCTACCTAACTCCTGCTAAGGACAAAGCGGCATGGAGGGTCAAGTCTGAGTCCTTGTAGTCTCGGAATCAGCATGAAAGATGAACTGCTCATCCTCCTCCTTGTCTGAGACCCTCCGGCAGGGCCTCGGACGTACTATTCCTTCTCCGCCTCGACCGAGGCCGGGCTCGTCCCGCATCCTCGTCGCCTCCGCCTCAACCGTCCCTCTAGCGAGCCGTCCCATCCGTTTAAGTGTGCCTGGTCACACCTACTACGTCAGCCACGGCTGGCAGGGTACAGCAACAAGGGCGATGGGACAACGGTCAAATCTCCTTTTTACCATCCCCTACTGACGGTGCAGGGGTTACCGTGCCCTGTGGACACATGCTCCACACTTTTCCACCTAAACCGGGTACGACGCTGATGACCAAGACCCCCGCATCATACACGGGTCACCTCCAAGGCCTCGGCAAAGCAGGCCTCGGCACGATCAGCTACAGCACCTGCTAGGCCTCGGCACTCTGCCAAGTCAAGAATCCACAAGGCACGGTATGTCTCCTACAGTGGAGGCCATACTGACTAGACATCAACAAGGACTCCCACGACCTCAACAACCTCGGGCCTGGCCAGCACAGCGCGCCAGTCAAGTACCGATCGCCATTCCCAACACCATGCTGCTACAGGACTGAACTACAGTAGGCTCCACGTGTAGCTCACTCATGTACTCCTGGCTCCCTCCTTGCGGCTATAAAAGGAAGCAGCCAGGGATAGATCTAGGGGAGGCGAGAAAACATACGAAAGAACCACTCTCTCACACACGCGCAAGCGACACTCTGTAACACATGCTCCCCCTGCTGCCTGAGAACAACACCTCAAGCAGCCCACACCGCACCACGCCGAGACCTGGGACCAGCTCCCTCTCTCACCTAGCTTGTAACCCCCTACTACAAGCACCTCGGTGCAAGGAATACAAGATCGATCTCTCAGACTGGACGTAGGGCACCGATTGCCTGAACCAGTATAAACCTTGTGTCTCTTTGCATCACCATCTGGGATTAGGGGCACGTAGTTCAAATTCACTGGTTGGTTGAGGACCCCTCGGTCCGAAACACCGACAGTTGGCGCGCCAGGTAGGGGCCGCTGCGTGTTAGCTTAATCGTCCTAACAAGTTCCGGATGGCAGATCCCATACGCCCACTACATCTCGGCAAGGTGATCTGGTTCGGGAGCCTAGAGTTCATATCTCTAGGACGTGAGTACGACCTAGTACTCCTCCCACCCAGAGCTCCTTTGGCCGACGACGACGTCGCGCACCAGCAGCCCGGGCGTAGGCGGCGCCCGGGCCGCCGCTCTCGTCGCGCTCGCCAGGCACGGCGTGAGCAGGACCACCCCGACACCGCACGACCTCAGGGCGACGCGCCGCGCTCCGCCGATATCCCATGCCCAGCTGTTGGTACGAGGTCCTTGGTTGGGGACCTGTCTGGCCTAAGCTTGGGCAGGGGAAAGACACCGGTGACGTGCAGCGATGCCCCGTCGTCAAGTTCTGCACCGCCACCGCTTGAGGAGCCAACTCCGGCGGAGCAGGGCCCGGCGATGGCACCATCTCCATACCCCTTCGGGTTGAGAAATGCCACCGCCGCCTACGCTTCCGCCTACGCTTCCGCTCACACGGAGCCCTCAGGGCGCCACCAATGTTTCGCCCTTGACTTTTCAGCCACAACCTCGGCTCACACCCGCACCGACTCCTCGGAGGAGGACAAGGCGTGGGCCAGAGCAGACTTCTCCGGACTTCATGACCCTGAGGCTATGCGCTGCTTTTTGGCCGCAAGCAACTACTGCTTCAGCTACTCCGACTCCGATGATGAAGGCACTTATGATCCCACTCGAGAGTGCTTCCACATCAGGCTCGGAATGCTAGGGGCAAGTAATGAGAGTGAAGGGGTAGGCAACCGCTCCCCGCTCCACCAAGGGGCGGGCGACGCCACACCCCCGCTCGTCGAGCTTCGGGCGGCACGGAACGTGAACGCCCCCCCGAGGAACTCCGACGCCTGGACCAAGAGCAGCTCCGTGAGCTCCAAGCAAAAGTCGATCAAGACCGACTCCTGCTACAGCAGCTCCGAGACACTCTCGAGCAAGAGCAGCGAGGTCGCGGTGATGGTGGAAGGGCTCGGCGGAGGGCCCACGATGTGCACCACCGCATCAACAATGACGAGGGGAGTGAGCAACCCCCAATCTTCAATCGCGCTAGCCAGAACATCGTGGCAGCGGCAATGCTAGTCCGAGCGATGCCCGAGCCCTCTACCACGGAGGGGCGACAGGTCCGCGGCGAGCTCCGAGACCTTCTCGAGACCGCCGCGGTACAATAGGCCGAAAGCTCCACGTCTCGACGGTGTGAGGACACCTCGAAATGACCCTCGATGCACGATTGCCTTAAGGCCCCCTTAGTTCACGACTGCCTTAGCGATCGACGCGAGGCGCCAGACGACCATGATGCGGTCAGCAGGCGATGACACCACGATGACGATGGGCCCGCCCGAGGCTACCACTCGCACCGAGGCTACCGCTACGACAGTGGCGAGGACCACAGTCCTTCTCTTGGCCCACCTGGCCCTCGAGTCTTTAGAAAGGCCATCCGCGGCGCCCCATTCCCCGCCCGGTTTCAACAACCGGCCAGCCTCACGAAATACAGTGGTGAGACCAACCTCGAGTTATGGCTGGCAGATTACCACCTGGCTTGTCAGCTAGGCGACGTGAACGATGACCTGCTCATCATCCGCAACCTTCCTTTATTCTTGTCAGACTCAGCGCGAGCCTGGCTCGAACACCTCCCGCCCTTGCAGATCCACAACTGGCGTGACTTGGTAAAGATCTTTGTCGGGAATTTTCAGGGCACATACGTGCGCCCCGGGAACTCCTAGGACCTCAAGAGTTGTCGCTAGAAGCCGAACGAGTCTCTCCGAGACATCATCCGGTGATTCTCCAAGCAGTGCACCGAGTTGCCCAGCGTCGGCGACTCGGAAGTTGTCCAGGCTTTTCTCTCTGGCACCTCCTGCCATGACCTGGTCCGAGAGTTAGGCCAGAACGTACCAACCTCAGCGGCCGCGCTCCTCGACATTGCCACCAACTTCGCCTCGGGTGAAGAGGCTATCGGGGCCATCTTCCCTGATAGCGACGCAAAGGGGAAGCGGAGGGACGAGGCCCCTAGGGCCTCGGCCCCCATTTCCCCAAAAAAAGATGGGACCCAGGGAAGCAAGAGGCCCTCGAGGCCGATTTCGTCACAGCCGTGGATCGCAAGAATCCCCGAGTCCCCGGCAGGGGCCCCAGAGTATTCGACGATATGCTTAAGAAGCCCTGTCCTTACCACCAGGGCCCGGTGAAGCATACCCTCAAAGAATGCACCATGCTCCGATGTTACTATGCCAAGCTCGGGCTCCCCAACGACGATGCTAGGAAGATGGGCGCTGGCGACGGAGACAACGACAAGGACGACGGGTTCCCTGAAGTGCACAATGCCTTCATGATCTTCGGCGGGCCTTCAGCGTGCCTCACGGTGCGTCAGCGAAAGAGAGAACGCCGGGAGGTCTTCTCGGTCGAGGTAGCCACTCCTCAGTACCTTCACTGGTCTCGGGAGGCGATCACCTTCAATCAAGAGGACCACCCCAACTATGTCCCAAACCCCGGACAGTACCCGCTCGTCGTCGATCCAATCATCAGCAACACCCGGCTCACCAAGGTACTGATGGATGGAGGCAGTGGCCTCAACATCCTCTACGCCAACACCTTGGAGCTCCTAGAGCTCGATCAGTCATGACTCCGAGGCGGTGCCGCACCCTTCCACGGTGTCGTGCCGGGGAAGCGCACGCGACCCCTTAGGCGCATCGACTTGCCAGTCTGCTTTGGCACTCCCTCCAACTACCGCAAGGAGATCCTCACCTTTGAGGTGGTTGGATTCAAGGGGACCTACCACGCTATCCTGGGGCACCCGTGCTACGCCAAGTTCATGGCGGTCCCGAACTACACCTACCTCAAGCTCAAAATGCCGAGCCCCAACGACGTCATCACCGTCGAGTCCACGTACGAGCATGCATACGACTGCGACATCGAATGCATCGAGTACGCCGAGGCTATCGTGGAGGCCGAGGCCCTCATCGTCAACTCAACCAACTCGATAGTGAAGTACCCGACTCCAAGCGCCGTGCCGGAACTTTCGAGCCCGCAGAGACCGTCAAGCTCGTCCCGGTCGACCCCAACTGCTCCAACGGCCAAACATTGAAGGTCAGCGCCACCCTCGACAGCAAATAGGAAGCTGTGCTCGTCGACTTTCTACGCGCGAATGTCGATATGTTCGCATGGAGTCCCTCAGACATGCCGGGCATACCGAGGGAGGTCGCTGAGCACGCCTTGGACATCCGGGCCGGCTCCAGACCAGTGAAGCAGCGCCTGCACCGATTCGACGAGGAGAAGTGCAGGGCCATCGGCGAGGAGGTGCAGAAGCTTTTGGCGGCTGGATTCATCAAGGAAGTGTCCCATCCAGAGTGGTTAGCTAATCCTATACTAGTTAAGAAGAAAAATGGAAAATGGAGGATGTGTGTGGACTACACCGGTTTAAATAAAGCATGTCCAAAGGTTCCATTCCCATTACCTTAGATCGATCAAATCATTGACTCCACTGCAGGATGCGAGACCTTTTCCTTCCTTGATGCGTATTCTGGTTACCATCAAATCAAGATGAAAGAGTTCGACCAGCTCGCGACTTCTTTCATCACCCCATTCGGCATGTACTGCTATGTAACCATGCCATTTGGTCTCAGAAACGTAGGGGCCACTTACCAACGATGCATGACCTAGGTCTTCGGTGAGCATATCGGGCAAACTATCGAGGCCTACGTAGACGACATCATGGTCAAGTCCAGAAAGGCCAGTGATCTCGTCGACGACCTAGAGATCGCTTTCAAATGCCTCAGAGAAAAGGGCATCAAGCTTAATCCCGAGAAGTGTGTCTTCGGGGTCCCCCGAGGCATGCTCTTGGGGTTCATAGTTTCAGAGCACAGCATCGAGGCCAACCCAGAGAAGGTCTCAACCATGACCAACATGGGGCCAATCCGAGACCTCAAAGGAGTACAGAGAGTTATGGGATGCCTTGCGGCCCTGAGCCGCTTCATCTCACGTCTTGGTGAAAAAGGTTTACCCATGTACCGTCTCTTGAGAAAATCCGAACGCTTTTCTTGGACCCTCGAGGCCGAAGAAGCCCTCACCAAGCTCAAAGCCCTGCTCACCAATCCTCCCGTCCTGGTACCGCCAACCAAGGGTGAGGCCCTCTTACTCTACATCGCCGCAACGACCCAAGTAGTTAGCGCGGCCATAGTAGTCGAGAGGCAGGAAGAGGGGCACGCTCTACCCGTCCAACGACCTGTTTACTTCATCAGCGAGGTACTTTCTGAAACCAAGACACGCTACCCCCACATCCAGAACCTGATCTACGCCATAGTCTTGGCTCGACGCAAGCTACGTCACTACTTCGAATCCTACCCAGTGACTGTGGTGTCATCTTTCCCTCTGGGGGAGATAATCTAGAACTGGGAGGCCTTGGGTAGAATAGCCAAGTGGGCCGTTGAACTCATGGGGGAGGCCCTGTCTTTTGCGCCTCGGAAAGCAATTAAATCCTAGGTCTTAGTCGATTTTGTGGCTGAGTGGACCGACACCCTGCTGCCACCTGCTCAAATCCAAGAGGAATGCTGGACCATGTACTTTGATGGATCTCTGATGAAGACCGGGGCAGGCGCGGGCCTGCTCTTCATCTCTCCCCTCGGAGTGCATGTGCGCTACATGATTTGGCTCCACTTTGCCGCCTCCAACAACACAGCTGAGTACGAAGCTCTCGTCAATGGCTTGCAGATCGCCATCGAGCTTGGGGTGCGGCGTCTCGATGTACGGGGTGATTCATAGCTCATCATCGACCAAGTCATGAAGGAGTCAAATTGTCACGACCCCAAAATGGAGGCGTACTACAAACTGGTACGTCGCCTTGAAGATAAGTTCGACGGTCTCGAACTCAACCACATTGCGCGGAAGTTCAATGAGGCCGTGGATGAACTAACGAAGATGGCATCGGCATGGGCCTCGGTCCCCCTGAACATATTCGCCAGAGACCTGCACAAGCCCTCGGTGGACTACACCTCGGTGGCACAAGAGGGCCCACCGGTCGAGCCCACCACAGGGCCCGAGGCCCCCTCTGTTACCGAGACCCCGGCGGCCGAGCCCGAGGCCATGGAAATCGATGCAGGGCCTCCCGAGGCCGACCGAGGGGCGGACTGGCGGGTCCCCCTCCTTGATCGCCTCACTCAAGGAGTGCTTCCTGCGGACAAGACCGAGGCCCAACGGCTTGCACGACGAGCCAAAACCTACGTCGTCAGCAACGGCGAGTTGTACAGACAAAGCCCATCTGGCATCCTCCAACGATGCATCACCACCGAGGAAGCCAAAGCCCTACTTTGGGACTTGCACGTGGGAGCCTGCGGGCACCATGCTGCGCCTCGGACGCTCATTGGAAACGCCTTCCGCCAAGGGTTCTACTGGCCAACGGTGGTTGTCGACGCCACCAAGCTGGTACACTCCTACGAGGGATGTCAGTACTATGCGTGGCAGACGCACCTCCTGGCTCAAGCCCTCCAAACCATCCCCATCACGTGGCCGTTTGCCGTGTGGGGACTGGACATGGTTTGTCCTCTGCAGAAAGCCTCCGGGGCTACACCCACTTGTTAGTAGCTATTGTCAAGTTCTCCAAGTGGATCGAGGCTCGTCCGATCACTCAAATCAAATCCGAGCAAGCGGTATTGTTCTTCACTGGTATCATCCATGGGTTCGGGGTTCCAAACACCATCATCACCGACAATGGGACACAATTCACCGGATATAAATTTCTGACGTTCTACGATGACCACCACATCCATGTGGTCTGGTCGGCCGTAGGACACCCTAGGACGAACGACCAAGTAGAACGTGCCAATGGCATGATTCTACAGGGCCTCAAGTCAAGGATATACAACCGGTTGAAGAAATTCGGCAAGAAATGGTTGGTCGAACTCCCGTCGGTCATTTGGAGCCTAAGGAATACACCGAGCCGAGCCACGGGGTTCATGCCGTTCTTCCTGGTCTATGGAGCCAAGGCCATCCTCCCCACTGACTTGGAGTATGGCTCCCCAAGGCTGTAGGCTTACAACGAGCAAAGCAACCGCACTACCTGCGAGGACGCCCTCGACCAACTGGAGGAAGCCCGAGATGTTGCGCTGCTACACTCGGCCAAGTACCAGCAAGCCCTACGAAACGATACCAAGCCCGACGCATTCGAAGCCGAGACCTGAAGGTGGGCGACCTGGTGCTAAGATTGAGGCAGAGCAACAAGGGCCGCCACAAGTTGACCCCGCCATAGGAAGGACCATACATCGTCGCCCAAGCGCTAAAGCCCGGGACCTATAAGCTGGCCAACTAGAAGGGCAAAATCTTCACCAACGCTTGGAACATAGAACAGCTATGTCGTTTCTACCCTTAAACTTCCAGGCATTGTATACATTTTTTCTCGAAATATATTAAAGAAGCGTTCTTTAGTTGTTCTAATTTTTTGAGAAACCCCTCCATCGATGGGGGATCGACGTTGCGATAACGCTATAAGCAAGACTCGGCTCTGCCTCATAGAACCGAGCCTCCCTCGGGGGCTAGAAGCGGGGGGAACCCCCTAAGTCCCAGGCACTATTTTTTAATCATTTTTTGAATAAATTTCAACATCAAACTCTCTCGCGTACTCTGATAGGTCGATTGTAAAAAATCTAAGGACCGAAAGCGCGCCTCGAGTGCAAAAGGCCGGTCGAGCCGTGAGACTTCCTACGCCTCTGGCTACGGCAACTCCCTCACCACCTTTCGCCAGAGGGGCAACTCAGGTTCCGAGGAAGTTTTTTGCAAAGGACTTGTCTAGAAATAGGGCAGAGGGCAGAGGCTTGGAAAAACAATATAAACCGATTAAAAAAGTGTACACACGAGTACTTCAAAGGTCTCGACGGCCACAAATGTCACGGCACAACAATAACTCAATTCGTTTACATGGCCCCCTTTGGCCCAGGTCAAGGCTCAGGGCCTCGTACATCGGTGGCCGACGCGGAAGGAACCACCTCTTCTTCGAACAGGCTAGCCAGCGCCGTACTGGGGGCCTCAGCCACCTCCATCAGCTTTGTGACCTCCTCATCGGCCTCCTCGTCATCATCAGACAAGATGTAACCATCGCTGATGGCCTCGAGGTTGATGGCATAGTGCGAGGAGACAATGGCCAGGGCACACTTGATGCCCATATGCAACTCCCTCCGAAGTCGCTCCCGCACTTGGCCACTCAACACAGTCAGGCGGCTCCTGAGTGAGCTACCTGACTAGACCCCCTCAACCTCCAGGGCCTCGCAGACGGTATGAGCTGCGCTCTATAGCGCGTCATGCTCCCTGGTCTCGACCTCGAGCGCCGCCTGCACTATGGGCTAAAGCCTCAGCCACCCGAGAAGCCTCTTTCTCCAACCCTGCGCACAAACAAGCAGGATAGGGTCAAGTGCAAAAGAAAAATAAGCCGGGCGGGGGCAAAGCCCAACAGGACTCACCCTCGGCTTTCTCTTTCCAGCGCTGGACTTTTACCTGAGAGGCCTTGGCCCTCCCCTTCCAGTGCTGGACCTCGACCTGAGAGGCCTCGGCTGCTCGGGAAGCCTCCTTCTCCAGCTCTGTACCACACTAGGGAGTTAGGGGCCAAACGCAAGAAAAAACAAGTAAAATAAAGGGAACATAACTCACCCTCGTACTTCTCCTTCCAGGCCAAGGCATTGACCCGGGAGGCCTCGGCCGCCTTGAGGGCCTCGTCAGCCTGGGATAAGAGGGCGTCCCACTCGTCGGCCGCCCGGGTCAGCTCCTCCTCGAGCTCCTTGACTCGCGCCGCCAAAGGGGCGACCTGCTCCCGAGCCATGGCCGCCTCGGCCTTCATATCTACACAGCGAAGGCAGAGGTCCTCCACCTCCATGCTCCGCGCTGATAGAAGCTTGTTGGTGTTGGCGAGCAGGTCCTTCTGCTGCCTGAGCTGGTTCCAGACGTCCCTCTCCTAACGAAGGAACAATGACTTCCCAAGGGACCGGGCCTCGAGCTCCTGGATAGGCAGAACAGGGGTCATGCATTGCGAGAAGACTCAGAACAAGACGACACCGCACGAGAAAAGAAGAAGCATACCTGGGTGATGCCGGGCAGATCGTTGTCCATGACGGACAGTGCTGTTCGCAGCGACTGCACCGCCAGCCGGCGATATTGCTCGAAGGAGCTCCAGCGCCCCCCTCGACCACATCCTCGAGGGCGAATAGAGGCTCCCCCTCCGGGTCGTCCTGGCTCAGCCATGATACACGCGGGTGATTCCACCCGCGGGGCTCGGGTCGTACCCGCATGAGGTCCGAGTTTCCCTCACCAGAAGCCAGAACTGGCTGCTCGGCGGTGCTGGCCGCCTCGACATCTGCCGCCTCCTTCCCCCGAGAAGTATCGACAGAAGAGGTCGCCTGAACCTCCACCTCCCGGGCGCTCTGCCGCGATAGTGGCAGGTCTCGTACCGGGGGCGGCACCAAATCCTCAGCCGCCTCCATCTCTGTATCCTGGGCCACCAGGTCCGCCGTGCTTGCCTCCACCACTTTGGCCTCGATGGCCCCGGGAGCCCTGGCCTCGGACGCCCTGGGCGCCTCCTCGCCCACTTGCTCTGTGGCCACTTGGGGAGCCTCTTCTTGGGCAACCAGCTCCCCCAGGTTGGCCCCAGCCGATGCCGTGCCATGCTGCACAACGGCCTGCACCTCCACCGCCTGGTGGGCGGTGGAGCTGGTGCTCACCTTCAGTGCCTTGCGTGGTGCCAAGGCAGGCACCCCCACCTGACGCTTCTGACTGAAGGCAAAACACCCACTTGGTCAGCATATGACCATGAAGCAAGCAGGAGACAATACGAATGTCGCTGAAAAAACACTCACCTCGAGCGAGGTTGCAACCGCTTTGGCACCGCGACTCTCCTCTGCAATGGCGGTGGTGGTGGCGGAGGCACGGCCTTGGTATCCACCGGTGCCGGCCGATCTCCGCCGGACTCCAGCACCCCCTCGACCCTCTATGGGGACGGTCGCGTCGCCCCCGCTGCCACCTGCTCCACCTCTGTCGACGAGCCCACCGGGCTAACGGCATGCTTCCCCAGTGCCCGTACCTTAGGCGCATCGGCTTCAGACGCAGGGTGAGCGATTGCCGACCCCGAGGCGCCATCTCCTCCTCCCCCTAGAAACGCCGGGCTGCTCGTCGATGCCCCGAGCGCTGTCTCCCTGACATCGGGGAGATGGTCCAGGGGACCTCGCCCCCTCTCGATCCCATCATCTTCGTCCAAAGAATCCTCCGATAGCGACGGCAACGGAGACAACTACATCGGGAGACCGTCCTGCTTTTGACGCCGGCGGCGTTTCTCCAGCGCTTCACGCTCGAGTATCTTCTTGTTGCACCTTGCCTCCTTGGTGTCCTTCTTCTTCTTCTGCGCCTCGGCATGTGCTCGGTTCGCCACCCGCCGCCTTGCGTCCTTGGGAACGGGTGGCGGGGAGACTCGCACATCCCTCATCCCCTACAGGAACGGCGAACGCAAGTAAGGAAACGGGAAAACGGTGAGGAACGAGGAGGCCTCAGGGGCTGCGGTAGCATGTGACATACCAGGGAAAGGTACCCCTGCGACGGGCGCATCACGATAGGGGTTAGACCACCGATCTTTAGCTTCCCATCCACCGTCTCCCTCACCCGACGTAGAACCTCCTCGTCGGAGAGGACGGCGGCAGACATCCGGATGCTCTCGATCGGCTCATCCGGTCTCATATCGAACAGGCGCCGCCGCCGAGCCATCAGCGGCAGCACCCTCCGGTGGTGGAAGGCCGCCACGACCGTAGCCGCCGTAAGGCAGCGGCTCCGTAGCCTCTGTAGCCCCTCCAGTAGCGACTACAGCTTGGGCTGCTCCTCCCTCGGGACTCCAAACCTCCACTTCTCTGGACAGTCCTCCACGATCCGCCCGGTGTAGGGGGGAAGTCCGCTGTCGTCGTTGTGGAGGTAGAACCAGCTGGTGTACCAGCGGTGATTGGTTGACGCGAGCTGGGCCGGGATGTAAAGGTGCTGCCGGTGTTGGCGCACATGGAGAGTGCAGCTGCCGGCCCTCATCGTCTTCCTCATACCCACCGTACCCGTTGGCTTGGTGGTATGCCCCACTCGGAAGAGATGGAGCCACAGCTCCCAATGGGGGGCAATCCCCAGATACCCCTCGCAGACGGTGACGAAAATAGCCGCCTGCGCGATGGAGTTGGGGTTGAAGTTGTGTAGCTCCACCCCGTAGTAATGCGGGAGCGCCCGCATGAATCGGTCCACCGGCACGCCGAGACCACGCTCGTGGAAAGATACGAAGCTCACGACATACCCTTCGCGTGGCCTCGGCTCTGGCTCTCCCAACGGAGCAATCCACTCCGGCCTATTGGGGTCGGTGATCGGACGGAGAAGGCCGTCGTCGATGAGCGACTGTAGCACCTCCACGGACACGTCGGACGGCTCCCAAGGATCCTGCGGGAGGATAACAGGGCCACCGGCCATTGCACGGGGGGGGGGAATGCTGCTGTGGTGGTAAGTCTCTCTCTCTCTCTCGCTCGCTCGCTCTCTCGCTCTTCCTCTCTCCCTCGCCCTTCTCCCTTCTTCTCTCCGGCGCTCTCTGTTTTTAGCAACGGCTCGGAGGCAGAAAAGACAAGTGCAGGCAAGGTAAGGTGGGGAAGGGCGAGGCTCATCACGTATTTATATAGAAAGGGGATGAAATGGATGGGCGATGAAACCGGGGAAGTTCCCCTCAAATCTAGTACAATTAATCCAGATCCGATTCTACCGCCCACGCGCCCACCTTTTCCTCATTAATCGCACAGACGGTTATGTCCTGCCCGCTGACACCGCGTCGCATCCAACTGCAGCAACAGCAGGCCCCAAGAAACTACCTCAGAAGGCACGCCTGCCGTTGTCAGCCGATGGGAGGGGAATATTCCCCCAGCCAATTCCTTCCAGACTAAGGAACTGGACGCCGAGCCCGTTACGGTTTAGGGGTTCGAAGGCTGGACCCTCGAGGGTTTCAACAGCCGCCCTAGGACAACAGAGTTAGGGACAGCTATGGGCGAGCCCGTACATGGCCGAGGCCCGAGCAAGCGATCGCTCGAGATGCCCTAAGTCGTGTCCGAGACTAGCAGGGAGTTCTCTGAATGGGATCCCACCGTAGGGAGGCGCCGAGCCCCCAGGGCCAATCGAATGGCCCTGGGACCCACTAGAGAAGCCCTCTGGTACTTTTGGAGTGCGTCTCTAGACCACTAGCCGACCCCTATCGAATGGGGCACGGGCCTCCACTCGGACTTACCCGATAGCAGCTCACCGGAAGTGTCACCGCTCGCGCCCACCGAGGGTAGCCTAGCATATTCCACCCCTCCTTTCGAGCGAAAAGGATGCGTGAGGGTCGTATAAAAAGCCATGGGAACTCTTGACTGCCCTCTCGCTCCGTGCGGAGGCTCTCCCTGCAAACCTTGCCGAGACCCAGCGACCTAGGCTCGCACTCGATGGGCTCGGCAAACAACCCCTCCTTCCGAGCGAAAAGAATGCGCGAGGGTCACATAAAAAGCCAGGGGAACTCCTAACCGCCCTCTTGCTCTGTGCGAAGGCTCGGGGGCTCTCCCTGCAAACCTTATCGAGACCCAGCGACCTAGGCTCGCACTCGATGGGCTCGGCAAACAACCCCTCCTTCTGAGCGAAAAGGATGCGCGAGGGTCGCATAAAAGCCGGGGAACTCCCCCGACCGCCTCTCTCGCGCCTCCGTCAAGGCTCAGAGGGCTCTCCTTGCAAACCTTGCCAAGACCCAGCGACCTAGGCTCATACTCGAGGGGGCTCGGCAAACAAACCCCTCCTTCCGAATGAAAAGGATGCGCGAGGGTCGCATAAAAAGCTAGGGGAACTCCTGATCGCCTTCTCGCTCCATGCGGAGGCTCGGGGGCTCTTCCTGCACCCAAAACAAAAGCAAGCCACCCAAGCTTACACTTGGAGATTTGGAAAAACGTGACAAAAAGGGCACCGAGCCCGTTACGGTCCAGGGGTTCAAAGGCTGGCCCCCCCCAAAGGCTTCGACAGCCACCCCAGGACAACAGAGTCAGGGACAACTATGGGCGAGCACATACATGGCCGAGGCCCGAGCAAGCGATCGCTCGGGATGCCCTAAGTCGTGTCTGAGATCGGCAGGGAAGTCTCCAAATAGGATCCCACCGTAGGGAGGCACCGAGCCCCCGGGGCCAATCGAATGGCCCCGGGACCCACTAGAGAAGCCCTCTGGTACTTTTGGGGTGCGTCTCTAGACCACAAGCCGACCCCTATCGAATGGGGCACGGGCCTCCAGTCGTACTTACCTGATAACAGCTCACTGGAGGTGTCACCGCTCGTGCCCACCGAGGGTAGCCTGACATATTCCACCCCTCCTTCCGATCAAAAACGATGCGCGAGGGTCACATAAAAAGCCAGGGGAACTCCTGATTGCCCTCTCGCTCTGTGCAAGAGGCTCGGGGGCTCTTGCTACAGCCTTGTCGAGACCCAGCAACCCAGGCTCGCACTCGAGGGGGCTCGGCAAACGAACCCCTCCTTCCGATCGAAAAGGATGCGCGAGGGTCGCATAAAAAGCTAGGGAACTCCTGATCGCCCTCTCGCTCTGTGCAAGAGGCTCAGGGGCTCTCCTGCAGCCTAGCCGAGACCCAGCGATCCAGGCTCGCACTTGAGGGGGCTTGACAAACGAACCCCTCCTTCCGAAAGCGAAAAGGATGCGCGAGGGCCGTCAAAAAAGACAGAGAACCCACTGATCACCCTCTCGCTCCGTGCAGAGGCTCGGGGGCTCTTCCTGCAACTAGGCCAAGTCCCAGTGACCCAAACTCGCATTCATGGGCCCGACAAGCACGATAAAACTCCCTTGCTCAACGGAGAAAAAGCCCCTGGAGGAGTAAACCCACTCCTCCAGGGCCTCAAAAGAAACTACACCGGTGGAGTGCGCTTCATGCGCACCACCGGAACCTAAGTACAAAACACAATCCCGGCCGGAGCTGCTGCGAGCCAAGTCTTGTCAAAACCTCGGGGAGAGTGCCGCACTCCCCACGAGGCTCGAAACTTCTTGTCGGATACCCCAAGAAGGGGTACCCTAAGCAAGAACCGAAAATATTGCTTAAGCCTTGCAAAAAACAAAGCCAAAGGACAACCATGAGGTCTCGGCAGATTCTCTGATTCGCCCGAGGCTTGCGCCGAGGCCTCAGACGAAAGGCCAAAAGTCTCCGCCCCACCGAGGCCCTCTCGCCGAGGCCCTCTCCCCGAGGCCCCGCCCCGCAAGTGTAACACCTCAGGTGTTAGCCTTGCGTAACTTGACTTGCATAACATGAGCATGGGCATCAAGCATTCATAAATCATCATTTACAATTGAAACAATTGATGGAAACCTATGAAACATTTCTTGTTATCTCGTGTTTCTTGAAACATATGCAACGTTTGCTTGTTATTGCAGGTTTCTTTGTACATATGCAAATGATCATGACTGTGAACATGTACTTGGTAGATTTGAGTCACCAAAAAATTTTGGCAATGCTTAGGTTCACAAATGGAACATGGATCATGAATGTCATTTTCCATGGTCAAGTCTTTAAGGCATATTTCATGTGATTACTTTAAATAGCTCTATGAGTGACTACTACATGAAATGCTTAAATGACCTTGCAAATTGCTTAAACATGCTTAGAGTATCATCATGAACAACTTTGGTATTTAGGGCTAGGGCTAGTTTGGTCATTAAGCCATGCTTTGATGTGTTTCATCATTTAAAAGTGACATGTTTGACTAAAGTGGAACTAGGTGCTAGAGACCTTGCATGGAGGAGTTCACTAAAGCAATGTTGTAGTGTTTGACATAAGGAACAACTTTGATTTTTGGGTCTTTGACTGATTCAGCTCCTAACATGTGTGAAATTGGATCACAAAAATCAGGAAAAATAACAAGTTCAACACTTAGCAAATTTTTGCTAAGTCATGAACCTTGATTGACCGACAACCTTTGAGTGCGATGTAACTTTCGGTGTTGATGGCGAATTAGCATGAGGTTATTGAGCGATAGTTGGGCTGGTACTTGGGCTACAAAAATCATGTAGATCATTTTCGCTTAGGAGCTACGGTTTGCAGTTAAGCGGCCGTGAAAACTTCGTCGTCGGTAAACTTCACTTAACTGATTGAAATTGAATCGGCCCGATCGGTTCGATCGTCGTCTGGCCGACCGGGCGTCGAGACGAGAAACCGCCCAGCGTGTCCGCGGCGTTAGCCGTCGCGTCGCCGCCCGCTCGATCCGCCCGGCGGCGCCGAGCTGGCGAAACCATTATCACCCGCATCGCGCGCTCTCCATTTCTCACTCTCTCCCACCCGCTCTCTCTCTCCGGCGCCCTCCTTTGCTCTCGCCACGAGCACACAGCACCGCCTCCACCATCGCCTTGTGCGCGCTACACCGCACCACCGCCATCTCCATCTTGCCATTCGTTGCGCCTCATCCACCACCACCGCCTCGGCGTGTTGATCGCTTGATTGCGCCTTGGTGAGGCGTATTTACTTTTTCCCTCTCGCCGGAACCTCGGCCGCCATTGCCGCCTCCACGAGCTTCCACACGGCTCGGCTCGTCGGCGCTTTTCCTTTGGTTTTGGCGTTAGCGTTTGGTTAGGGCGATGTATTAGCCATTGCTAGGGCGTTACGTTCATTAGTTGCTCCGCCGGCGTGGAACGCGACAACCATATTTGCGCTTAGTGCTCTCACCACAGCGCCACCGTACTATGGCCATGCCCGTCCAGAGCTTCACGAGCCGCGTGAGGTCGTCTAGATAGGTTACGCTCGATCACCTAGGTGCTGTTCGCGCGCCTCTCTTCGCCATGGCGGTGATGATTGGCGCTGCCGAGCACCTCCGCCGTGCCGCCATCACCGGCGACGGGCATGCTCGCTCAACCTCTACTACCGTCACCTAGGTTGTTCGGCGCGGCTGCTCTCAGAGATCACCGTGCAAAGACGTCACACGCCGGCAACCTCGCCGTCGCGAGCTCTGCTGCTCTACCTACCAGCGTATAAGCGCCGCCTTGCCCTACTTGGTCGATGACATGTGGGGTCCCCTGACCACTTGGTCCCCACCGGTCGGCGACTCTCGTGTTTGAAGGTGACTCATTTGATTCTAGTTTTTATTTCTTTTGTGATTTTCATATCTCCAGTTTGGTAGCTCCTAAATTTATGAAATAAATTTTGTAGTGTTCACTAGGAAGTGTAGTATTTAGTAAAAATATATTCTGAACATATACAGTAGAAATTTTGGGATTTTTAAATAGAGATTTGAAATGTGTTTTTGAATGCATTTAAATTTGTTTATTTTATATCTAGAGTTCCTGTGCTCCAAAAATTATGAAATTTTTGTGATAAGCTAGTCTTAGCATATATGAGCTCTGGTAAAATTTGAGGACCAGTGCATGGGTAGATTTATAGTTATAGATTTTTTATTTTATGGATAGTCAATCCTTGCATGAATTTTTATAAATTATTTATGAGTCCAAAATTCATGAAATTTATTGGAGGTAATCCTAGTACCATATGGATGTTAAGAAAAATAGGAAATCTATTGCTTGACACTTTTCAATAGGATTTTCCATTTATGCTATTTCAAGCCTTGCTTCCTTGTCATTTTGTATAGGATGTTCTACTTGGTAAAATGACATGAAATTTTTATAGTAGTCCTTTGATAGCATTAGTAAGGCACTGTAAATTTTTGAGAAATTATTAAGCACATCTGATATATATTTATTATTTAACCTAGATATATAAATAAAATAATAAAAGGCAATTAAATGAATAGTTTGGGCTTCACCATTATATGATCTTAAATGTATTTGGTATGCTTAAACTGTTGGTAGATTCTATGTGGTCAAATTTTGAATGATTACATGAAGTAGAAGTATCGTTACTTTATATTGCATATTAAATAGTTTCTGGACTGATTCTAGAGTTCGATGAGTTGCATGTTGAAACTGATGTGTACTATAAAAATGGTTAATAACAAAGTTGTAGAGAATTTGATAAGCTTTCCAGAAAGTCTAGGATCACTATTTTTGGGTTAGTAAAACTCCAGTTATGAGTGAAACAAGTAGCTACTGTTTGCGGCATGGTCGATGCATTGTAGGAGTAATTAAGTAATAATCGAGAAGAGATATGCACCTACTCAATAAATATGATGCACTTGTTAACATTTATGCATTAAATAATACTTATGCCATACTCATGCATCTAGGATCGGAGGAAGAGATCACGTTCTTGGAATTCAACGAAGCGGAGGAAGGGACCGGCGGGAGGATCCGCAAGCCGCGACTCCGGGCGTGGAGCGAGAACCTCGAAGATCTTCCGGAGTGTCCTGACCACCGCCCTACTTCCTTTCTGCGAGGCAAGCCCCGGAGCATTATAAGTCTCCCAGTAATTTACAAATGTTTACTTACGTATTTATGATTGTTGCATTAGGTTATAAGAGTTGAATGAAACCACTTGATGCATGTACATTCCTTGTCCAAATATTACACCTTTAACCGGTATAGGTCCAGGATCAAATAAATTCTTAGCCATGCTTAGACCGGTAGAAGTCGGGTGATATCCTATCACCTGCGAGATATAGGTGGAATCCGAAAGCACGGTTGGCTATATCTCGCCATCGTGGAACAGAACCATGAGGTAAAAATAAATCGAGACCGGACGGGAGGTCGATAGAGAAGCAACAAGACATGGAGGTCTTGGGTGTGGATCTATCCCGTGCATGTCGATCAAGGACCGTACCATTGTTGGAACTTCGACAAGATTGAACGCATGCCTCTCACTTAGGCTGGCGGATAACTCGTTCCGACCCATGGCCGAGTAATTCAACTCGGGCCGAGAATCGTTACATTGTGCGCTCCTTTAGGGAATGATCGGTGAGCCCAAGGGCGGGCTTAATCGAGCATCCTAGCATCTGGTGTTCCAGTTATGCGGCGTAATCGGACCCATGAAATGTGTACCGGAGTTGTACCAAAGGTGACCTAAAGGCTATCGTGGTTGGTAGACTGGGTTTGTGTTAGGAATAAATTCCCAATTTGGTTGAAATCGATTCGAATCGCCGTCTCTCCCGAATAGTGAGAAACTTGACTAGCTCCAACATCTTAGTAACTGTGTTATGGAACATGATGGTTCGGATGAAAATGGAATTACAATACCTGCTATGGCTACTATTGTATGCTTCTAAATGATATACCACATGTTTGTACAGGATAGTTGCTAACCTAGAAATGGATAGTTATAAATAATCTGGTAAAGAACTTGTAAGCATGCGAGATTCAATTGCTTTTACGCAAAAATGTTGTCAAGCTACGTCCACTTATACTGCCTTGCATAATCCTTGGAGTCATTTTATTTCTGGTTCATGATGGGTAAGTCTAGCTGAGTACCTTCTCGTACTCAGGGTTTATTTTCCCATTGTTGCGAGATGGCACTTGTGTATCATGGTTATTGCAAGAGTTGCTTCTATCCCATTGTGGATGAGGAGTAAGCCTTGGGCGGAACTTCTTTAGTAATTCCTATCCTTGCTTTTTGTGGACCGTGATCTAGCTTGGCATTTGTATCAAACTATGTTGGAAACTTTATCTTGAACTTATTTGCTTCCGCTTTATTTATCAAACTCGGTTTGTAATAACTTTTATTCATACTCGATGATGAAAAGTATCTGTGAACTTTATGTAATATGTGGCATGTATGTTGAATCATGTACGATCTTGGTTGTTGTAAATCGTTTATCGAGACCCGTCGTGGTACTCGACGGACTACCACGGGTTTATATGGGTTCAAGTATGACGGTCGACCAGCTTGTGGATTGCCATTGTACTTGTATTCTTATAAATTGGTGGGATTCTGACGGTAGCATCGAGCAAGATTCAATGTTAATTGTCACAAGTGTATTTAAAACAAAAGTTTTGTTTTCCAAAACCCTTCTCTAGCAACTAAAAGTTATATAATAGGTATTTGAAATCTAAAATTGTGCCAATGATCACTTTCCTTATGCCCAAATTAAGGACTATTAGGTGGCTATTTAAGTACTAACATGGGGTTTTACTTATTAAATCCATACTGGCGTGCTATAGTATGGATGCCATTCACTTGAGTGGTAATGTATGGATCAAATGCCTCTATGCCAAGGTAAGATGATGAGTGTTGACCGCCGGATGTGGCGTGCGGTCGGGGAGAGTAGCTTTGATCTGACTATGTATGCATGCTTGCATGTGTATATGGTAATGTATTTAATTGTGGGTTTAAATTATTGTCGGGTAGATTGATACGAAGTATATGTATGGGTATACATATATGGAAGTATTTACAATTACATTATGCATATTTCATTATGGGTTTAGAAATTTGAGATGAAATTTTATGCAGGTACACTAACAACGTAAACGTGTAGCTTTCATTGGTTACGCTATTTATGAGAGAACGTATGTATATGCACCGTGTCTACCGCTAGAAACAAATTTTTCCTAAGTTTGTGAGGGCGTACTTTGAACGAGCATGCATCATGATAATTACCATGCACATAATTAAATTGTTCCTCCCTTATAAAATTCTAACTTCAGTTATGTAACTCTTATCCGTCATGGTCTTGTTTCACCTAGTGGTACATGTTAATGGTGCAGATGGCACGACTTTGGCATCAGACCTTCATAAGTCCACCGGAGGCGTAGCTCCCAGCCGTCGGCTTGCTCCACGCACTGCAAAATCAACGTCACACGTTTCTTGGAGAGTTTGGGATGCCTACACTCTTGTGGAGAGTGCTCACCTCGTAGGCTATCCTGATGGAATGGAACCCGCTACTTACGGGCGAATGAGCGATTGGGGGAAGGTCTCTTAATTCTTTGTGGAGGCCGTTGTTCATCCCGAGGTGACGATTCACGAGTGGAGCGGTGGTGTTATGAGTCAATGGCGGAATCTTTGAAGAAGCGGTGGCGAGGCAGCCTTTAGGATCTGAGGATATCATGGATCGTTTTCCTCGAGGTGGCAGCCGCCTTGGCTGAGTCTTTACGAGAGGTAACCCCTCCAATCGACTCATGGCGGCGAGCAAGAGGAAGATCTTTGGAGATTGGTGCAAAGCGTGAAGGCGAGAAACGGTGATAACCCTTCCATGGCGCCATGTTCGCGATGATGAGAGTGTTAGATGGAGTGGAAGGTAGCCTCGGGGCGTGTATCCGGTGCTCTTGGTCATGCCGCGAGGATCGCGGCAACCGAGAGGAGCACGACGCCTTGAGATTGAGAGGCTCACTTTGAAGAGATGAATCGGTTAACTCACCGGTGAAATGCAAAGGCGTGGTCTAGGGAAGATGTCCTAAGGGCTCGATAGTTTGAGCTGGGACAGCAGCTGGCCAATGCGGAAGAATACAACGATAATCTACATGAAGAGGTTCATCTCTTCGAACAATCGGCTCCACCCTTATGTCCCACCCGGAGCTGCGAGAGATGGATCTAGAAGGGGCGAGGATGAAGAAGAAGTAGAGCACGAAGAAGAAGTAGAACCTAAGGAAGGAGATGATCCTGCGTCGACCTCAATAGTGATCATGATGAGGATTAGATCGCTTAGCACTTAGTGGAAGGACTAATGTATCACCTTTATTCATGTAAGGGACCTGTAGTTCGAAGTTTGGTATTAGTAGCCCGACTATCATGTAATGTTGATTAATTGCATGTTTGGTTGAACATCAATGTTATTCCAGTCCTTTGTTGGTGATCACGATTTAAATTTGCATGCGTTATGGTA
The DNA here is from genome assembly GCA_904845875.1 of Miscanthus lutarioriparius. Classification (NCBI taxonomy): domain Eukaryota; kingdom Viridiplantae; phylum Streptophyta; class Magnoliopsida; order Poales; family Poaceae; genus Miscanthus; species Miscanthus lutarioriparius. The sequence continues at coordinate 59,650,802 of CAJGYO010000005.1, forward strand.
GCGATAAGTGGTCAAATTGAGGATGCCATGTTGCGAGAATGAATTGTTATGCCTCTGTTTTTATTGTGAATTTGAGAATTTTCTCCAGTAATTTCAGTTTGGCATGATTATGATTCATCTGCAATCTCTTGACATCAACCAATAATCGCTTATTGTGCAACTTCAGAGATGATGCCGCACCCATCTTTGGGTAGTAGCGATCCACGATGGCAATAGTGATGACTTACCACCACTACATGCACCGTGCCGCTTTCGGGGAGTTCTTTGCTCGATTCTTGGGGAGCCAGAGGACAATGGAAGAAGCTTTGCGCCTTATCACGCAAAAAACAACTTTCGTGGCCACCCACAACAACGAGGGCGAGCCAAATCAGCACAAGTACATTCAAGGAGTTTTGGACACAAAGCCTCCGATCTTCAAGGTGGTGAGGAACCACTTTGTAGGTCGATGGAGTGGCTGAATACCATTGAGTAGAAATTCCATCTGTTGAGGGTCACGAGACATCTGAAAGCGAGTATGCTTCTCATCAATTGCAAGGACCAAAGAGGATCTGGTGGACATTTCCTGTCATCCTTGCACCGCTAATGCTGCAGTGACCTAGGAGCAGCTTTAAGCGGGCTTTAGAGGACACCATATTCCCCGGGCCCGATGCGCATGAAAGCGGTGGAATTTATGAGGCTCACTCAAGGGACAAAGTCACTCCACGAGTATATGCATGCATTCAACAACTTGTCCAGGATATGCTCCGGTTTTCGTGGATACCGAGGAGAAAAAGATAGAGAGTTTCAAGCGAGGCTTGGGTACCAAACTGATGAAGACTATGGCAAATTCTCGATGTGCCACGTACAATGAGTTTATTAGTGATGCCTTGACCCAAGAAAACCACAACAACATGCATGCACGGTTGCTAAAAAAGGTCGCAAGAGGACATATGAGGCCGGTGCCTCCGGATCTTTCGATTAAAAGCGCCTATCACAAATAGGCCACAATTCCGTCCACACCGCACCCAAGTTTAGGCCTCCACCACAAAGCTCGAAATAACGAACCCACGAAACCATTCCGTAAGTAAAGCGTTCACTATTGCCTTACCGAAAGGAAATGGCAATTAGGATAGCTCCACCAGATTCAGAAGTAATCAACCATGTTTCAACTGCAACCAACTGGGTCATTGGTCCAAGGAATGCCCCCACCCCAAGAGGAATAGCAACCAGAATCAGAACAATCAGAGGCAGGTGAATGCCAGGGCACGTCAGGGACAAGTGCATTATACCGCTATGGAGGAAGTGCCCATGGGAGAAGTTGTCACGGCTACCGGTATGTTTCTCGTCAACAAGCATCCATTGTTGTTTTATTTGATTCAGAGCTTCTCATTCATTTATGAGTCAAGCATTTGCATCTAGACATGATCAAGAAATAATAGAAGTAAGCAAAGGGGTTTTAACATAAGTTCAAAGAAGGGGCTATTACTACCAAAAGATAGTCAAAAATGTACTCATCTCGATACAAGGGAGGGAGTACACAGCAGTTGATAATATTGCCGAGGTTGTCGATAAGTGTAATCTTAGGCATGAATTGGATGAAGTATCATGGTGCTCTTATTGACACTAGCACCCGCACTATTATGTTGAGAGAACCCATGGGAGGGAATGCTTTTCTAGTCCCACTCTCCCGCGATTTTGAACCCCAACATTTAGCCTGTGCTATCCAAACCACCACAATATGTGATATCCCCGTGGTTTGTGAGTTTCCGGATGTATTTCCAGAGGAATTACCAGGTCTACCACCGGATAGGGACGTGGAATTTAAGATCAATTAGTGCGGTCTGTACCCATATCCAGAAGGCCCTATAGAATGCCACCCAATGAGTTAGCGGAACTTAAGGTTCAATTGCAAGATCTATTGGACAAGGGTCTTATCCAACCCAGCTCATCTCCGTGGGGATGTCCAGCATTGTTTGTGAAAAAGAAGGATAAGTCACTAAGAATGTGTGTAGATTACAGACCACTCAATGCTGTGACCATCAAGAACAAATATCCATTACCCCGCATCGACATCTTGTTCGATCACTAGCGAAGGCAAGGGTATTCTCAAAATTGACTTAAGATCGAGGCTACCATCGGATAAAGATCAATTTGGAGGATATACCTAAAGCTGCTTTCTCTACTAGGTACGGCTTATACGAAGTATTTGGTTATGTCTTCCGGACTAACAAATGCTCGACCCTATTCATGTACTGATGAACTTCGGTATTCATGCCCGAACTTGATAAGTTCGTGGTCGTGTTTATCGATGACATATTGATTTATTCGAGAAAATGAGTCGGATCATGAAGAGCATCCGAGGATTGTCCTATCCATCTTGAGGGGAGCATAAGCTATATGCCAAGTTTAGCAAGTGTGAATTTTGGATGAGCAAAGTACCTTTCTTAGGTCACATTTATCAAGAGATGGAATCTCGATGAGACCCATCAAAGTACAAGAGGTCATGGATTGGAAAGCCCCAACTTCGGTTCATAAAGTTCGGAGTTTTCTAGGGTTAGTAGGATACTATCGTCGGTTTATTCTATATTTCTCAAAGATAGCTAAGCCTATGACCGACTACTTCGAAAGATGAGAGGTACAAATGGACACGAGAATGTGAAACGACTTTTCACACCCTCGTAACTTTGTTGACTACACTGCACTGTGTTAGCACAACCGGACATTGAAAAGCCTTTTGATGTATTTTGTGATGCATCGTGGGAATAGGTTTGGGATGTGTGCTTATGCAAGAAGGGAGAGTAATTGCATATGCCTCTCAAGGCAATTGAGAAAACATGAAGTCAACTACCCTACACATGATTTGGAACTTTAGGCCGTTGTTCACGCATTAAAGATATGGAGACATTACTTGTTGGGCAATGTCATCACACATCTATCTTGACCACAAAAGTCTCAAGTATATCTTTACCCAGCCAGAATCGAACATGAGACAACGAAGATGGTTAGAATTGATTAAGGACTATAATTTAGAAGTGCATTACCATCCGGGTAAAAGCAAATGTAGTAGCCGATGCACTTAGTCGGAAGTCCCATTGCAACAACATGGAAGCATTGGCCGGAAGATGGATTCAACTTGTTACATCCTGTTTGTACTACAATATCACAATCGATTTGTTCACTTGAGGGCAAAATCATAGAGCTACAAGCAGACGGATGTGGGAATAAGTCACATCAAGAGAAAAATGCAACAACAAGAAACTAAACATTTTAGATTGGACGAAAGAGGTGTATTATGGTTTGAGGACCGACTAGCGGTACCAAAAGACCGTGAGCTAAGGAATCAAATTTTAGAAGAAGCTCACTCATCCAAATTGCCTATCCATCCGGGTAGTAGTAAAATGTATCAAGATTTA